>LPNX010840173.1:324476-389362 GCA_001517045.1 Pseudotsuga menziesii
ATTTTATATCTTTGGAGAAAACATTATTATGTTGTTATATTGGTTTAGAGATATGGTTTAGTTTGTGCTTCCTTTGGATAATTTCTTGGAGGAATATTGTTCAAGGAGTTGGATATTCACTTGAGAGGGAAGAACCCAAAAGGAGTAGGATTGGACAACTATCTCTCCATAGATATACAATCTTTCTTGTAATCTCTTCTTCTAAATTAATAAAATATCTCTTCTGCCCTTATCCCCATTTAATTTAATTGTTTATGGTGTTCATACTAATAGAACTTTATCTTATATTTAGGGCTAGATCATGCACATAAATTAGGGATTGAGATTCTTCCTTTCAGTTTAGGAAGTATATGTGTTTTTTGTTGTTTGTTTTTTTGTGTGCAAGCCCCTTGGAGCAGTTTGATGCTCTCAACTCCTGCTTCTCCTATTGCTGCAACTCAACTCCTTTAAGGGAAGACTTTGGGAGCTAATTTGTAGGCCCCCCTTTGTTTCTATCTCTTGCCAATGTGCGTTGCTGTTCTTCTTCTCATATTTTCTTTGTTTCTATATAGGAAAAACTAAGTCTGTCATTAATTGTTGTTATATTAGGGATGCTCAACTAGCTTGTTGTAGGGGATCTCATTGCCTTCCAACACACACAGCCTAACTATCCCCATCAAAAAACGATGATTCCATAGGGTTGGATTTTTAATCCAAAAACAATTTTGGTTGTTTTAGGTGACTATTTATCTAGTTTGTATCTTTGTGGGCAATCATGACACTTTACTCTCCCTAGATCATTGCTAGGTCTATAACCTTTTCAATGAATTTTGCCAAAAAATTTGGTTTTTTCTTTTGTAGGGAAATCCTCTTATTGACCCAAAAAAACAACTTTTGTTATCTTTCTTGTATGCACAATCAACATTGTTGATTTCTCCCCCATTATCAATCATGACCATTTTCCATTTTTAGAAGCACTTCTAGCTCGTTTCCAGTATTTTTAGTTAGAGATTTTTTGTCTATTTGAGTTATCTCCATGCTTTGTATGAACAATATGTTTTGGGCATATAATATTGTGTGATTATTTTCAAATTAACTTTTTATATTAATTGAGGTTGTATTTTGATTATTCAAGCTATTAGAGACCCAAGAGATTTCATTGTTTCTATTTTTTCTACAAGGCTAATTGTATTAATTGCGTTAGGGTTTTAATTTGAGCCTTAGTCTTTACCTTCCATTTCATAAGCCAGTGATTTCGTAAGATTGAGGTCATTTGTAATGTTCCCCATGCTTGATTTTAATATTTGTTTGACAAATGTTTGAAGTTCAAATTTGATAAATAAGTGAAAGATACATTATTAATATTTTTTAATTTGTGCAAGTTAACGACTTGTCGTTTGGCCTGATGAGAAGGAAGGTGCAAAAGACAGTGAAAAACAATTTCAATAAATATATGGGTAGATTGAACAACCATAATATAACTTGGTAAACCATGACCCCATAGCTAGGGAACATAGGCCTCCTACTCAAGAGAAGAGCTCTAAAAATGTCATGAAACTTTTTTGAGTGACGACCCCCTAATATCTAGGAGGGGATCAAAGGCCACCAAATTCCCAAGGAGGAAAAGTTTTGAATTTTGTAAAACTTTGGAAAAATGTTATTTATATGCATATACATGAGGGTAGGAAGCTACCTAGTATACATGTGAACTTGCTTCATGAGCACATTTTATGTGTTAGGAATTTGTCCCCAATTGTAAGCCTTGTTATGAGAGTAAGAGTTGGTTGTTAGAGATTGAGATAAGAGTTCTTTGTGGGTCAAGAGTTCTATTATGGTTGAGAGAAGGAATGTTATCCCTTATGGTGTCATGGCTTATGCTGAGGGTGATTGTTGAGCAAGTGGTGTGGTTTTTCGTTGGTTTATGGTTGGATGGAACATGGTTGTTCCAATTTCAATAGATCACTAGTATAAAAATGGGTAATTAGTGACTACACAACCAAAAAATTTAGTCACAATGGGTAATTAGTGACTAAGCAACCAAAAATGTTAGTCATGATAGTGGTTTTTAAGTGACACAACTAAAAATTACTAATGTAAACTACTAATTTAGTCCAAGAATAAAAAATAAGACTAGATAACATTAACTGCATGAATACAAATCAATTGTAATTCTAACCTATTAGTAATTTCTTAACCTAGATATGTCAATGCATTATACCTAAATCCTTGCAAATCATGTCTCTCATTCATATTATGGTATATGTCCATGATGAACCACCTTGTCTACACCTTACAGCTATGTTGTAACCATCCTTTTATGAACCCATATATTACGAATGTTTAATTATATCGCTTGCATGAATATCCCAATCCATTTATGCATTCAAAACACAATTTTCAGTGCTTCAAAAACCTGATTTCACCAAATATCAACCTTGGCACAATTAAATGTTGGATTTTTATCATTTAATCAATATGATCCAGGATCTTATCTGAGAGAATAACATGCACATCAATAATCACAAGAGACAAGAGACAAACATTAGAGGAAATTTGAGGTCTAAAATGGGCCTCCTAAGGAAAATGATAAAATAATAGTTAAAATAATAAAATAATAGTTATTAATTTTGGAGGAAGAATGAAAAAAACTACTTTTCTTGTTCTTATTTTCGACATATCTCCCTTTGTTTTTACTCAAACTTAGAGTGGGAGAGCTCGTTGGATGCGGAATTTAATTCCGCATCCAACGAGTACCCACATTGCATACTTTTGACGGACCCTGCTACCCCAAAAATAAGATATACCTGAAAAAACATGATGATGACATCATCATCACATTTTTTCAGGTATTTCTTATTTTTGGGGTAGAGGGGTCCATCAAAAGTATGTAGTGTGGGTACTCATTGGATACAGAATTAAATTATGCATCCAATGAGCTCTCCCGCATGAAATTTGAGTAAAAACACAGAGAGATATCTCAAAAATACGAACAAAAAAAAGTAGTTTTCTTTTATGACAAATATATCAATTCAACCATTATGGTTGACTCATTTTATTGAAATTCTATTGGTTCTTGAATTCCAACTCACAAAATTGATTGTTGGCACGTTTTCTTATAAGGCCCATTTTAGACCCCAAATTTCCTCTAATGAATATTTTTCCTTGGGGAAACCATAAAGGAGAAAACCCTGCAACTTCCTCAGAGATAGAATGGGAAACAATAGAAAAATTAAAACCCAAGAGTACAAAGATGATATCCGATATCTATTTTCACTCACTTGTGCGGGCTACTCCTCTCTCACTCATGTGCTAATGTTGAGTGAGTGTGTGTGTCAAAAAGAGAGTCTCGCTCTCTATTTATACTTAATTTCCACTTGACAATTACCCTACAGGGTCGACTTCTCTAGGAGAGTCTAATAACCCTATTGTAACTCAATTATGGGGTCTAATGCCCCGACTTACAACAAAGGATTAACCTCAATGAATTTACATGACTTAATTATATTAATGAATCTCATGATCAGAGGAGAAAACATCTATGTCTAGGTACAATGAAATACAATAAGGAATATACAAGTGAATACATTCCGAAGTTACAAATACATCAACATTAAAGTGTCAGGTGGAGGGATTAACCCATAAGATTAAATCATAGATTAAGTCATTACATGAAGAGGGATCTCTAAAATGCCTATACCTTCCTTGTAATTCCAACCCAACCCTAAACCTTTAAAGTTTCACCTTATCTTTTGATAAAGAAAGGGAAGATCAAATGATTCATGAAAATCACCCCCTATCAAATCCATTCCAAACCTCTTATGATTATTCGAAAATATTAATTAAAGGAATTTATAATCAAATGGAGCACAACCATATAAGGGTCAAGCACATATCCTCTCTTTCCCACACACTTTGATGCCATCATGATGGTTCACTAGTACAAAATGAGAAATTAATGACTAAAAAAATTACTAAAATCAGGCTATAAATGACTATTTTTGAGTCGGCGACTAATAGTAGCAAATTTTCACTATCTTATAGCTAGTCATATTTCACTTAGTCATTAATATCTTGATTTATTAGTCATTGATTTAGTCATTGATAGTCAATGATTTAGTCACGGATTTAGTCACTAATTTAGTAATTGATTGCAACAATTAATGACCAAATATACAACTAAATAAACTACTAGATGATAACATATTAATGACTAAGCTAAATATGACTAACGTTAGTTACACTATAAGATACATGAAATTACCTACTAATAGTCGTATATATGCGAATTTAGTTGTTTTCGTAGTCACAAATTTATGATAGGGTACGGAAGAATCAAACCACCAACTTCCTGCCTATAATTAGGCAGGTGCTCTACCATTGAGCTAGCACCCTTTAAGAAGTTGTTATTGCTTGATAATGATGATATTCAAACAAATTTTGCTTCATTCAAGCATACAAATTAATGATTATCAAGTTACTATAGATCCATAATAGCTTACCCTGTACTAGTCCTTCAAGTCGTTTCTGCACTTAATAAATGTATTTGAAATACTTGAAGGACTATTACAAGGTAAGCCATTATGTATCTATAGTAACTTCATAATCATTATTGTAATCTCCCTAACCCTTCGACCGACAAAGAGGACGCTACCATAATACTATCTACCTGGGCAACTAGCCCCATAAACATAAAATAAAATGCATTGAACTCAAGATACACAGATTCATAAAGAATTATCATTCAACGGAAGCAAATTACATTTAATTCAAACATTCAACACATTTTAACATGTTCATCATAAATCATATAAACAATACATTTGCATGGTTAAATTCACAAGAATACTTATCTTCGAATGAAGGTTCCTGCAACCAGCTATGCCACTGCAACATTCCACCCAACCATAGGCCAATGCTCTCCTTAGTCTCTCAGCAACACTGCCACCCCCGAGCTGAGCATGATTCCCCAAGGAAAAGGAAACTAGCAAGCTCACACATAGCCAAAGATATGTCAAAACTCAGTCAAGCCAAATCTATGTTTGGGTTTATCACATTGCCAAGGGGATGGAAAGGCTTGTTGCTAAACTAGTGAGCTCAACCATAGAGCTATGGACACCTACACAAGATCTGAATTGGCTTTCCCAACACCTACACATCTGACACAAGGAATCATCCCCTTCTATACTATACAGTAACTGAGGCTATGCATTACCTTCCAGTGCTATTCAGGATGTGCAGTAAGGGATAATCAGCCCTCAAGATCTCTCAGTGAGGTTCCTAATGCACTAGACTTATCAGGCAAATTACCTCTTCCACTCTTAACGGATTTAGACCAAATCAAATAGTATAACAACTCAGACCAAGGAAAGAGTGTACATACAACAAAATAGCAATTGTCAGTCTTTGGAAAAACGTTGGAAAACCAAAAAATGGATTTGCAGATGGGAAAACACCAGGGAGAGAAATACGATTTCAACAATCATTTAATGTCTTCCTAGGGCCAAAATAGACCTATGAAAAAACCCAAATCGTATTTTTTATTTCTGAAGGTGACTATGGCAATACAAGAGCCAAAATGACTGCCATAAACCCAAAAATCGTGAATCTAGCTTCTTGGCCACTCAACAAGGTGAAAATGGTTCCCAACCATTGAAGAATCCATGAAAATGAAAGAAAAATGTAAATCTTCCTTGCCCACTTACTGAAAAATACCAAAACGAATTTCTAGGCATGCAAAAATGAGGAAAATGAGCAAAAACGTGAATGATAACACACAGGAAACTTCAGTTGCATGAAGGAAGCCAACGTGAAGGAGAATGGGTGAGGAAAATGGAAGTAATGGATGAGTAATGGTTTGGGCATGCATTCCCAAGCATTTACTTGCCCCACAAGTTAGAAAAATGTTTTCCAAAATCTAATGACTTCTTCCATTCAAATTTGTGACTGCCATACTCTTCCCCATTCCCATGCATTAACTAAATCAACCATATTTTAGAAGAATTAAATGATTGGGCACAAAAGACAAAATGGGTAGTTGACGGTTTGATGGGTTCTACCTTTGGCATTTGGATTTTCCCCATTGGCCCCAAAGGTTAAATAATTTCCCTCCCTATTCCTTAGGAAAATCATACCCTCATCTCTTTTAATGTTGCATAGACATAGCTGGTTGTCGGTATTTTAATTAAAATGCATATTTACATGATGCCACAAATTATAATGTGCCAGATAGCACGATATACCATCGGCAACGATTTTAATCACCGGAACATAAAACATTAAATCTATGGTGGGGCTTTTGCCTTTAGCTCCACAACATGATTAATTATAATATATACATCATATGCATTTAATGCAAACAGGGTGAAAACCAGGGTGTTACATTCCCCTCCCCCTTCAATAGCACTGTCCTCAGTGCTTTACAAAATTGAACAAAATGCTACACTGGTATTGCCTCAGTGCTCCACAGAATTAAACAAAAGTTGATATGCCAATTGCATAGCATCCTCCAATTCCCATGTAGCCTCTTCAGGATGGTAGTGCTTCCATTTCACCTTTACCTTCCCTATGGCTCGGTTCTGGAGCATTTTGACCTTCCTTTAAGGATGCGCATTGGCTCGATTTGGAACTCTCCCTCGGGTTCCACTTGAATCACATCCCAATTTATCACATGGTTAGGATCATGTACATATTTCTTAAGCAAAGAAACATGAAAACCATTATGAGCTCTAGTGCTAGCAGGAAATGCAAGTCTATATGCAACTGGCCCTATTCTTTCAATCACTTCAAACGACCCATAATATCTAGGTGACAGCTTGGCACAACTTTCAAGATTCAAGGAACTCTTCTTTGCCCTCACTCGGAGGTAAACATGATCCCCAACACTGAACTCTTTGTTCACCCTATGCTTATCTGCATAGCTTTTATGTTTGTCCTATGTTGCTTTCATATTCTGCTTGATCTTTACAACCTCCTGCTCCATCTCCTTGAGCAATTCTGGTCCAAGAACAACCCTATTCACTAGATTATCCCAAGTCACTAGTGTCCTACACCTTCTGCCATATAAAGCTTCATACGGGCTCATCCCCAAGGATGCTTACTGTCCATTGTTTTAAGAAAACTCTACCAAGTGTAGATAATCTTTCCACTTAGTTGGTTTATCCATCACATACATGTGAAGCATGTCCTCAAGCATTTGATTAACTCTCTATGTCTGCCCATGAGTCTGAGGATGGTAGGCAGTGCTGAAGTTCAACTTGGTACCCAAATATGCAAACAACCCCTTCCAAAAATTGGAAGTGAACTTGAAATATCTGTCAGAGACTACTGCCTTAGGAAATCCATGCAATTTGAAAATCTCCTTCATGAACATCTTTGCAATGTCATCAATCTTATGCATAGACTTAACTGGTATAAAATGTGCTGCCTTTGTCAACTTGTCTACCACAACCATGATGGAATCATGTTGTCTCCAAGTCATTGGAAATCCTGCAATAAAATCCATGGAAATAACTTCCCATTTCCATTCTAGAACTGGCAAAGGATGCAACAATCCTGCTGGGTGTTGATGCTCAACCTTCACCTGCTGACATTTCATACACCTCAAAATATATTTATCCATGTATTTTTTCATTCCTAGCCAAAACTACTACTTTTTGGCTGTAGCAATTGTCTTCTGATATCCTGGGTGACCAGAATATGGAGCTTGATGGATTTCATCCATAAAAAATCTCCTCAACTCTGCTACATTTGGAATATAAATTCTGCCTTTATAAGTAAGAAGTCCATCTTCTTCCAATTTATATCCCTCAGACCTCTTCTCAAGACTTTGCTGTGGCAATTTGTCTTTAACCTGCACATACATTTCATCTTCAGCAGTATGACTAACAATCTGCTTCCTCAAATATGATTGGAAAATACTAAGATATGCCACATGCATTTCTTGCACCTTCCTGTTGAGCACGTCAAATACCTTATTCTCTTTTCCTTTTATGTTCTTGATTTCGAAAACAAACTCACATAAAAACTCCAGCCATCTCACTTTCCTAGCATTTAGAGTAGGCTGATCAAATAAATACTTCAAACCACAATGGTCCTCCTTAACTCAAATCTTCTTCCCATCAAGTAATGCCTCCACATCTTGAGAGCATGTACTATGGCTGCAAGTTCTAGATCATGAGTGGCGTAGTTCTTCTCATGCTCCTTCAGCTTTCTTGACTCATCGCATATCACGTGGCTTTCTTGCATAAGGACTCCTCCTAGCCCTTATCTGCATGCATCGGTACACACCACAAAATCTTTCTCTGGGTCTGCAACTTTGAATACTGGTGAACTGATGAGAATATTCTTCAACTGCTGGAATATTTCTTCACACCTCGATGTCCATTCAAACTTTATCCCCTTCTTTTGCAAAGAAGCGATGGCATGTGCTACTTTGGAGAATCCTTCAATGAATCTTCGGTAGTATCCTGCAAGTCCCATAAAAGATCTTACATCTGTCACATTTCTTGGAGTAGACCAATTCATAATGGCTTCAATCTTTTCAGGGTCCACAGATATACCCTCTTCTGAGATAATGTGACCCAAATACTGAATTCTATCTCTATAGAAGTCACACTTGCTTAGATTTGCATACAACTGATGCTCCCTGAGCAATTGCAATGTCAATCTCAAATTCTCTTCATGCTCTTCCTCATTCTTAGAATAAATAAGAATTTCATCAAGGAAAACAAGAACAAACTTTTCCAAATACCTACTCAAGACACTGTTCATAAGGCACATAAATGTAGATGGTGCATTTGTGAGACCAAATGGTACCACTACAAACTCATAATGTCCATACCTTGTTCTAAAGGCTGTCTTATGAATGTCTTCATCCTTGATCCTTACCTGATGGTAACCAGACCTCAAGTCAATCTTGGAAAATACCCTTGCTTCTCTCATTTGATCAAAGAGGTCATCAATCCTAGGAAGATGATATTTATTATTCATAGTGACTTTGTTCAGCTATCTGTAATCAATACACAACCTGAGTGTACCATCTTTCTTATTTACAAATAGAACTAGTGCTCCCCAAGGAGACACGCTTGGCCTGATATACTTCTTCTCCAACAATTCTTGTAGTTGCATCTTCAACTCTAGTATTTTTGGTGTACTCATTCTGTAGGGTGTCTTGGACACTAGTGCTTCTCCTGGCACAAGTTCAATTGTGAAATCAATATCTATATTTGGAGGAAGCCGTGGAATCTCATCAAGAAACACATCCATGAATTCCTCCAACACCTGATAGTCCTCCAACCTACGAGTTTCATCCTTTGTTGCCTCCAAAATATGAGCTACATACAACTGGAAACCTTTCCTATGGAACTTCTTCAACTGCATTGCTGAAATATGCCTCACGAAAATCACCTTTGGAATACCTCTTACCACTTCTGGGTTCCCTTCTTCATACATGCATTCCAAAGTCTTATTGTAATAGTCAAGATTTACCCTGATAGCTTCTAACCAATCCATTCTAATGAGAACATCATAGGAACCAAGTGGTAGCACATTCAGATCTACACAAGTAACCAAACCATTCATGACCAATGGAAATTTCTCTACCACTTCACTAACATTTCTCTTGGTTCCAGTGGCTAGTTGAACTAAACAATATTTGCTATGCTTTACTTTCTTAAAATCACGAAACTCCACTACTCTAGGGGTAATGTAATTGTGAGTAGAACCAAGGTCAATCAAAATAGAAACAAATTGTAATATATGATTTCATTATGAATAAAATCATAATTTCTTTCATTTTCTATGGTTAGAGTGGTGAAATTAGTTACGATTTTTTTTGTTTTTGTTTAATATGCAAGTTTCAAAAACGTTTTAATTAATCTCTTGAAGAAAAATATCATTTTCTAATTTAGGGATTGATTTTAAAGTTTTTGTAAACAATATGGGATGTTTAGGCCATGGCTCTATTTTTTACCCCGAAAAAAAAAACATGTATACTAGTATCAACAATTTTCTATTTGGGGGACTTTTTTGGTGTTTTTTATGCAAAAATCATCGTTTTTATGGATAGAGTTCTCATTCTTAGTATAAATTTCTCGTGTCATAGTATAAGTGGTTAATGTATCAGGTGTGACAAATCACACTATAACAACGGTTAAGGGTACGCAAGTGAAACAAACCAATGAAAAAATATAATAAATGATCCAGTGGATTATTCATCTTCAAATTACACTGATTCAATATGGTACAATGGTATTTAATCTATGGTTCAAAGAACATAAGATATGTTTGGACTCATATATAGTGCGAAGACTAAGCTTGGCGGTTAAGATGCAAACCACCTGCATGGTTGTTGCATGCCGTGCAGCTTGACACTTGCTGTGACAGACATATCACACTTGATGCGATATACGTCGCACCTGCTGCGACATACATCACACTTGGCTGCGACATAAATATCACCTTTGCTGTGACAAACATATCACACTTGCTGCGACATATGTCGCACCTGCTGCGACAGACACATTACACTACTGCGACAAACATATCGCCTTTGCTGTGACAGACATATCACACTTGCTGCGACATACATCGCACTTGCTGCAATATTGTGAAGATAGTGTGACATCAAACGGTTACATTATGTGTGACGCTATGGTATGGTGCAACATATGTGCATAACGGTCATTGCAATGTGTTGTGAGTCAACATATGTGTGTGGAGTTGGTTGCAACGTTTCGGGAATATGGAACGCCGTGGTACCATAACGCTTGGGCAACGATTTGACCGAATTGCATGGTTCAGTTTTAGGATATGATTGTAACGTTGATAAAGAAGAGAACAGTTGTGGTCCGTTATGGCTCCTCTCGCTAAGTGCTTAAATAGAGGATGCTGGCCACCATTGGAGGGGGGGAGAAACTTAGTTCATTCATAGCGCAGTACATTGTTTCTTGTTATGCGAAGCTCGGAGAGTTTGTTGTAAAGTGTTCCGATGCTGTTACTATGGAAGTCGACATTCTCTGTCATACTTTGGATTTCTTTTCCTTACGAAGGCTGATTGTAATTTCCAGAGAAAGGTCTCAAAGACTTTGTACAACATTCTATTTATAGTTGCTGAAGTTGTTTCCAGAACCATTTTGTACCATTTTTAAGAGATTAATTGGATCGGTACCCATTGGAGAGGGACCCGGAGATGTCGCCCAGTGAAGGGGGTGAACTTTGTTATCAACTTCTATTTTGTGACTCTCTGATTTTGTATTTCTTTTATATCTATTTATCAGTTTTGTTTTCCATCTATTTTCAGCATTTAATTTCTGTTAATACTGTTCCATTAATTCACCTGCTGAACGCATTCTTTTTAACACAAACTTTTAATGCACACAAGTTGAGGTCAGACGGATCATGTTATGGTATCAGAGCTGGTTGACTTCTTGTGCAAGTTTGTGAATGCTTACCAAGTCCAGGTTAAATCTTGGTGAAGGAGAATTAATTGAAGATGATCCTGAGATTGGCTCAAGGAGAACATTCTCAAGAACCATGTCTTCTCCATGAGGAGAAGAAGAAGGACATACAAAACGGGAAAAACCTGTTATTTCAGAAACTGAGTTTCTGGAGGCTTTTATGAGCATGAAATCCATAATGGAAATTCTACTTGATGAACAAGCAGAAGGGAAGAAGAAAGAAGAAGGATCTTCATCCAAAGATGCACAAGTGAAGAAGGAAGAAAAGGGTAAAGGAGTAGGAGGTGATGGTGATCCTCTTGATACTACTCAAACTTTCTCTTCTTCTCATGCTTCTCATTCACATAATGCTAATGCAAATTCTAATATGCCTTATTTCAAATTGGATGTTAAGTTTGAGTGACCGATTTATAATGGAGATTTAGATGCTGAAAAGTTAGACAATTGGATCAAGCAGCTTGAAGTATATTGCAGGGTGCAGGGCATTAATGATGACCCTTCCAGGATTCAATTGGCCACGTTGAGAATGAGTGGAATGGCTCTTACTTGGTGGGAGAGCAAGATTCAGCAAGATCTTCGAAAGAATGGTAAAATTATTTCAGTTTGGAATGAATTCATTAAAGTATTAAGGAAGCAATTTTATCCTTTAGGTCATATTCAACAATTAACCATGGGTTGGAAAATGTTTAGACAAGCTAAAGGACAAAGCATTCAAGATTATACTCATGAATTCAGAAAGAGGGCTATTGCATTGAATGTTGAATTAGATACATAGGAAAATCTTATTAAGTACATTGGTGGCATGCATTCTTATTTGAGACATACTTTGTTGATGTTTAACCCTAGTAATTTGGATGATGTATGTGTTCAAGCTACCCATTTAGAAGCCAGGGGTAAGCATGCTAATGATACTTTTGTGAAGAAGTCATTTAAATTTGACAGCAAATCGAAAGGTCAATATAAGGGGAAAAAGAAGATGGCTACTGTTAAGAAAGAGGGTAAAAAGCCTACATGTTCGCATTGTCAGAAGGGACATGATGTCTCTAAGTGTTGGAAACTTCAGCCAGAGTTAAGGCCAAAGATGTTCGGAGGAAACAAAGATAAAGGAAAAGAAAAAGCTACTGCAGCAGTTAATCAAGACTTGGGGTCCGACTCAGGTGATGAAACAAAGGTTACAGCTGTCGGAATCCAGGGTAAGAATAAAAGTATCTCACTTCCCATTGATGCAAAATCAAGTTCTAGTGCAAGTACAAATCTGCCATCTACTTCTAAGCAAAATGATAAAAATAGAAGTGCACTGTTTCATGTTCGTGTCGTTACAAATCACACAAAGATTGATACATTGTTTGATATCAGATATCAGAAGTAAATCTGATATCAGAAGAAGTGGTTAAGAAATTGCATTTAGTTATTATGCCTCATGAAAAACCCTATCCTCTAGGTTGGGTTACTAATGATACACGATTGCAAGTTACAAAAAAATGTGTATTGAAGTTTGCAATTACTGAAAAGTTCATAGATGAGGTAGAACTAGATGTAGTACCACTTGAGATTTGTGGAATTGTTCTTGGGAGTCCATATTTGTATGACCAGAAAGAAGTCTTTTATAGAGAGCAGAATAAGTATCATCTTTTTAAAGAAGGTGTGGAATATATTGTACGAGCACATAAGATAAGAACAAACCTAGCAATAGTTTCTGCAGGACAAATGAAGAGGCTGGTAAATGCTAGTAAGAATTTTGTGTTAATGATGGTTAAGGTGAAAAATGATGAGATCTCTAAATCTTTTGAAGAGTGTGACCCTAAGCATAAATATGAACTAATTGAAATCATTTCTGAGTATGATGATTTGTTTCAAGATTCGAAAGGGTTACCACCAAAAAGAGAGATTCAGCATGAGATACATTTGCAGCAGATTGTGCCACTCCCGAACATAGCCATGTACCGGATTTCTGTAATGCAGAATGAGGAGATCAAGAAGCAGGTTTAGGAGCTGATTGAGAAGGGGGTCATCCGGCCCAACACTTCTCCTTGTGGCTCTCCTATAGTCTTGGTTCCAAAGAAGGATGGGTCTTGGAGAATGTGTATCGACTACAGGGCCCTTAACAAAATCACCATTAAAAATAGGTATCCTCTTCCTCGCATTGATGATTTGCTTGATCAATTGAAACATGCAATTTACTTTACTAAATTGGATCTGTGTAGTGGGTATCATCAAATCCGTGTTGCTGAGAATGATGCATGGAAAATAGTGTTTAAAACAAAATAGGGTTTGTATGAATGGCTTGTTATGCCCTTCGGGCTTTGTAACGCACCTGCTACTTTCATGCGGGTCATGAATGATGTCTTTCGACCATTCATTGATGATTTTGTAATTGTATATCTGGATGATATCCTAGTGTTTAGAAAAACCTAGGAAGAGCATATAGTACATATGAAGAAAGTTTTAGATGTACTGAGGAAGGAAAAGCTTTATGTAAAAATGTATAAATGTGAGTTTGCTAAAACTTCTTTAGTATATCTGGGCCATATTATTGGTGGAGGCCACCTGCGAGTGGACCCAGCCAAGGTTGTTGTCATTGTAAATTGGCCACGGCCTAGCACCGTTACTGAAATCAGAAGTCCACGTGCGGTTCAGTATTGTAGGAAATTCATTTCTGAGTTTTCTTCCATTGCTGCTCCATTACATGCGTTGACAAGCATTAAAGAAATTTTCCAGTGGGGAGGCAAGCATCAGAGAGCCTTCGACACTTTAAAGGAAAAGATTAGCACCGCACCAGTTCTGACATTGCCAGATTTGCAGCAGTCATTTGAGATCAAAACCGATGCTAGCGGGTTTGCCATGGGAGCAGTTTTGATGCAAGGGAGGAAGCCAGTCTGTTACCATTTAGAAACATTCTCTACTGCGGTAAGTAACTATCCGACCTATGACAAAGAGTTGTATGCTTTAGTACAGTGTGTGAAGAAGTGGAAAAATTATATCATGGGAAAATAAACAGTCATACATACTGATCATCAGCCACTTCAATATTTACAATCTCAAACTAAAATACAACAAAGTAGGCATTTAATATGGATGGGGTTCTTAAAACAGTTTCATCTCGTAATTAAGTACAAAAAGGGAATTCATAATAAGGTAGCAGACATGTTATCAAGGCCTCCTAAAACAGTTCATTAACACATGAAAGTTATATTGAACAGTATGCAGAAGATAAAGATTTTAAGGAAGTATATGCATCACTAATGCATGGTAAATAGGAAGAGAACTATTATGTGCATGATCAGCTCTTGTATCATCTTGGTAAACTCTGTATTCCAGAGAAGGAAAGAGTGCATGTGATCCGAGAAGCACATAGTTCATTGATTGCAGGACATTTTGGAGTAAGTAAAACATTGTATGTATTGCAGAATCACTGCTATTGGCCTCAAATGCAAGAAACTGTAGCTAAATACATAAGAGGTTGTGTTATGTGTGCAACAAGTAAGCCTAGCAATAGGAAATTGGGTTTGTACACACCTCTTCTAGTTTCTTCTTGTCCTTGGGAAAGAATTTCTATGGACTTTGTAGGGGGACTACCTATGTCTAGAAAAGGGCATGATTAGCTATATGTTGTTGTGGATAGATTCAACAAAATGTGTATCGTAATGCCATGTAACAAATAGATCACTGTTGAACAAACAATTCACCTATTCTTTCAGAATGTTTGGGTACATTTTGGGATACCCATGTCTATTATATCTGATCAGGACTCCCGGTTCTTGGGAGAATTCTGGTCAACTTTATGGGAGCTTATGGATACTAAACTGAAGAAAAGTACAACTTTTCATCCACAGACCGATGGGAAAACAGAGGTAGTGAACACGACAGCGATTCAACTGCTCAGAGGATATTGTAGTAAACATCCTAAACTTTGGGATGAGCAGTTGCAGTATATACAGCATGCTTACAATCATGCAATTCATTCTTCCACTAAAAGATCTCCTTTTGAAACTTGTTTTCGTTATCTGCCAAAAACACCGATGGACTTCTCTTTTGGCAAAGATGCAGTGGGTGGACATCATGATGCAGATAAAGCTTTAAAGTTCATTCAGAGAATCCAAGCAGTGTAGCAGGCAGTTCAAGAACAGTTGGAGAAGAGCCAGGCAAAGTACAAAGCCAGGCATGACAAGCATCGAGTTGATCATCAATTTCAGGTTGGTGATCGAGTTTGGTTACACATCACCAAAGAAAGGATGAAAGGTGAAGGTAAAAAGCTTAAACCTATCCGGTATGGTCCTTTTGAGATCTTGGAAAAGATCGATACTAATGCTTTTCGCTTGAATTTACCTCCATACATGCAAATTTATTCAGTTGTCAATGTTGAGAATCTTAAATTGTATGAGCCTCCTATGATCATGGATGAGAAAATTATCATGCCGATTCCTTCAGTTGATGATATGGCACCTGAATATATGAATGAGTTGCAGGATGATCTTATTCTTGACAGAAATGTAAGGACTTCACGAAGGGGGAATGTTGAGTACCTTCGAGTGGGGCTCAAAGGCATGCATCCTAGCAAAGCAAGATGGATGGAGATTGGAAAAGTGAGGGAGCTGTACCCTCACTTACTTACAGAATGATTCAGGCTTTTGGTGGTCCAAAATCTCTCCAATGGGGAGGAATGATCCAATGGATTATTCATCTTCAAATTACACTGATCCAATATGGTACAATGGTATTTAATCTATGGTTCAAAGAACACAACATATGTTTTAACTCATATATAGTGCGAAGACTAAGCTTGGCGGTTAAGATGTGAACCGCCCACGTGGTTGTCGCATGTCGTGCAGCTTCACACTTGCCACGACAGACATATCGCACTTACTGCGACATACATCGCACTTGCTGCGACAGACATATCACACTGCTGCGACAGACATATCACACTGGCTGCGACAGACATATCGCCTTTGCTGTGACAGACATATCACACTTGCTGCGACATACGTTGCACCTACTGCGACAGACATATCACATTGCTGCGACAGACATATCACATTGGCTGCAACATACATATCGCCTTTGCTGTGACAGACATATCACACTTGCTGTGACATACATCGCACTTGCTGCGACATTGTGAAGATAGTGGTGACATCAAACGATTACATTACGTGTGACGCTATGGTATGGTGCAACATATGTGCATAACGGTCATTGCAACGTGTTGTGAGTCAACATATGTACGTGGAGTTGGTTGCAACATTTCAGGAATATGGAACATCGTGGTACCATAATGCTTGGGCAGCGATTTGGCCGAATTGCATGGTTCAGTTTTAGGATATGATTGTAACGTTGATAAAGAAGAGAACAGCTGTGGTCCGTTATGGCTCCTCTTGCTAAGTGCTTAAATAGAGGATGCTGGCCACCGTTGGAGGGGGGGAGAAACTCAGTTCGTTCAGAGCGCAGTACATCGTTTCTCTGTTATGCGAAGCTCGAAGAGTTTGCTGTAAAGTGTTTCGATTCTGTTACTATGTAAGTCGACATTCTCTGTCATACTTTGGCTTTATTTGCCTTACGAAGGCTGATTGTAATTTCTAGAGAAATGCCTTAAAGACTTTGTACAACATTCTATTTACAGTTGCTGAAGTTGTTTCCAGAACCATTTTGTACCATTTTTAAGAGATTAATTAGATCGGTACCCATTGGAGAGGGACCCGGAGACGTAGCCCAGTGAACGGGGTGAACTCTGTTATCAACTTCTGTTTTGTGACTCTTTGATTCTGTGTTTCTTTTATATATGTTTATCAGTTTTGTTTTCCATCTGTTTTCAGCATTTAATTTCTATTAATGTTGTTCCATTAATTCACCTGCTGAACGCATTCTTTTTAACACAAACTTTTAATGCATACAAGTTGAGGTCCGACGGATCAATAAACCTCCAAACCAAATATACAAGAGGATCAAGCTAGTGGAGTCACAAAAAATGTAGTGGATATTTCTCTTTGGCTACATACCAAAAAACCAACCTCAGATCAAAGAGATCTAAAGGTAGAGTTCATGGTGAAAAGGAAAGCATTCAACTTTGACTTGCAAGCTAACAACACACAAACTATTTTTTTGATTTTTTAATTAATAAAACAATTGCAAGTACTTGTACCTTTATAAATGAGCCTCTGCAGCCGTTTGAGGAGTTGGTCCAGTGACTTCCACGATCCGGTTCTCATTTTTTCTCCAAGAGGGGTTTTCAATGGGAAAGGAATCAAGGATTGTATGCAGTAAACTCAACATACAATGTGATGTGGAAATATGTGGCTAAAAGGTGAAAAGTGTGACAAAGGTATGAGAGTGTCAAGACGTATGACCAATAGTGACGAAAAAAAAGTGTTTGTTGGGAGACCTTTAGAATGTATTTATAGGATGATCCAATATTTTGTTTCCCATGGTATTGGTCCATGGTTTTTCGACATATTCTCATTTCAGGGTTTTTTTGTCCTTTCTTGAGAGAATGAGGCTTTGTTGCAATAAATGCACATCTTCCCTGTATTTATGAGGGAAGGAATAATGGTTATTTGGACCAATTTAGAGGGAATTCAATTGTGAAGGTCAAAATGGAAGGAATAATTATTGGATTATGATGTATAATTATGTTGTTGACCATATAAAGCTACGTGGATGATTTTTTGTGGTAACATATACAATGATAGGAGGAGTTTACATTTCTCCAAAAAAAAATTGATTTTTACCATAATGATCAACCTGCAAAATTGTATTCTCCCAATGTTTACCACTCAAACATTTCATTCTCGCTATCAAAACAATCAAATGAAATGACACCTTCGAGCATTGATTTCGGTCCCACTACCATAAATTTCAAATGGATAAATTATTTCCCTAGTTGTGAAAGTGCTATAATTTCTCTCCATTATCAAGCATTCCCCAGTGTGGCTAAAAATGATTTTCACTTCTCTTCTTCTATGATTTCAAGGTCTCTTCTTGGAAGAACATTTTACCCTATCCTCCCACAATTCATCCCTCTCTTACACTGTAACCATCACCTACGCTAGATGTTACAAGAAATACACTATAACTGTAGAGGATATTTCGACTGCGAGTGGGATTGACTTCAGTGCATTTAGAAAGTTTCATCCATATCCTGTGAAGAAGTTTCATGCAATGGACGACTATCAAGGTGTTAGGTGCTTCTAAAGGTATACTACCCTATTGTTTGTTTGAATACCCAATGGAAATGTAGGATCTGTTGGATTACATCCTAATCAAATGGTTTACACAATTTTGTGTCAAAATAACTCTAAACATTTTGAGGGAATGTGTAGATCATAGATTATAGAATGATCCAACATTGTACTACCCTCCTCACATTTCCATTCTTTTACAATTAATTGGATTGGTGGGTTCTTTTAAGTTTGGAAAGGGTTCGTACCATAAGAATTATACATTGAATATGCAATAGATCTAAAACCATAGTTTTTTCTTTAAGTAGGAATTTGAATATGCAATTGCTTCAAAAACCTAATATATTTAGTTATTTGTTGAAGAATAAGTTTGAATGTGCCATTGCTTTAAGGTAAAAAATAAATACATAACTATTGTTTGCAAACACCACAACATTGGAAAATTTGTGTTTTTTCCCAAAGTGAGAAGTTTGATGACTTTTTTTATCATTCAAAAGTTTGAAGGATACAATCGAAATCTTAAAGAAGAAGCTTGGTGTCTTTTAATCATTCTAAAGTTTATGAAAACATCTTAAAGAAACAATATATTATTCATTTTTCAAACAACCTTGTATAGCAAAAATCAATAATTATTTTACCAAATATTGCTTTATTTTAAAAATTAAATTTTGGTTCCTTTTAGTCAATCCAAAGTTTGAAGTTGAAACTCTAAAAAAGAAAGTGTTTAAGGCATTTTAAGAATTAAAATTTGAAGTTGTAATAAAAGCTGAAAAAATGTGAATTGCATAAACATTTTGCACCAGCAATATTGTTAAACTACTATTAAAATATCACAAACTAAGTATTCTTACATTGCAGCCAAAAAAAAAAAAAATGCTAAGATAGGAATCAAAAGTAAGAAATTAATTTATTTAGAGTGCATTTTTTGAGAACATCCACTCAATCTAACTCTAGCATAGCTCTACTAACATTGGTGTTCATTTCTAAGGTATTTTTGTATTTATATTAGAAATTTGGACCTTGTCTCTCAGCAAACAATTAGTTAATGCATCAACTAACCTATATATGTCTATGATTAATTAGAAACTTTTAAGTGCTCATTATGTTAAAATATTCCAAATGGACATTCCATTCTAAATCTAGAAAACTGAAAATATTAAGTCCGCACCATCTTAATTACCCAACCATGATCATATAGCTCCAACACTGAAATGTTAGCACGATCAAATTATGCTCCAAATATGATTGTTGTGGTGTTTGCAAAAATGAAAATTAGCCAACCCTAGAATTCATCGACAAAAAATCAGTTTCCCATTGATCGATTCACCTCTAGTTTAGTTTCATTCTTATAGAGGTTCTTTATTGGAAGAATATCACTAGAGCATGCTTTTCTTTCTACAAGCTCTCATACAAGAAAAAATAAACTATGGCATGCAACTGTCAAGACATACTTTATAATTTTGTTGAAATTAGTTCCTAGAGATCATAATTTCATTCTTAGGCTATGGATTTATATGCAAGGGGGCTTGGTATAGATTTGGGTATCATAACGCTTGAATTTAGTAATAAAATGAGAAGATGAAAATTTATGCCTATGTGAATATTGGTTTAAAGTTAACATTGTATTCACTAAGTAAATATTCATCTTATATAGATAGTTAATGTTGTTTGAACCTATTTTTGAAGGTGCAACTTGAAGCTTAATCATTGTCTAGCATGTTATACATATTATATGTACATTTGATGTGCAACTTATTTCAAGTTGGTTGATTATAGAAATTGCCAAAAAAGCTAGAAATTTATGTTTAGCATGGTATGTTGATTTGTAATTGTTTGTATGTTAATTTGACGTGCTTCTACAAAAAAAATCAAAGAAAAAAGCATAAAGAATTAAAAACTTTTCATTTAGTTGTGCCTTAGATATGTGGACTACAAATATGTGTTGACCAACCTTTAATTTTTCATATGAAAAGGAAGCTGGGCACATTTCAACACTCCTAGTGAGAATGACTCTTTCCAAAGTATTCATCATTCTATGGGCATTGAAATTTCATTTTTTACATGTGAGGCTCATTGGTTTTGATTCGATAACCAATCCATTTAGAATAAGATTTCCATATTTTTTTAATGTTAAAATTTAGTGAATGAAACTGACCTTGAGAATTGGAATTAAAAGTTAAGAACATGAAAACCATCTTGGGTTTAGAATTCTTAAAAAAAAAATTAAATTGACCCCATGAGAAACATGTCAATAGAAGTGAACTTGACTCAACCAAGTTATCCTAAGTCAAGCCTTGACTAAACCTCTAATCAAGTCAACAATCAATTTAATTTGGCTTTGGTCAAAATCCTATCAAATTTGACAATGTTTGATAGCATAGTTTCATATATGCAATTTATATGACATTGAAAAACCGACAAACTTATCCCAGGATTTGAGACACACATTTCAATAAAAAATTACACGTTGGATGCATATAAATGAAGGGTGTTGATATTTCTACTAAAATATCAACAAGTGAACATATGAAGAAGAATTCAAGCTATCACTATGCCACATTTTCAAGATTCCAACAAATAGTATTCTAGTCCAAAGAAAAATTCTTCCCAACGAATATGATGTGCCATAGGAGTCACTACTCACATGAGGAAGCACAAGAATCCTTAAGAAAAGAAAAAAAAATAATATACTCCTGGCAGAAACCATATAGTTAGAAATACCCCCATCTCAAAGTATACACCTAAATGTTATGAAACTACATCTAACTTTAAAAATTCTAAATATGTACTTATTATTGGTGAATATATGAGAATTCCAAACACTTATGGATGGTTGGGGGACAAAAAAAATGCAAAAAAGAGAAGAAACCCATGCAAATCAAGGAAATGAAATGTCATTTCCAACAAATATGGTAAAGTAGATGGGTGGTGTTTATGTAATTATCTCTTTGAGACCTATTTACGAGCTTCACTGAAGCCAACATAAATTCACAAGTCATGAGCATTCCTCTAGTAAAAATTGACAGGAAAGTGACCCAAAAAAATGACCAAAATCCTCATATAACTGATCGCTTTTGAGTTGGTGGCCATTGGTAGAAAATTAGGGGTCATTTATCATGTGACCAAAAATGTGGTCATATTTAGTTTGGTCATTTATAGGTTATCTTGTGGTCATATATTTGGTCATTAATTGTCACCAAATATATGACCACAAGATAAGGTATAAATGACCAAATTAAATATGACCACATTTTTGGTTGTGTGAAAAATGACTGCTAATTTTCCACCAGTGGTTGCCAACTCAAATGTGGGCATTTATATGTAGATTTTGGTTTTTTTTTTGTCACTTATCTCTCATTTTGTACTTGTGAATTAACATGATGTATGGTCACTTTGAGGCTATTTTGTATGGTCTAACAATCACCTCTAGTTAAAAAAACAACATCAAGGAAAACCTTTGCACTCAATTAGTCATGGAAAATACCTAAATACAGTCCTAGACATAAAAGAGGCACCTCTGGACACATTTGAAACTCAAATTAGTGATAAATATCACCACTAACCACTTGTAGCTTAATGTGGAGAAGTATAAACTGACCTTTTCTACGTGACAACCAATATAACATAATACCTAGTATAAAAGTGGGAAGAGAGAAAATATTATATTCTTCATGAAGTCAGGGTTTCTCATAGCCATTAAGTATCATAAAGTCACGTTTTCACACTGTGACCGAACAATAAAAACAACTTAAACAAGAAAAGCAACTTAAGGAACAAAACTATCAATTAAACAAGGTACTAGGTGTTATATCATGCCAATTTTTTTTTAAAATTATATACTAATACGCAATTTTTAAAGTTCTTAATTGAATAAGGTACTATGTGTTATATCATGTCAATTTTTTTTAAATTAATGTAATTTTTAATTGAATAAGGTACTATGTGTTATACCGTGTCAATTTTTTCTTAAATTAATGTAATTTTTAAAATTATATGTTAATATACAATTTTGGAATTTTGAAAGTTTATATGTAATTTTTAAAATTTACATGTTAATATATAATTTGCAATTTTTAAAGTTTATATGCAATTTTTAAATTTACATGTTAATTTGTAATTTTAAAGTTTATATGCAATTTTTAAATTTACATGTTAATTTGCAATTTTTAAAGTTGATGTTGGAGCAGAGTCCTGCAGCTATAGGAAAAGCTGTCATTTTGGTGGATAGACAGTTTGGTGAAGACGAAGAGATAAGGTAAAGCTACGACGTCGTAGCATGTTTCTAGCTGTAGAGCAGAGCCGGAAACTATGACTACCAGGGCAGCGAAGTCAAAGGAGACGACAGTACTTGAGCGGTCGAGAAGAGAGAGCTCAACCACTACATTGAAGGTAGCGACGAAGACAGGAGGGCTCAGCTACCCTCATAAAGGAAAATGAGCGACGAGGCCGAGGTATTGAAGACGAAGGACAGAAGAAGGGAAGCAGTGCATAGTACCCATGGTCAGTGCCGGGAAGCATGGAAGACTGCAGAGAGCAGTGGTGTGACGGAAAGAGGCTACCCCAAGTACAAATATGCTGACTGTCACTAGTTAGGGTTTTGGGTTACTGTTGGGACAGGCCCACAGTGTTGTAATGGTGAGACCTTCGGGTCGCCTATAAAGGGATATATTTTGTATTGTAAAAGGTTAGCTAGTCAGGCCTTCTGGAGCTATTAGGTTAGCTAGTCAGATTACCAGTAGTCTGTTAGCTCACTGTTATTTTGTATTGTAACAATCCGCAGGGATTGACAGAGAGAGAGAGAGAGAGAGAGAGAGAGAGAGAGTATATTGTAAGAAGGCAATATAGAGAAGAGATCTAGGACAGAAGGGCTCCAGGCTATGTGTGGAGTTACCCAGAAGATCTCTAGCTGCATATGCGGTGCAGCAGAACTATGTACCTCTCTCAAGTTATAATATAGAAACATAGTTCTGTGGATGTAGCTTCTACCCTGGAAGTGAACCACGTAAAATCAGAGCGTTATGTGATTGATTCATGTGATTGTATTTGCTTGTTATATCTGTCATTCATTACATGAACTTTGCTTACAGTAAATGTATGTATGTGTTATTCAGTTCACAACATAGTAAAAGGATAAATACAAGTTGAAGTATTTAAGTATTCTGTATAAGAGCCTGTCTAAGTTTCACTTGAGACAGTTAAGAGTCGCAGTGTAAAACATCCTCGTGCGTTTAGTCCTGTAAGTTGAACACCAGTACGCTAGGTACGCTGAGTCACAGCGGTAGGATATTGCAGGGAGGCGATATCGCACCATTAGAGGAGCTGGGGTGCGCGGTACTGCGGGTTGAGGATCAAGCGTAGGAGAAAGTTACGTGTTGTCCAGGATGCGTCGATGCGATAAGGATTAGAGTCATCACGAGAAAGAGGAAACTGCGCATCGCAGAGAGGAGAGAGACATCTCGCAGGCTAAGAAGAGCTGCGAGATGCACATAGGACGCTATACAGAACCTGGCCGAGACACTTGAGTCTTTGGCCAACCCATTAGGATCACTTCGGGTGAGACTTCAGGCCGCTCCACGGTTTGTCGCTGAAAGGGCTAGTGAGCTAGGGGTGTTGTTGGTTCATTAAAGTAATCCTGGGTCTGCCCAGCGACCAACAAATGGTTTTGTTGCCGGTTTTGAACAAACTGAGCACTGATGTTCTAGTGGCATCCTACTAGAGACGAACTCAACGAGTGGGTTGCGTCTATGGAGAAAGAGTTTGTCGAATGAGAGAACACATGTCCTAGACTGAGTACAGAGGACTGGTTACAAAAACATATCGTTACAGACCTGCATGTGATATTTTTTGCGACCTTTGGAAATGATCTTTACAACTGGCTATCAAAGTTGAGTAATACGAGCATATTCAAGAAGAAAAGAAACATTGTCTGAACACCAGAGCTGATTCAGAGCGTGAAGAACCTTGATAATCCCATTACGAGGACAGTAGACTTCTGGCTTGCGAGTGTGCTAGAAGGCTTCGTCACAGAGTTTGCAGTTGACCAGAGAAAAAGCTTCAACAAGGCTAAGCGGTACTTCTTCAAAGGATATCGCGGTAAGTACCTAAAATATTTAAACTTGTCCATTAAGATGTTATTACATGAAAAAGGAACAATGGATCTAGTTTCAGATGAATAAGTAAAGATAGTAATGTCACAAGAGTTTGAAAGTGATTTTGATGACATTGGAAGTACACGTAGTGGAAAGAAATACAAAGTAGATTTCATATCTCCCATATTTGAAGACAGTTCAGATAGTACTAGACAACAGAGTCATAACCATACAGACAGAATAGAAGGGGGTATCCCTTACCACCCTTATACCCCACAGAAACAGATCAGGACTCAGAACAATCCCATAGGAATTCCATCTAGTAGCTCACAGACAGTACATACTACCGCTACATCACCTCCACCTACACTGCCGAGTGGTAGTAACACAACAAATCAACATCCACCACGCAGAAATAGAATGGGGGATGATATGAAGCTACCTATCTTTAAGGGTACAGGGGCAGTGGACCCAGAGCAGCATTGGTTTCTATGTGAAGCCGTGTGGACCATTAAAGCAATCAATGATGATAATATTAAACTTGTACATTTGGTCACCACACTGAGAGAATGAGCCTTAACATGGTATATGAAATATACCTCAGCGGTACCCAGAACACTTGTCCAGGTCAGGACCTCCATGATTAAAGAGTTTAAGAAACCTAAGTCTGAGTCACAGTGCATTACAGAGCTTAAAGACATCAAACAGTTACCTACAGAGTCAGTGTGGGACTTCGATTAGAAATTTAAAGCCCTTATAGACCAAGTCAGCTTTGAGTTTGCGCCGGAGCAGCATAAGGAATGGTTTATTGCAGCGCTGCTCCCTCACATCAGACTACCATTAATGTAGCAGAAACTCCAGACGTAGGATGACGCGTTGGAGATGGCGATGAAACTAGAGGCTTCACCTCTAGCTGAAACCAGCACAAGTATGACAAATCTGCAAAACCAGTTGGCTAATCTCACGATACATATGCATGAGCTTAAGAAAGGGAAAGAGGTTGCGTAAGACATATGGTGCATAAAGTGTAAAGCACAAGGCCATACTAAAGATAATTGTCCAGTCTTCGTAGAATATATAGCAACTGGGGCTCCTAACCCCTTACCACATACCCACGGGTCGTGGTGTGAAATATGCAAAACAAGAGGAAACCTACCTCAGGTGAGCTCCCTCTACTTCAGAAGTATGTGCAGACACCTAATAACTTATAATGCGTCTTCTGCAAGTCAATATGCCAAGATGAACACGATTGCCGAGCCTATGATCTCATGGTTGGGAGCAAACAAGACTTGTACAGAGTCCAATCAGAAACACAGGGTCCAGCATCAGGACCATAGTATGATCCGGCTTATGGTGGCCATGGAGGAGGATTCAGAGGACGAGGATGTGGAGGAGGCTTTGGCCGTGGAGAAGGCTTTGGCCGTGGTCACGGACCAGTAACTTGTTACAACTGTGGAGTTGTAGGACATTATGTTAGGGACTGTCAGATCCCTACCACCACATGTAACTATTGCAAATCTTACGATCACGCTATAGAAGATTGTCCTACCTTGATAGATAAGATCAGAGAACCTAAGCCAGTAGTACACCAGAACATCCAGCTTACTACTGCTGAGCAGGAAGAACTAGAACCAAGAGTCAACATTGTGACTCGCAGCGGTGCTTCCCCTAATGGAACATCGCAGGTTACTGAAAAGACTGCAGGTCAGGAGTGGGTGCGCAAAGCTCCTAACAAAGCAACACCACTTGACCTACAAAAGAATAAACAGAAATTTCAGGAAGCTAAGACTTTCTTTGATGACACTATGCAATTACGATCGTAGGTACTGCCGTCTAGGGGCGTACCACTGCAAGCACCTTGTGGCATTAGCAATGTACAAATATCGCAGGCTACCACATCGGGCACATGCGACGAGGACGAGTTGACAGGAAGTGTACAATCCTTCCTGCGGAGCTATTTAAAACTCGTGAGAAATGAGCAAGCTATTGGAGAAATTTAGCGCATCATAGATCAGTGTTAGCCATCTTCTTCCATGAGCAGTGCACAACGTGCTGTTCATAATATTATGGGACATACAAGAACAGGAAGAGAGATGAGACTCACAGCACAGGTTGGAGAATTTGAAATGGATGAGGTGATCCTAGATCTAGGATCAGAGGTAAATGTTTTAACTAAGCAAACATGGGAATATATGGGTAGCCCCAAGTTAGTCAGATCGTCTATTCATCTTAGATTAGCTAATCAACAGCGGGTATCACCCTTGGGTTGATTATTGCAGGTGCCAGTTGACATTGACGGAGTTCGCAGCTCTGCGGACTTTGAAGTTATAGAAATCATTGGCGACAGTAGACCATATCCAGCACTACTAGGCATTGATTGGGCGATCGGTAACATGGCCGTTATCGACTTAAAGAGAAGACAAATGACCTTTGAGGACGCGCAGATCTGGGTCATTGCACCATT
Organism: Pseudotsuga menziesii; assembly: GCA_001517045.1. Classification (NCBI taxonomy): domain Eukaryota; kingdom Viridiplantae; phylum Streptophyta; class Pinopsida; order Pinales; family Pinaceae; genus Pseudotsuga; species Pseudotsuga menziesii. The sequence goes on from LPNX010840173.1 coordinate 351,640, forward strand.
AGATCCTCTTCAGGGTCCTAGATACATTGAACCTATCCGAGCAGAGGAAGAGGCACGTAACATGGACAGTCTCTATGAGATGACTGCGAACTAGAGCGACTACATCAACCCAACCACAGAAGGAAACATTAGTTGGCGATGCGACAGCTCATGTGCATCAGATTCGGATGTTGGTCTAGAGAACTGGCAGAACAGACTTTACAAAGTCTCAGCGCGCATGTGCGTACATGACTAAATCACTGCGATGGATTGGCGCAGAGATCAATGAGATTCCATCATTTCATGGTTTAACAAATATCCAGGACTTTCTCATGCTGTTTGAACAACAAATTCCTCACGAGCAGAGGATCACAGCTATGGAACTTGCAGTACGAGCCACACCTGCAAGATGGTGGTATGCACATAAAGAGAATATCGCATCATGGGATGATCTTAAGAGATTGATGGCGATCAGATTCTCTACCGACAGAGAGTATGTCCAGCAGAGATACACAGGAGAAAGTGACCCCAGGTCACATATTCAGACATGTGAACAGAATTGGTCGGACATTCCCGAGAATGAATGGGTTCACCGATTCATTCACACTTTGGACACAGTTCCACGGAACTGGTACACAGAGATTGAATTGCGCAAGGGAATGACTACATGGCAACTTCTAATAGACAGCTTTCTACTTACCTTCGCTTTTGAATCTGAGTATCCAAATGTTGATCAGGCCCTATATGTAATAAAGATCAAGATATTTGAGGATTGTACCCTATCAGTACATACTCAACCTGAGTGGGCTATCCAGTTAGAAGAGGAGCTAGAGTGTTATAATTTTGCATCAGAACCAGAGGAGGAGGATGAGGATCCTCACAACATAAACATTCCGAATTCAGAAGGGACTCCTGATGTTGATGGACCGAAGCTACAGACTCCAGCAATCACAGAGCCGATCAAGATTAAAAAGATCAATATTGGCACAGACACAGAACCAAAGTTTGCCTCTATTGGAGACTATTGGACCGATGAAACAGTTGGACAGATTGCAGACTTGCTACATGAATATCAAGACCTATTTCCCACCAAGCTCACAGAGATGAAGGGAATAGTCGGAGACTTGGGAGTAATGAGGATACCATTGAAATAGGATGCTAGACCAGTCAAGCAGCGTCCATATAGATTAAATATGCACTACAAAGAAAAAGTTAAGGATGAGATCGATAAGATGCTAGTAGCAGGCATCATTGAGCCCGTAGAAGAAAGCGAATGGGTTAGTCCCATGGTCGTGCAAGAAAAGAAAACCAAAGGAGACATCAGGATCTGTGTTGACTTGCGTAAACTCAATGACGCATCGCTTCATGATCCATTTCCGACACCTTTCACTGATGAAGTATTAGACAATGTGGGAGGACAGGAGGTCTACTCCTTCACTGATGGCTTTTCAGGCTATCACCAGATCAAAATCCACTCAGAAGATCGACATAAGACCACTTTTGCAATAGAATGGGGCTCATTCCAGTATACGGTAATGCCCTTTGGTCTTAAGAATGCACCAGCTATCTTTTCTAGAGTAGTAGTTGCTGTATTTAAAGAATACATCTATAAATTCCTTGAAGTTTATTTTGATGATTGGACTGTATTTGGATTAATTGACAAACACATACGAGATTTAAGACTGATGTTAGAGAAATGTAGGCGGTACCAGATTTCTCTAAACTTGAAAAAATGTATATTCTGTGTGCCATTCAGTATTTTGTTGGGTCACATTGTCTGTAGGCAAGGCTTGATGGTAGATCTCGCAAAGATTGCCATCATTGTAAATCTCCCAGCACCCAACTCAGTCAAACAATTGAGGACAGTACTTGGTCATACCGAGTACTACAGAAAATTCATCAAGGGATACGCCAAGATTACAACATCGATGGAAAAACTGTTAAAGAAAGATGTAAAATTCCTATGGAATGAGGAATGCCAGCAGAGTCTAAACACACTTAAAGAGGAGATGGTTACCGCACCCATCTTAGTATTTCCATATTGGACTAATCCGTTTCATGTACATGTGGATGCATCTGGCATCGCACTAGGGGTTGTTTTAACGCAACCAGGAGAAGGAGGTATCGATCATCCTATCGCATACTCTAGCAGAAAGATATCGACAACAGAAAAGAACTACACCACGACAGAAAGAGAAGGCTTAGCTATGGTGTACGCGCTACAGAAGTTTAGGCACTACCTGTTGGGTGCCTCGTTCAAGATGTTTACTGACCATTCTGCATTGAAGTATCTGGTCAATAAGCTAGTGTTAGGGGGAAGAATCTGTAGATGGTTACTCCTCTTTCAGGAGTATGATTTTGAAATCATTGTCAAACTAGGAAGATTGAACGCCAGGCCTGATCATCTGTCACGAATAGACTCAGGAGAAGAGCCAAGTAACCTAGAGGACAATTTTCCAGATGCGCAGTTGTTTTCTATCCAGATCACAGATGAGTACTATGCTGATATCATTCACTTTCTCACTATAGGAAGGGCATTTGATGAGTTTACCAAGCATCAAAAGAGGCAGTTGGTTGTTAAAGCAGCAGAATTCACCCTGATCGCAGGACAGTTATACAAGTTAGGTCCAAATGAAGTCCTGCGTAGATGTGTGATGCCGCATGAAAAAGAGGCTATTATCAGAGAAGCGCATTCAGGTACCGCAGGAGGTCATTTTGTAGGAAAGCCGACTGCGCAGGAAATCCTGACTGCAGCATTATGGTGGCCTACGTTACAAAAAGACACTAAGGAATTTTGCATATGCTGTGATATTTGCCAGAGGGTAGGAAAACCTTCACGACAAGATGAAATGCCGATGCGACTGCAGGTTACGTTGCGTGCATTTGACAAGTGGGATATAGACTTTGTGGGTCCTATCAACCCACCAAGAAAATGAACTGTTGTGAGATATATCATCACTGGAATGGAGTACCTCATCAGGTGGGCAGAGGCCAAAGCAATAAGAAATTGTGATGCTGCTACAGTCGCACAATTCATTTTTGAAAACATCATCACTAGATTTGGATGCCCAGTAATTTTGATGAGCGATCAAGGCACACACTTCTTGAATCACACCATTGAGGCTTTGACAGAAGAATTCCAGACACAGCACCATAAGAGCACTCCCTACCACCCACAAGCTAATGGTACGGTTGAGGCCTTTAACAAGATTTTAGAAAATGCTCTTACTAAGATCTGCAACAGCCAAAGGAATGATTGGGACCTCAGAGTTAACGTTGTATTATGGGCGTATAGGACTACATGCAAGAAACTTACAGCAAACACACCTTTCAGCTTGGTGTATGGACAGGAGGCTGTTATGCCTATGGAGTATATTGTTCCCATTTTAAGAATTGCTCAGATCACTGGAATGGCTGATACAGACACGGTGCAGGAAAGGCTAGCACAACTGCTTGCCTTAGAGGAAGACAGATTCATCGCTGAATTCCATCAGAAAGTGCAGAAGGCACGAGAAAAATCTTAGCATGACAGACACATTAAGAGTAAGACTCTTCAGATCGGAGACCTAGTACTCCTCTATGACAGTAAATTTCTTAAGTTTCCAAGGAAGTTCAAGACGCATTGGTTGGGGCCATATCAGATACCGCAAGTTACAGATGGAGGAGCCATTCAGCTCAGAAAACTGAATGGGGAGCTTCTTCCCATGATGATCAATGGCAGTAGGCTTAAGCTTTATAGTGACAGCCACTCCACCTCTCAGCCCTAACTCCGAGTCGCAAAGGGTGCAGATGTCTAGTGTAGTTGAGAGGCATCGCACCGGGAATTAGTCTACACCGGCAGGTATTCTAAGTATCAGGAATCGCATAAGGACGGTTCATTTAAAAAAAAAATAAAAAAACACTTAAGTTTGTTTTGAGAAAATGATGCGGTGTGGCATCGCAGTAGCGCGATGTTTCTTCGTGCCACGTACCCAGTTTTTGTAACGAGACAGAGGGCTAGTCAAGTTGCCTTCTGACAGGCAGTTAATGAGGAAATGATCGGTATACGTTACCGTAGATTTGGTAACAGCATAATCAACTTTCCAAATTTGGCAAATTTTCGACGAGACCGGCGCCTGCATACACACGCTTCGAGGGAATTGATTGGATTTCAGCATTTATTGAGGATCGGGATGACGGGTGTGGTCTCGTCCAAGCAATTAATACGACCGACGGGTTTAGCCTAGATGACCGTTGCGTCCGGGATTATCGCCTTCGGCATAAAAGCAGAAATTATTCATTCGGGAGGGTTACATTTGCAAAGAGCCAAGAGCTATAGAGTGCATTGTTAAGTTTTCCACATGCAGAGCTAATTCCGTTATAGAGTGCTGTGATTTTCCTAGTTTGCAGCCATTGCCAATCCAAAGTATAACACCGAATGGGTTCTGTCCGAGGAGAAACCTTTAGAATAAATTTTGAGACGCTTCGAGCATGGTGGCCGTATGTCCGCTATGGCGATGCCGCCCAGGGTTGTGAAATTAGGAACATCACAGGTCAGACAATTTCCAAGGATGAGGCTTTCAAGTGCAGGATGTAGAAGATTTCATCAAAGTCTCTGCTGAAGAGAAGAAGAAAGCCGAGCCGATCACTGAAGATAAGAAAGTAGAGCAGAGGAATGATGAGAAGAAATCTCCAGCCAGGAAGAAAGTAAAAATGAGAAAAAGACGGCAGCGGGAGAAGGGAGATGACCTATCTCATCAGCTAAGAGAAGAACAAGAGGTTCCAAAGGCCAAGAATGAAAATATGTGGAACCCAAGCAGAAAACCTGGAGCGAGTTGCTGAGAAGAAAAGTGAAAGGAAAAACAAACCGAACAAGCAGAACTTCAAGATGCAGACAAAGGCTTGTTCTCGGAATGAAATTCCTGGTTTGTATACCTTTCACATAAGTAGGCTCCAGACTAAATGAAATGTTTGAGAATGATGGAAGATACAGATTTTCCTTGTGATAAAAGTTCTAACCCAGATAAAGAGGAAAGGATATCTATGGAAGACTTCTCAAAACCAAAAGATCCTTAAAAGGTCTCAGGAGCGACGAGAGCGAGACCATGACTGAGGGAAGGAACGATAAGAGAGCCCAACGAACTAAGTTATAGAAACTATAGAGAGCGTGTCGTAGCTATGGAGAACGAAGTCGCAAGACTTCGGGACAAGCTTCAATGCACTTCGCAGGAAGCCAAGGAGAAGCTACAGCAGGAGAAGCCTGTTGGTAGTGGCTCGGGGATGAACCACAAGTAAGTGTTAGGGGAATGTTGGAGCAGAATCCCACAGCTACAGGAAAAGATGCCATTTTTGCAGATAGACATTTTGGTGAAGACGAAGAGATAAGGTAAAGCTACGATGCCGTAGCATGTTTCTAGCTGCAGAGCAGAGCCGAAAACTATGACTACCAGGGCAGCAAAGTCAAAGGAGACGACAGTACCTGAGCGGCCAAGAAGAGAGAGTTCAACCACTGTATTGAAGGCAGCAGTGAAGACAGGAGGGCTCAGCTACCCTCATAAAGGAAAAAGAGCGATGAGGCCGAGGTATTGAAGACAAAGGACAGAAGAAGGGAAGCGGTGCAGAGTACCCATGGTCAGCGCCGGGAAGCATGGAAGACTGCAGAGAGCAGTGGTGTGATGGAAAGCGGCTACCCCAAGTACAGATATGCTGACTGTCACTAGTTAGGGTTTTTGGTTACTGTTGGGACAGGCCCACAGTGTTGTAATGGCGAGACCTTCAGGACGCCTATAAAGGGATATATTTTGTATTGTAAAAGGTTAGCTAGTTAGGCCTTCTGGAGCTATTAGGTTAGCTAGTCAGATTACCAGTAGTCTATTAGCTCACTGTTATTTTGTATTGTAACAATCCAAAGGGATTGATAGAGAGAGAGAGAGAGAGTGAGAGTATATTGTAAGAAGGAAATATAGAGAAGAGATCTAGGAGAGAAGGGCTCCAGGATATGTGCGGAGTTACCCAGAATATCTCTAGCTGCATATGCGGTGCAGTAGAACTGTGTACCTCTCTCAATTTATAATAGAGAAACACAGTTCTGTGGACGTAGCTTCTACCCTGGAAGTGAACCACGTAAAATCAGAGCGTTATGTGATTGATTCATGTGATTGTATTTGCTTGTTATATCTGTCATTCATTACATGAACTTTGCTTAAAGTAAATGTATGTATGTGTTATTTAGTTCACGGCATAGTAAAAGGATAAATACAAGTTGAAGTCTTTAAGTATTCTGTATAAGATCCTGTCTAAGTTTCACTTGAGACAGTTAAGAGTCACAGTGTAAAACAGCCTCATGCGTTGAGTCCTGTAAGTTGAACACCAGTGCGCTAGGTACGCTGAGTCGCAGCGGTAGGATATCGCAGGGAGGCGATATCGCACCATGAGAGGAGTTGGGGTGCGCGGTACCATGGGTTGAGGATCAAGCGTAGGAGAAAGTTACGTGTTGTGCAGGATGCGGTGATGCGATAAGGATTAGAGTCATCGTGAGAAAGAGGAAACTGTGCATCGCATAGAGGAGAGAGACATCTCACAGGCTAAGAAGAGCTGTGAGACGCACATAGGACGCTATACAGAACCTGGCCAAGACACTTGAGTCTTTGGCCAACCCATTAGGATCACTTCGGGTGAGACTTCAGGTCGCTCCGCGGTCTGTTGCCGAAAGGGCCAGTGAGCTAGGGGTGTTGTTGGTTCATTATAGTAAACCCGGGTCTACCCAGCGACCAACAGTTGATATGCAATTTTTAAATTTACAAAGTTTATATGCAATTTTTAAATTTACATGCTAATATGCTAATCCTATGTCATATAGCCATGATCCAATCCAATTCACAACCAAAAACACACAACCCCAAAGCTCCACACAAGGCCACGAGGAGGAAGGATCCCACAAGAGGGCATAATAATGTGCACACTGCATTTTAACCAAATTATGACCATTGGTGTATGTAAACACCTTTGAGCCTTTTCAACAAGTCAGTGATGGATATATGCCGTAATCGTGATAACAAAGAAAGCAACACAAACATAAGGTTCCAAGGATAGTATCACCTTATGTGTTGGGTTGCAAATTTTGAAGTCAATGCTCTTTGAGGACCCTTCATGCAAAGGATTTGTTTTTTCCTTTGAAAGGTTCACTAAAAGTTGTTTTTTCCTTTGGAGGGTCCGATTTCGATAATCCAGTATGACGTCAAATGCATAGCATTCAATTAATACCCAATGCCAGGTATCCAACCCTCTAGTACCAGATAGAAATCAATGATAATTAAAGTGAAAAGACTTGAATGAATTGACATCTTATTTTGCTCGATCTACTAGCTCAGCTCGGGGGTTAATTTGCTGAAGGTGGTATGAAATTTAAATCGCTTACGACCATTTTGCCATGTGTTTCATATTTATCCATTTTACTGGTTTAACTGGGATGGATTTAAACCGTTTTATGCTACCCTGAAATCCACTTGTTGACATCAAGATTTTCTCATGGGAAAGCACCAATATTCAATATGAGACGAAGTGCAGGTACCTCACTAACAAAATTAAAGTGTGCCCAGATGAAATCCCACTGAAAGCATTAGAAAAATTTTCTCATAAGTAAAAGTGTTGAGTTATCCTTAGAAATCGAGTGTGCAATATGTGATGAGTAGATGCTGAGATGATGAGCATAGATTTAAAACAACACACTGATGGTGCATCTTGTGAGGAACTGTTGCCTTATTTTTTTGCCTAAGGCTAACATAGGAGATTCAAACTGCACAAGTTGATTATAGAAGCACCTGGTGTGTTTGGATTAGCTGAATCTCACAGGTTTATAGTCATGTTACTATCCAAGTTCTTATCCTTTTAGGAAGGATACAACCACTTAAACTTGGCCAAAGTAGATCCTAAGTTTGAATTTAAACTAATCTATCTATTATCGATGAATTTTCCTTAATTAAAAGTACTAATTTATCCCAAACTTATTCTATATAACTATTCTCTCTTAAAGAGAGTCTCAATTATGGTTTTGCTTTCTTTCCTAAGTTTTAAATGAAAATTTTAAAATAAGAATAATAACATCTAATTAAATATAACTGTTTTAACAACTGTTAGAACAACTGCTAAAATAGTATTAGTAAATAAGAACCAACAGAAATCTATATGCAATTTAACTAACTAACCTATCTCCGCTGAGAGCAAAATTCAATAACTAAGTTAATAATCTATTGATGATAAAAATATCAAAAAATGAATAATTTTAATTTGGATAATAATTTACTAGAATCAAAATCATAGCAATTTTTTTACTTGTAAAAGATTTAAGATTTAAAAATAATAAAAGTAAAACATTTTATCATTCTAGAACCATAAACAACCAATAGAAAATCAACACTATTATTTCAATATTTGAAATAAAAATAATTAAGTAATTTCTCAAATATTTTCAAAAATATGAATATATTGATTCATCAATTAATATGTAATTGACATTATATTGATAATCTCATTAATAAAATTAACAAGATATACAATATTACCATCTAAATCAAACAAAGAAATAATATTTGAGTATTTTTTACAACAATACATACAAATACATCACATCATAAATGTATATATGGATAATTTAAGAAAGTTAAATATGAAATATATTTATAAAAGTTTCAAAACTAGAACAAAAATGATACCAGTTGTCGAACTATGTCTGCACATATCGTTGGAATGAAAACACTTCAACAAAATATAAACAACATAAAAGGTCTTAATTTCAATAAGTAAAATTTTTAGTCATACTCGTCTCCTCCGTTCATAAATTGTTTGTGACATATATACAAAAATGCCATCAACCACTTGGAGACTTTTAAGGATCCTATTCCAAAAATAGAGTAGTATGTTTCTACAATCATCTTATTGATGAAGTAGCTTAACTAACTGTTGCAGCTGCAGTGTTTTCCCAAATTTCTAAAAGAAATTGGACCCTCCTTGTTGATTTTGTTGAAGACCATTTTGTTTCCACTCAGCTACATGTTTGGATTATTTGAGGCCAGCTGTTTTCTTACTTTTCGGGAAATTGTTTGTGTCTGCAAATGATTTGGATTGTGGAACTTAGCAAGTTTCATGTTGTTTTATCGTTGTCGAAGTTTGGTCGAGGTTTGAAATGGAATTTTAGTTGCCACTATTTCGGATGACAAATAGAGATTGCACCGATGATTAGTTTTTTCTTTCATCGATCACGCGGTTTTATTGTTTCAAATTTTTGCTTTGCGTTGTTTTTCTATATTGTTTTGACTCTGATCAGAGGCCGTGGGCTGATTGTGTTCCGCTGTTGTGGCTCCAGAGTAGACTAACCGTCTGCCACACTGCTTTTCCTTTCACCGATGTTTTGTTCTATTTTTCTCTTATGTTGACTAGTCTGCGGAATTTTTGGACCGTATAACTTCCGTCGTTGCGGCTATGTAGCTTACTAACCGTCCGATGCTGTAGTAGATCTGACCTCCGACCTTTAGACGCCCTCTTCTAATTTTTTATCTCGCCGATGTTTGGTTTGTGCTCTGGAACCCCTAGACCATGGGTCACCCGTCGTTGAGGCATTCCAGTGAAATAACCGACCGATGTCAAGTGTTTCGATTCACCGATGGGGATTTTTATATGCCCGTTTCCTAATCGTTTTCCCGTCATTGTTATGAGCTTGTAACTGGTTCCATGAATGGCGAGATGTGCTTTGTTTTTATCAAGTTGAGATTTTCACGTTGAAAACGTAGTACCAGTTTTACTTTTAACGTTGGTTTTATTGGTAGTTTGGTTTATGTTTGTTGAAGGTAGTCCGGATGAATGATGATTTGTTCATCTGATTGTAGGCAAACATAGGAGATTTTCTATATTCAGTTGATGACTACTACTGAAAAAAGGGAAATTGGCTGAAGAAAGGAAAATCTGAAGCATAAAGAAGAAAAAAAAAATCTGAACTGAAAAGATATCAAAAGGACCATTGGACTACGAAGCATAATCATTAAGAGCAAAGGCTCAGACTTGGGCAGTTCGTCAGTTACCAAGCTAGTCCTATTTTTATAAAAGTGTTTATCTGAAACGTAACGTTTGAAATCGTGAGCATTCACAAAATGACAAAACTATGAGATTAAAATAGTTGGGGGGCAACTCAAAGGTTTTGGCTGGTTTTGTATAAATATACAAAAGTTAGAGGGAAGAAGGAGGTATTTTTCCAAGTGAGACTTGTGAAAAACTTGTTGTAAGAGGAACTATTTCGTTTTGCAATAATATAATTACAATTTTGCCTGTTGAAGAAAGTGTTGTGTGGAATGTTCAAATGTGATGAAATGAACAATGTTGAAGGGGAACTATTTTGTTTTCAGCTGTGTTTCATTAACTGTGAGATGATTCTAACTTTCTGAACCTATGTTCTTGTACGAATGTTCTCTGGTTTATTTTATGATGATTTCCACTGTGAGTAATGAATGTCTTAACAAATAATGAGCTATCTTGTTGTGCATATCTTTATTTATGTTTATGTGTTTTGATTCAAAGAAAATATACCTATGATTTATGTTAATACATGAACAGTAATACATTACTTATTAATTGATAATCTTTCTCCCTAGGGACAACTTAGTTAGTTTGTTTTATGTTGTGTGTGATTAAGATGCGAGAGAGTTTAAGATGAGAGGTAAGAACCTGTGCATCACATTGTGACCGCTCCTCATACTCTTTATCAATTTGCATGTTAGATAGGCACTTGCATATCATACTTAAAGTTTAAAAACACAAAAAATATACATGGTGGACCGGGCCGCAACTGGTAAAACCCTTTATTTTTTTTATTTGACCTACAGTAGTCGGACCACAAACCAGACGGATTCCCCATACCAAATAGTCACGGGCTAGTTGGGAACGTTGACTGGGGAGAATCCCTTGCTATTGTTGCTACGATTTTCCAGGCCTCAATAGTTTATGGAGCTAGGAGGGCCCCAATGCATGGTTGGCTAGGGAAATCCATTTCATTGAAGTTACTCCACCAGTGATAGTTTTGAAAGCAGTTTATTTCCTAATCCAAATACTGAAGAGAATAGAGAACATTTGTTTTCTGTGGACAACCAAGTAGTTAATGATCTGAGAAGACACAGACGGGCCTATGTGAAGATTATTGGAGGATTACCCACTATCCTTGATTTACCCCAAAGAGAATACAAGAAGAAAGACCGTCCTATTTTGGAAGATTCAGTGTTGGTCAGAGATTTGGAAGAATTAGTGGAAGTAGCATTACAGGAAGTTGTTCATCCTTTGAATAAAGTAGGCCCAAACACACCTTATTGTTCTCCTGTGCATACTCATGTTCCATCACCACCTCACTCTCCACCTAGACTCATGGAAGGCGTAAATGTAAATCACCCACCTAACCCACCAAATCCACCATCTGCTTAGAAAGCTAGATCACCTCTAAACTTAGCACCTCTGTTGCATGACTTACCTCAATATTTTGAGAAGATGCTGCCCAAGTTTGACCCAAATGAGAAGATTTTAGTAGATGAGCATTTGCAAAGTTTCTATTTGGCCATAGAAGGGTTAAAGGCTGGATAACATGAAGACGTAGTCTGCAAACTTTTTCCACATACCTTTAAAGGAGCAGCAACTTCATGGTATTTTGGTCTGCCTGCTAATTCAATCCTAGATTGGGATACCTTTGAAAGGATATTTAGAAGCAAATATGAAACCCAAAAAACTCATGTGGCTCTCATGAAAGGACTGTGCGCTTTAAAGAAAGAAAGAAAATAAAAGGTGCATAGTTTTACCCAAAGATTTGCAGCTTATCTTAAGATTTTTTCTGAAATTGATAAGCCCTCGGATAAAGTTTCGATTGAGTATTATACTTCAGCTCTAGGGCCCGCTTTGGCCATGTTTTCCAAAATGAAAGTCAAACCTACGCTAGTAGAGACTTATGAAGAAGCGAAGAGAGTAGAGGCTGAAAAGGAAAGCATCGAAGATTATCCTTAGCAATCAGGAGAAAAAAATGTTGGGAAGAAAGCTTTGTTATTTACTAAGCCTAAAGAGGAACAATCACATGATTTTGAAGGAATGGCAAAGATGATGCAGAAGCTCTCTAGCAGAATAATAGACTTGGAAAAGGAAAAGGAAGCCCGGAATTTCTATAAGCCTTATTACAAGAAAAGAAAGGATAACCATCAATCCCAACCTCCTCCACACAGTCCTGTATCGATGAACTTAATATAGGTAGGGATGGATAACTTTTTCACTTTCCACCAAAAACCCCATTCTGAAAAAAATTGTCCTCAATGGATAAATTCAATGACATTGGTAATGAATCAACTGTTGGATTCCAAATTAACCGAGGATAATGATGAAGAGAGAAAAGATAACAATAAATTAATAGAAAAAAAAGAGGATGATGCCATGGTTTTATGGGACTGTGTATCGTTGTTTGATACCGAAGAATAAAAGGATCCGAGACATGAAGATATCTCGAAAACGAATGTGACAACGAGAAGCCAAGGGTTGATTAAATAAAACAGACTTATACTCCCGAAGATTAAGAGACTTCAAAAGAATGTAAAGAAATTTCAAAAAAACACCTCAGCTAATAAAGTTCTGGATTTTACCATTACCAGTCAAAATATGAAGCAGATCAACACGCCTACTAAGCCCATTGAAGAGAAGATCAATAATGTGAAAATGAATTTCACAGAACATAAGATGGATTATGACATCGTGGAGGATATAAAAAAGGTACAGGAAAATATTTCATTATTTGAGATGTGTAATGTGCCGCAGCAGAAAGAAAAGTTATTGAAAGCAATTGAAAAACCAGAGGAGAAGCTTCCCACTAACAATTAGCCCCAAGAAGAAGAAATTGGTGAAGCAAGTGTGGGAGGTAAGCCTAAATGCAAGACTCCACCTTTTCTCCTTATTTTTGAAATTTTCAACCACAACATGCACAACTATCTAGTAGATCCAAGGGCATCAATAAATGTTATGCTGTTGTCGGTCTGTAATAAGATAAATGGATAGCCTAAACCATCTACCTGGAAGTTCATTCAGTTGGACTGAACAAATGTGAAGGTAATTGGGGAAATGGAGGATGTTCTCATTCACTTATTTTCAAATGATAAGGTATGCCAATTCATTGATATTGTATTAGCAGACATACCTGAGGCTTATGGACTTGTTTTGAGTAGAGATTGGTCAGCAAAGCTGAATGGATATTTTGCTTCAGATTGGTCACATATGTGGTTACCATACAAGGGAAGTCCCAATCAAATTAAAGTTTTAAGAGAGCCCCACATGAAACACAATGTCACTAAGTTGGAGGGTAAGAATGAACCAGTGAATTATATTTTGGGGAATTACTTCATTGAGCTAGAACCGGGAAACTACCAAGCAGAAGAAGCCAACGGTACATCAAACACCCAGCCTGATCTCCTTCATTTTTTGCAGGTAGATGAAATTGATTGTAAAATAGTAGATTTATTTTTAGATGTAGATGTTGATTCATCTATAGTAGTAATAGATGATTTTTGGATGCTTTTCTTTGACGGGTCTAAAACTTTAGAAGGATCAGGAGCTGGCTATGTCCTGATTGATCCTAAGAAAAATAAACATTTTCTTTCATGTAGGTTAGAGTTTTAATGCACCAATAACACAGCCGAGTATGAAGCATTAGTTCAGGGACTAAGAAAAGCAATTGAATTAAAAGTAGAAAATATGAAAGTGTATGGGGATTCTGAAATAATTGTAAAACATATTCAAAATCAAATACATTGCATTTCCCCTCATCTAAAAGATTATCAAAATGAAGTATGGGATTTGCTTAAATGTCTTCATGCATTTAATATTGTATTAATTCCTAGACTTAAGAATGCAGCAGCTGACTTGTTAGCCACCTCAAATATGAGGCTTGTGCCCTCTAATAACAGGTGTTCTATTGAATTGCTTTTCAGACCTTCGGTTCCAGATATGATTACCAACTTACGAGTTTTTGATGATGATCAGCAGATTCTGGAATGTTTGACAAATGACGAAACCTTCAAAGTGGCAATCATTAATGATGAAGAACATCAAGCTGAGCTAAAATTCAATAATTTTATTCCTAAAGGAGTCAGGACTTTAGAGTGGATGTTTGATCTAAATGATAAATTCAGAAGGCCAGTAAATGTTAAGACTCATAGCTCTTCTCTACAGTTTGAGTTGATTAATTTAGGGACTGAAATTGAGCCTAAACATGTGAATTTGGGAAAGTGTTGCTCCCTAGGTGAAAGAAATAAGTTCATCAGTTTGTTTAAACAATACAAATATGTGTTTGCTTGGACGTATGAATATTTGAAAACATATGACACCAAGATTATTTAGCATGTCATCCCTATTAGGACCGGGGTCAAGCCTTATCAACAGCCTTTGGGGAAACTGCATAAAAAACTAAAGCCTCTAACTCAAAGTGAAGTAAAGATATTGTTGGATGCTAAAATTATTTTCAATGTCAGGCATTCGGAATGGGTTTCAAATCTGGTACCAGCAAGGAAGAAATCTGGAGAAATTAGACTATGTGTGGATTTTAGAAATTTAAATCATGCTTCAGATAAAGACAATTATCCAGTCCCACCCATGGAATAGATATTGCAAATGGTCTCTGGTTCTGAGTTATTTTCTTTATTAGATGGAGCCTTTGGTTACAATCAAGTGTTAGTAGCTGAAGAAGACAGACTCAAAACTACATTCAGAATGAGATGGGGGACTTTTGCTTACAGAAGGATTCCCTTTGGACTCATAAACACTGGAGCTACTTTCCATAGGGATATTGATATAGATTTCCATGGGCTGATAGGCCGCAGTGTGGTGGTATACCTCGATGACATCACAATATTCTCAAAGAAAAGAGAAGAACACGCATTCCATCTAAAACAAATATTCGAACGCTGCCGAAAATATGGTATCTCATTAAAACCCAAGAAGTGTGTGTTTGCTGTTACAGAAGGAAAGCCATTGGGTCACGTGGTTTCTAAGAAGGGAATCTCCATAGACCCAGAGAGGATCAAAGCTATCAAATAGATTCCCTTACCCCATAATAAAAAGGGCATGCAATCATTTATGGGGACAATAAATTTCGTGTGAAGGTTTGTGCCAAATTTCGCTCAAATTGTTAAACCTTTGCAGCAAATGGTGAAACAAAGTGTACAATTCAGGTGGACTGATGTAGAGAAGAATGCATTCAGTAAAATAAAGACATCTGTTGTGCATGCAACCTCCCTCAAAAGTCCATATTTTGAGAAATATTTTATTTTGTACACTTTCGCATCTGACTATTCACCAGCAACAGTGCTTACCCAGAAGGAAGATGGGGGAGATGAGTTCCCCATATCATTTATGAGCATTGGTCTACAGGGGGCCAAATTGAATTACCCAGTTGTGGATAAAAAAGCTTACGCAGTCTTCAAAGCGGTAAAACAATTCAGGCCGTATATACTTAAGAACCAGACGAAGGTAATAGTTCCACACCTAGCTGTGAGGTCCCTTTTCATACAAAAGGAATGAGGAGAAAGAAGAGGAAACTAGGTAATAGCTTTACAGGACTATGACCTCGAATTCAAGCCAGCATCCATAGTTAAAGGGCAAGGATTGTGCAAACTAATGACTGAAAGTAAAGACAATGAAGAAAATAACCGGGAAAATGAAGCTGAGTTACATTTGATGGATGTATGTCCTCTTTTCACAGCTCCAGATTCCTGGTATCGAGACCTTGTGCATTACCTTTAGGAGGGATTGTTACCAGAACACTGGAATTCTAAGCAAAGAAGAGCACTGCGTCTTAAATCAGCTTCATATCAGATCATTGAAGGAATATTATTCAGGAAGAATTATGATGGAGTTCTTGTTAGATGCTTAGAGAAAGAAGATGCGAGGAAAGTCATGATCGAGTTACATGATGGGCCTGCTGGAGGGCATTTTTCCAGAGATACGAAAGCCCATAAAATTCTCAGAGCCGGATACTATTGGCCCACACTGTTCAAGGATGCACATGCCCATGTCAGAAAGTGTGATATCTGCCAAAGGTGTGGAGGAAGACAAGCTAAATCAGCAATACCATTAAATCCTGTGATGATAACAGAACCGTTTGAGCAATGGGGAATTGATATCATTGGAGAGATAAAACCAAATTCTTCCTTGCAACACAAGTATATTCTTATGGCAAATGATTACTTCACTCAATGGGTCGAAGCCATTCCGTTGCATAAAGTGAATAAAGACGTGGTCATGGACTTATTGCAAGATCATATTATGACCAGGTTTGGGGTTCCAATATCTCTAGTTTTCGATAATGCTACTTATTTCTCCTCTATTATATTGACTGCATTTGCTCATGAAAAAGGAATTAAGTTGCATTATTCTACAAATTATTATCCACAAGGAAATGGTTTGGCAGAATCTACAAACAAGAATCTGATTAGAATCTTAAAAAAGACTATGATAGAAAACCAGAGAAGTTGGTATTCAACATTACCAAATGCTCTTTAGGCTGATAGGGTCACACCCAAGACTTCCTTAGGTGTATCACCATATACCCTTGTTTATGGAAAAGAGGCCATTCTGCCCCCCAATATTATGCTACCCTCTTCTGTAATAGCTCAGGAGTCAAGAGGCTCAGGTAATGAAGTCTTGCAAATAAGAATCTATAATCTTTTGAAGGCGAAGGAGTCTAGATCCAAAGCTAGAGAACGTTTTAAGCAACAACAAGAGGTAGTGAAAAGGTGGTTTGATAATCACAAGGCTGGAAAAAAAGAATTTGAAGTGGGAGACTTGGTTCTTAAGTGGGATCACCCACATGATGAGAAGGGAAAGCACATGAAGTTTCAACAATTATGGGTAGGCCCTTTCCAGATTGCAGCAAAACTTGGCCCCTCAACCTATAAATTGCAAGATTTACAGGGATGGGAGGAGAACTTACCAGTAAATGGTTTAGTTTTTAAACCTTATTTTTATTGATTTCTTGTTTTTATTTTTATTTTGTACATAAATAAATTGATCTGTTTGTCCACTTTGATTTATTTCATTCCATTTTTGTTTTAGTTTAGATTTATTTTGTTTTCAATAAAAGAGGCAAACTTTTGGTTGCATGGAAAGCATCAGAGATCTGGATTAATTGAGATCTTTGGGTATTAGACTATATCTTATTGTTTGAATCTAATGGAATTTCTTCTAGTAAGTAGTTTTCCAAAATGGAAATGAACACATCGAAGTCTAGCGTAATCCCTATAAAAAAAATCAGGATCAAAAGATCTGGAATACTATTTCGTGGCTCCATCCATTTCACATCTAAAATTGTCCTAGGGGGTGATAGCAAAAGACCCATGGAAAGGAAGCAGGGTAAACAGTATATTATTTATAAATGATCCCATGCCAAGAATTGAAAGCTAAAAGGATGATAAGAGTCAAAACTCCTAAGAAAGCAATATTTATCGAAACAAAGTACTAAATCATATAAGTACAGATTGCCAAAAGTTCTTCTCCGTCCATGAGCTGAAAATTAAATGCATCTCTCACACAAAAGGACACTATGGATAGAAGAGCCTGAATAAAATTCAGAAAGAAAGGCATGAGGAGGAATCAAAAGGACAAAAAATTCCACAAACACACAAAAGTGCCAAATGGCATGGGAATGGAGAACAAATGAATATTTATGTTTACCATGTGTTACAATCCTATGGTGTCTAAGCTGGAAGCTACCCAAAGAGAGAGGTAAAATGAAACTCATCTACTTAGCCTCAAAAGAGTTATCTTGACTGTGAGATTTTGGGTTCCATTTTCCTAAAATTGGACTATCATCAATGATTAAAAGTACATATATTTTCCATTATGAAAATCCAGACATCTAGAAGAATTCAACATGTCGGTTTTACTGCTAAATAGTCTGTTACTTAGGGAATAGTTTGTTCAGAGAATTGGGTTCACCAGTTAGCTGCCAATTGTTGCAGCTGCAATCTTTTCCCAAAATTCTAAAAACATTTGGACCCTCCCTGTTGATTTTGTTGAAGATCGTTTTGTTTCCACTCAGCTACACATTTGGATTGTTTGAGGCCAGTTGTTTTCTTACTTTTTGGGAAATTGTTTGTGTCTGCAAATGCTTTGGACTGTGGAACTTAGCAAGTCTCATGTTGTTTTATCATTGTCAAAGTTTGGTCAAGGTTTGAAATGGAATTTTAGTTGCCTCTATTTCGGATGACAAATAGAGATTGCACCAATGATTAGTTTTTTCTTTCGCCGATCATGCGGTTTTATTGTTCCAAATTTTTGCTTTGCATTATTTTTCTGGAATGTTTTGACTCTGATCGGAGGCTATGGGCTGATTGTGTTCTGCCGTTGCGGCTCCAGAGTAGACTAACCATCTACCACGTTGCTTTTTCTTTCGCCGATGTTTTGTTCTATTTTTCTTCGATGTTGACTAGTCTGTGGAATTTTTGGACCGTATAACTTTCGTCGTTGCAGCTATGTAGTGTACTAACCATACGATGCTGTAGGAGATTTGACCTCCGACGTTTAGACGCCCTCTTCTAATTTTTTTATCTTGCTGACGTTTGGTTTGTGCTCCATAACCCCTAGACCATGGGTCACCCGCCGTTGCGGCGTTCTAGTGAACTAACCGACTGATGTCAAGTGTTTCGATTCACCAATGGGGATTTTCATATGCCCGTTTCTTGATCATTTTCCCGCCATTGTTATGAGCTTGTAACTGGTTCCATGAATGGAGAGATGTGCTTTGTTTTTATCAAGTTGATATTTTCACGTTGAAAACGCAGTACCAGTTTTACTTTTAATGCTGGTTTTATTGGTAGTTTGGTTTATGTTTGTTGAAGGTAGTCCGGATGAATGATGAGTTGTTCTTCTTATTGCAGGAAAACCTAGGAGATTTTCTATATTCAGTTGATGACTACTGCTGAAAAAAGGGAAATTGGTTGAAGAAAGGAAAAGCTGAAGTATAAAGAAGAAAATGAAAATCTGAGACTGACAAGATATCAAAAGGACCATCAGACTACGAAGCATAATCATTAAGAGCAAAGTTTCAGGCTTGGGCAGTTCGTCAGTTACCAAGCTGGTCCCGTTTTCATAAAAGTGTTTATATGAAATGTAACGTTTGAAATAATGAGCATTCACAAAATGACAAAACTATGAGATTAAAACGGTTGGGGGGGAACTCAAAGGTTTTGGCTGGTTTTGTATAAATACATGAAAGTTAGAGGGAATAAGGGGGGATTTTTCCCAGTGAGACTTGTGAAAAACTTGTTGTAAGAGGAACTATTTCATTTTGCAATAATATAATTACAATTTTGCTTGTTGGAGAAAGTACTGCGTGGAATGTTCAAATGTGATGAAATGAACAATGTTGAAGGGGAACTATTTTGTTTTCAGCTGTGTTTCATTAACTGTGAGATCGTTCTAACTTTCTAAACCTATGTTCTTGTATGAATGTTCTCTGGTTTATTTTATGATGATTTCCACTATGAGTAATGAATGTCTTAACAAACAATGAGCTATCTTGTTGTGCATATCTTTATTTATGTTTATGTGTTTTGATTCAAAGAATAGCTACCTGTGATTTATCTTAATACATGAACAGTAATACATTACTCATTAATTGATAATCTTGCTCCCTAGGGACAACTTACTTAGTTTGTTTTCTGTTGTGTGTGATTCAGATGCAAGAGAGTTTAAGAAGAGAGGTAAGAACCTGCGCATCACATTGTGACCACTCCTCGTATTCTTTATCAATCTGCATGTTAGATAGGCACTTGCATATCATACTTAAAATTTAAAAACACAAAAATATACACGGTGGACCGGGCCGCAACCCGTAAAACCCTTTATTTTTGTTATTTGACATACAATAGCCGGACCGCAAACCGGACGGATTCCCCATACCAAATAGTTACAGGCTAGTTGGGAACGTTGACTGGGGATAATCCCTTCCTGTTGTTACCTACGGTTTTCTAGGCCTCAACACTAACATTTCAACTAAAGGCACCTGACAAATGCAAATAATTGTCGATGTGAGTTTGTTGCTTAAATGAATCTTATGTATTCAACTACTTCAACGAACCAAAATGCATTTAGTAGTCACATACCATGTGTCAGCAAACATTGATTTCGTTTATCCACCGCGTCCAAAATGTACACCTGCACAACTAGTTACGAAATTAATTTCCATTAAAAATTGTAACAACTGCATATAACAGAAAATAAATGAATTCTAAGCATGCATACAGAATCTCTAATTCTGTAGGTATGCTAATTAAATCATGTTATTACCTGTCAAAAAGAAAACATAATATGAATAACTGAAATATGGCAGAAGTTAAGTTGTGGTTTGTAGCTTGATAACTATTCTTGCTTTAGATAGCTTGGATTTGAGTTCCAAGATCTTTAGCTTTTGATTATCTTCTTGTTTGAGCAATTTCTCATTAGTTATCATCACATATTTCCTAGAAGCTTTATATTTATCCTTCCTTAACTTCAACTCTCTCCATCTATTTACCCAATCTAACAATTCTCCTTTGAGCGTTTTGATTTCCTCTTCCTTAACTAGCGCGTTGGCTTGATGTTCTTTCACCTTTGCTCTCAATTGAGTGATTTTACTTTCAAAGATTCTATTAAGAGCGACTTGTAAACTTTCTTCGTTCTTATCCTGAGAAGAATCACTGGATTGTGAAGAGGTTGGATTATAAATAAGTGAATAAACACCAATGATTGAAGGTTTCAGCTCAGACTCATCAAGAAGATAATTATCAATCTCTTTAGAATTTGGTGTTAAAAAAACATTCATTGTTACATTCTGTCCATTATCAAGTAAAAATTCATGAATTGGGGAAACGACATCATTATCACTTTCAATTTCAACGACAAGTAAGATCTCATGTCGTTTCCTTATGGATGACATAGAAATCATGGCCATGCTATGTGTAAATCTACAGCACAAACAGAGGTTGAATTTTTTTATTTAAATTGAAATTCATTAACAAGAGTCGAACCTACATTGGGGAATTTTACTATCCTTACAGATTGTTGCTCAAATTCTTTATCATCTAAGGTTAGATGCCTATTTTCCGAAGCTTCATCGATTGACTTAGGGTTTTCTCCTAACAAACTGTTTCCCAAATTTGCTAACAAGATGAGTTTTCTGACGCTTGTATCCTTAGGGTTTTTATGAGAGTTACCTTCAACCGACTCATGCATAGAATATCACCTTCTTTTTCAGAGAGTCTTAGGTATTTTAGAGGGCCACATTTCATTATGATCGAAGCCATTTTCACTCAAAAATTGATCCCAATTTTTACCTATCAAACATAATTGGCGTTGAACCAATATTTTCACCAAACCATGATGAAAAAAACTATAATCCTAGTTTCCTATGGTACTCTAGACTGTAGAAGCCATTTTTTGCAAACTATTAAGGAGATAATAGGGAAAATTAAGTTTCGATCCTTTAAAAGTTATAAGGAATATTAAATGGTAAAAATGCACATAGGAATACCTTCCATCACAAGTGATATATCGGATGATCATATGCAAGAGTGGTTCCCACTGAGGTTTGAGATACTTCACTGGGTATCCATATTTATCATCAAACCCTTCAGGTGGGGGTAGTGGAAAATGTTTCCACTTCTCCCTATTAATCTCCTTCTTCTTAAACCATCATTCCCCTCTCTGTAGTAATTGCGTGGCTTTTGCTAATAATTTCTTAGAAATATTCAATTGTAAATTACCTATATGAGCCATGTTCTCTTTGAGAGACAGAGAGAAAAGTCGAGTGACTTCCACATTATTCCCACTAAATCCTCCGAAAAACTTTCCCCCATCGATTTTATCAAATAGATCAGAAATGCTAGGCTGTATATCCAAGAACTCGGCCCCTTCTAGTTCAAATCTCGATAAGGGAGCCATTTTTACATCCACTAGTTCTTCTATTGACAAGGCAGGGAAAGGGGTCATGAATACATACGGGATAGGTATGCACTATTTAACAACCATAATGAAATCGTCATTCGGCTTTGTAGAAAACCAAACTAAAACCCTAGGTTCTTGTAAAACCATGATTATTCCACCATCAAAATTGCAATGAAATATCATAATGATATGACATAGGAAATCATACGAATTATTAATTGAAAGAGATCTCCGTGATATAAGCACTTGATTTAGTATTAAATATTTGTACCATAATCGACAAGAGTTGCTATGTCATAATTAGTTTCCTTTAACCAAGCTAGGATGATCACCAAGTGTTTTAACATTTTTATTTTTATTTCGTTGAAACAATCTATCATAATTTTTAGGCCTATTTCAAAACATAAAAATCATATTATTTCCTTTAAATCTAACATAGGTTTTATTTATATACAAAGGTCTAGACATAATTAAAAGAGATCATGTTAAATCATATTTGTTAAGGTTAAAATGAAATCAATTTATTAACCAAAACAAAATATGATAACATAAGGAAATAAATGATAAATATTATGCCTAGTATTTCAAAAATTATACTATAAAAAATTTAAATGAAATTTCAAAGAAGTCATGTAGAAAGTGAGAAATGAAATAATCTAACTCAATTTGAGAAAGAAAAATTTAACATGTTGTTGATTGATTAACATGAATAATATATATAATCATAGTATAGGATAATAAAAATTTGATTATATATAAATTCAAATTTAATAGTTGTTAAAATAAATTAACTGCATAGGAATTGAGTTAGATCAACGTGATTTCAAAAATTCTAACTTGATCAATAATTTTCCCTAATCGAGAATACCTTTAGAATCAAAGATTCTGAAGACATTCTTTAATAATTTTCAAGAATTGATTAAAGATAGAAACTCGTCAATTTTATTGAGTAAAAAACAAAATAAAATTGGAGGTTGTTTCCTGTTAACAAATGGCGACATACCTGGGTGAACCGGTTATCTCTGTCTAAAAATTTCAAACAACTTTGTAAGTTTATGATATGCTTAAAACAATCAGAAATTCTCAATCTAACCAAAACCCAAGTTTAATTTCTGTTTGCAAGTATGTTTCAGGCAATCCTTATCTCTGTCAGTAAACATGAGCTTAAGAATTTTCCTTGTCAAAACAAATACTTAGTGAAAATCATTAGTAAAAGATGCAAGACTTTACTTTTCTACAAAATTTCTAAAATATGTTCCATTTATCATTTTCATTTTTATCTCGTCATTTTCTTTTTTATCTTTAATTGAAGAATTATATCCAGGTTTAATAACCAGATTTTGATAGCATCATTCACAAGATTTGCTAAAATTAGACAAGTCGGCGTGCGATGAGACCTCATGTTTCTTAATCTTATAACCAAGAGCCATCACCCTGGTGATCATAAATGATGGTATCTTAAGGAGAGCTTGTGATCATGAATAAGCCAACTTGTGATGATACCTCCTAATCTTCACTCAAAAAAGTCCTTTTTTTTAAGTTAACAATATTATATCTTATAAAATAAGGAACTGTTGAGCTTGGTAACCAAATGAGAATGTCACTCACCAATATCATCAGAAAATGAATCAGCCATCTCATTAATGAGACTTCCTATCTCTTGATCTTATGATCAAGAGCCATTACCAGTTTCCTGATAATGTCATACCAATGATATTTATGATCCTAATCGGAAAGGCTCATTACTAAGACCTTTTGTTCCCTACTTTATAATTTATAATTCTATGAATGGAACAAATTTAGAAACTTTCCATATTGTAAATAAGCCTTTAAAACTGACGGATAAAAATTTCTCTAAGTATAAGGTTTTGAAAAGGAAATCAATCAGCGATAAAGAAACAGATCAATGAGGAATGATCTTAATCATATTCTTTGTTGTTATGATAGGTTCTTTATAGATCAAGGAAAATCTGAACATTCTAAGCGAATCTGGAAAGATTCAATTTATCACAGCAATTTGAAACAAATATTCAAAATGAAATTCAACCACATGGTTTATTTATTTACAAGTACCTCTTCTAATAGAACTATGTACATGATAGATCCAAAGGATTTTTTTTTCTTTTATTAAATAATTAAACAAGATTTATTTATTTACAAGTATCCTGCTTAATGAAGGTTAGGTACAAAATATCAAAAGATTATGATGATTTGATAATAATAATAATCAAATTTTTCATAAATTTGAAGAAAATTGATTCTGAAATTTTGAAAATATTGATAAATAAATAGATTTGCAATCAAAGAAGATAAGATACAAATATACATGAAAAGCAGTTTCAAAGTCATCAAAAGAAAAGAAAATATTGTATATACAAAATAGACAGATTATATATAGAACAAGGAGTTTGATGAAATTAGTAAAAATATGTTTTAAGAATCACCCCATTCACTGGAAAAGAGTCGGACTGAGCTTCTAAAGTTTGTAATCGAAAAGTGATTTGACCTAATTTCTCAGAAATGACAAAAGGACCTAACCAAAGACGTTGAAATTTTGTGTGTTCACCCTTTTCTTCATGGGCGTTATCCCATTTTAAGACCAAATCATTGACTTATAAATATTTGTTTTATACTGAGGTTTGATCAAACTAGGTCTTAACAATTTTCTGATGTTTTATAAAGTGTTGTTTAGGCCTTTCTCTATCTTCTTCTAGTTTCATCATAGTGTTAATCCTTTTCTCCATAGTTGAACAGTTTTCATCTTGAATAGATTGAGCTAATTGTAGAGAAGGTAAAAACAGATTAGGGGGTGAGATGGCTTATGTACCATAAACAAGGAAGAAAGGTGAATTCCCTATTGAAGCTTTAGGGGTTACTCTGTCTTCCTAGAGAGCATTAAACAATGATAGATGCCGATTGCTATGATGTGTAGCAATAGTTTTCTTAAGAATATTTAACAAGTTTTTGTTGGTTGATTCTACTAGACCATTACCTTGAGGGTAATAACTCATAGAGTACCTGATATTAGTACCTCTTTCTAAAGAAAACTGAGTTAACTCAATTGAAAAAAAATAAGAGGCATTATCAAAGACAAGTAAATCAAGAACGCCAAATCTAGTAATGATAAAAGATTCTAAGAATTGAACAACCTGATTAGTGTTTAGTATACGTAGAGGTGAAGTTTCTACCCATCGGGTGAAATAATATGTTGATTTGAGAATTTACTTATGTTGTAAAGATGAAGGAGGATTAATTGGACCTACTATATCAAGTCCCCATTGTTGAAAGGGTGTTTCTACCAAAACTGGTTGTAATGGAAAAGCATGATTTTTAATCCTACCTGCGGCAGTATGAAAATATTGACACTTTCTAACAAATGCATAGGAATCTAAAAATAATGTGGGCCAATAATAACCTTCTCTAAGAATATTATGAGCGGTAGCCTCTCCTTCGAAATGGCCACTTGCAGAACTAGCATGTAACTCTTTCAAGATTGTCTCAGTTTCATATTTATCTAGGTAACGTAATAATACACCATCTGAATTATTTTTAAAAAGGATGTTATCTATAAGCTGATAAACAACTTCTTTTAACCTAATTGCTCTTCTTTGCCTTGGTTCTAAATGATCTAGAGCAGGTCCTATTTCAAGGAAAGTCCTTAAGTCAGAATACCAAGAATCTTGAGGAGGATAAAATTATATTTCCCTTTGAAGTAAGACTTCATCAATGTTGGTTTCAGAATTATCATTTGGTAAGTGATCAACTTCATCAACAAATTTACAAGGACCTTCTCCTTTTACTACCGTGGAAGGTTTAATTTCTAGATCGTACTCTTGAAGGGTTGTCATCCACGGAGCTCTTTTTTCTCCTAAATCCTTTTGCACTAATAAGTTCCTTACTGTAGGGAATGGAACAATCACTTTGGTTCTAGATTTTAGAAGATAAGGACAAAAGTGTTTAACAACCTTAAAAACAAAAAAATCCTGTTTATCAACCTCATGATAGTTCAACTCAACTCCTTTAAAATTTGAACTCAAGAAGGATATTGGTACTTCATAATTTTGATGATTATACCGAGTCAAGACTGCAGCATAAGATATGTTTGAAGCAAATGTATACAATATAAAACCCTTACTGAAATCCAGGCTTAAAAGACTAGGAGATTCAGAAATAGGTTCTAGAATCCTCTTAGATGATTGATTTTCATTTATTCCCCAAATGAGAATAACATATTTTTTTATCATGTTTTGTGAAGGGCACACAATTTCTGTGTCATGTTCCCATTTTGACACCACCATGAAGTAGATAGAACCCCATTGATCCTAGTGATAGATTGAATTAAATAATTAATGAGGGGTTAAGATGAGGCAATTAATTAATTTGGAGTGTGCATTTAAATTTATCCATAGTTGCTACCCACTTAGAATAAATATTTATGGAGCATCTAATATTATTGGTGAAATCATATTTTTATTTTTTATGCTAAATAAATGGATAAATTGGCTCACCAATTCGAATTAGTGGATAAGGTCGGAGGAATTACTTGGATTAGAATTCAAGTAAGCACTAGAGTCCAAAAATGATGCCAAAAATGAGAAAAGATGAATATTTCAGGAAAATCAGCATAAATCCAGAAAGCAGGATAAAACAAGAAAAGCAGGAAAGTTTAGAAAAGAAGAAAAGTCAGAAAAAGAGGAAAAAGAAGGAAATCCAAAGAAAAGAAAAGCAAGGAAAGTATGTCCACTCATAGGTGACCTATTCTCACAGGTCACCAAGCCAAGTAAATTTCTCAACAGGTCAACATTAATTCTATAAAATAAGTATTCTAACTCCCTTTCGTATTTTTTTCTACTTTTGGTTGTTGTGTATGTTAAGATATGCTTATGTGAGCATTCCTTTTGAGTGATGTGCCTTAGACTACTGGGAGATGAGCCCCAACCTTCCCTTCCCCTCTCCTTCCATCATATTCTCTTCTATTGTAGGTATGGAGTGCTATATTGAAGCCATTGAAGTGTTACCAAATTTATTTTAATCCTCCATCATGTTTAGTTCGAGCTTCAATGAAGCCCGTGCTTCACCTATGCTCTCAACCCCTTTTGTTGGTCATGTTCTGGGCCTCTTGCCCCTTATTTTGGAGTTTGCTAGTAATGGTCAATATAGTATATGATTTATGATCTGTAGCAAAATATTAATCTTTAATTTATCTTTATCAGGTCGAAACATCTCTTTCCATAAATAATTGTTCCTTCAGTTTCACCAAAAAGGCTTATTTTATCACTGTATGGGGGAAAATTGATGAATTCTGAGTGCTATAAGAAATATGCAAGGTTGGGGGAATGTTTGAAGAGAGTTTATATGTTCAGTGATATGTTATTTATCTATTTTATAATACATATGTATCGCATAAATCAATTTGATATGAATTAATTGCTTAAATTTAGACCCTAGCAAGATTGCTAGCTTTCAATTACTAGTTTTTCCAAATTTGATGTAAAATGAATTCTGCTAACTCAAAATGTGCCTTGTCAGTTCCTGTGGGTCACTAACAGACCCAACTTCCAATATATATCTCTAGAACCATTTTTTTTTGGGTCTGTACTTCCTTTTGGGATCCTCCATTGCACAGGGTCCACTAGGCCAAAACTGCTGAAAAGCCCCAAATTCCTCCAAAACTCCTCAGAAAATTCCAGAACTGCTGAAAAATATACAAAACCATTTCTTATGTTATATGAATTCTGGAACAACCCTCTTCAAGTTTCCAAAATCCCCTGGTTGAAACAAGATGAACTACTCTTCCTAGTTTCACAGTTTGGCTGCCTAGAAGCATGGAAGTAGGTTTCTGCATAGGGGATTCTGAAACCTAAAAGGAAATATATCTAAATGTGTTAGGGAAGGGGAAATTCTATGTCTGAAATTTATTTGGTTTCTTCCCCCTACTCACTCATCTTTCCTGCAAAATTTCCCAGAAAAAAACCCTGATTTTCCCAATCCAAAGAGGCTCTGAGTGGTTTAATTCAAAGTTCAGAAATTTAAATTTAAATTACAGAATTAGATAGTGTTCAGGTCTGCACACCATAGTTGGGAAATTATAGTGGTATCATATCACTTTTCTCCACTCCTATGGAAATAAGGCTCTCTATTGTCTAATTTTGTAGATCACCAATTCAAGTTGCAACCTTGAGGGTTGTGGGAGTAGTTGAAAATGATGACTTTGATCAGTTTGTTGAAGAAGAAGAGGTAATCTATGTTAATGATGGGTTGCAAATGTCAAGAGACAAATATGGTTACTTTTATGACCATATGGAGTATGAATAAATCAATTTTGAACTACCCATGGCCAATGCTAAGAAGGATTTAGCGAAGATGATAGATGAAGCTGAAAACTTGCCCCACCACTACAAGGAGTATCTTTCCTTGGGAGAAGAGATTTGTAAATGCATTCCTTTCAAAGATTATTTTTATTGCATATTTTGATTTGAGCCCAATAATGTATATGATTACTCTTTCAAGAGCAGCAAATCATCCATAGAGAAACCAAGTTGTTCCAACTATGTGAGTAAGGAAGAAGAAACAAAAGCAAAAAAGGAAGATGCAGCAAAGACATATGTTGGTCCAAGCATTATGAGATTTTTTGGGTGTTCTCCTAGCAGATATTACAAAATTGGTAACATGAGTACTATTCCAGAGAGTAAAGTTTCATCAACTTTCTTGGAGAATCAAGATCCACTGACAAAACTTCCTTTGAAGGATAAGCCTCATGAACCTTACAGAAGAATAAACATCTAGTGCTTCTAATGGAAGTATTGATGAGGAAAAAGAAGAGAAGGGAATGTTGGTCTAAATATTTTGGATAGGAAATATGAAGAGGAGGATGAGGGCCCAAAACCATTCTCAATCATGGAAACGGGACATGATTCACTTAGTTCTTCAAGTGATCAAGGAAAAGAAAATATCCATGAGGTGAAGTGCAAATCACCACAAGGTGGTTGCCTAAGAGGAGAAGTTGAAGAGGAATGCACTTTAATCTTCTTGGTGGGTGATCTCCAGATAACTACTCAATATGTGGGATTATGTATGGCTGAAGATACATCTTTTGGATCAAATCCAAAATATGATTACAAATCAGAGTTAGAGACACCTCAAGAGCCACATATAAAAGAAGAAATCAAGGCCACACCGTTTAGGTGTGAAGCGGAAATTTTGGTGGAAGAGAAGGCCACCATAGTGTCTGTACAAGTATGGAATAAGGTGAAGAACATGTTTGATGAATGTTCTGATTTTTGCATCATCCATGTTCTCCTACAACCATTTGATCCAAAAGAGAAACCTGATTCATATTTACAGTCACCCCTTGAGCCTCACAAGGAAGCAAAAATTGAGCACATCTCAGTAGGGTGTGAAGCAGAGAAATGAATGGGTGAACAAGCCATCATAATTCCACCACATAAGGAGGATAAAATGACACATGATGAGTTAGTAAATTCTATTTTTTATGTGTCATTGTGTAAATCTGATATGGCCTCCACTTCTAGTGAAAATTTCAGAATGGTTGAGCTCCCTAGTGATGAGGTTCATAATTCTGGTGTAAAAAATGAATGCAGTATGAAGGATGAAAATTTGAGAGAATATATTTTTGGTGCACCAAGGATGAATGAGCAATTAAATTGCAGCCCAAATTATGTTTTTGAGGACTTAAAAGATGAGTATATTGCAGCAACAACATATGGATCATATTTGAAAACCTCGAGTGCACTGCATGAAATTGATCCGGAGATGGAAAATGAAGAGGAACATCTACAAGAACCTCATCTTCTTGCAGAGTCATTGAAGATGGATGAACAAAAGATCCAAGAGGCCCTGAAAATTCTCCATGACACTCATGCTTTATTGTCAAAGATGTGTTTGGAAGCTGCTTTAATGGAAGACCAATATTCCTTTGAATCCATGGAGAATATCCAAAAATCAATGTCCACAATCAAAGCTAATTTCTCACAATTGCTTTCAGATAAAAATGACATGTTTGAGCTTGTTGAGTTATTGCGGGAAGCATCACTGCATGATGAAGAAATTATTTGCATATTTGAAGAAGAGAACTACAAGATCACAGGTGAATTTTTGGCCACCCAAGATTCTTTGAGATACACTCAAAGTTCCCTCTTAGAATCACAAATGAAGATAGAACAATTCCAACAAGAGTGGCAAGAATTGATTAAATCCTTAATCTTTCCTGAGAGTCATCCCTTTTGGGTAAATGGCGTAAAAAATTCCATGGAGGAACCTCATGAGTGGGTAAACCATGAGGAGCATTCTATTCGGTATGTGCTTGAAGAGTATGTAGAACAGTTTGATGAGAACCAAGCACTTGATTTCTTTCCAAGGAAACTTGAGTTGTTCCTTGAAGACAGTCACTCCCCCATAGAAGAGTGGGATGAGAGCACACAATTTGGGCCAGCCAATAATGAAAAAGTTGCAGTCATAATTCTAATTACTGAAGGTTGCAGACATGCACAGAAGGTTCACAGTTGTTTCCCACATGTCATGGATTCAACAACACCAATGGAGAATGAAGAGTGGGTGAAGACATTTTTCTGGTTTGTGTCACATGTACAATAGGGGGATCATGATTTGTCCCCATGGGAGATAGATCCTATTGTAGAAGAGATGGATAATTATAGATCATATAAATAAGAAATAAATATCTCTAATTAATCCTCTGCATGGTTGGATAGAGGAATCACTGAAGAGGAAAATCTAGAAGGTAAAAGTTTTATGTCTTGTTGCAAAAAAATTGTTTTTAATATTGCTGATTTTTCTATGATTTACAAGCAGCAGAGAAGGCATGTGTGTGCAGCGAATTTTGACAAGAAGGCATCAAATCTACACTTACCTTCTATGTGTGGTTCAATGGATGGAATTTTTCACCCTTTGATCAATGGAAAAGAGTTTTCCATTAGATGAAGAGGGGAGCACCTGTTGAGTTCCATAGAGACCATGATACCTCATTATTTGAGGGAAACATGAACATGACTGATTTTGATACAACTTTATCTCTTTTGGAGAAGCATTTTAGGACATGGGATCCTCACTCTTGTCACTTCATTTTCATGGATAACACACTTGTTCCTTGTGTGCATTGGTCACATTAGAAATTTTCAGTTGGAATGGAAAGACTGGTGGAATTGTGGCCTCACTTTTTGGAGGAATATTTGGGGATGTATAGTCTTTTTTTTATTCATCCCTACATTTGAGATTTGCATATATTGATTGAGGGGGCCTCAAAGCTTCATGTTTTCATTGGAAAGGATGATTTTCCAATATGGTGGTATGATGTTTCCATCTTTCCCAACATTTCATATGATGCTTATTTTTTTTTGTTACTAATGTTTGGGGAGATGCAACATGAACAGTGGGATCTAGGCACTCTTTTTCTTAACATATTTTGTTGGATGGTATTTTGATCCATGGGGATACCATACAAGCAATGGGATGTTGGCATTGCTTGTCCTAGGAGAATTTGTTTGCATGTTGGCATAATGGAGCAAGTCAACCCTCTTTTGCACCAGTTCATCTATGTTGCACTTGGTTTCAGTTTCCCACATAGGGAACACCTCCTTGGATGGACTTATAGTTTACATAGTAGTGGTATATTTGCATTTATGATATTCTTATGGGACCTTGGCACACTTTCTAGTTGCTTCACTTGGATAGAAGTAGGTGTGTTCAGTTACATATGTAGTGAATATTTTCTTGGAGAGAGGACTATGACCAGAGTAGTGCAGCAAAAACATGATGGAACTCTTGGGATAATTTGCTTGGGGACCATAGCAATCTTGGGAAGGGAGGACTATTATGTTCCCATTTTGACACCACCATGAAGTAGATCGAACCCCATGGATCATAGTAATAGATTGAATTAAATAATTAATGAGGGGTTAAGATGAGGCAAATAATTAATTTGGAGTGTGCATTTAAATTTATCCATAGTTGCTACCCACTTGGAATAAATATTTATGGATCATTTAATATTATTTGTGCAATTAATATTTGTATTTGTTATGTTGAATGAATGGGGAAATTGGACCACCAATTTGAATTAGTGGATAAGGTTGGAGGAATTACTTGGAGTAGAATTCAAGTAAGCACTAGAGTCCAAAAATGATGCAAAAAATGAGAAAAGATGAACATTTCAGGAAAAGCAACATAAATCCAGAAAGCGGGATAAAATAGGAAAAGCAAGAAAGTATGAAAAGCAGGAACGTTAAGAAAACAAGGAAATTCAGAAAAAGAGGAAAAATAAGGAAATCCAAAGAAAAGAAAAGTAATGAAAGTATGTCCACTCATGGGTGACCTATTCTCACAGGTCACCAAGCCAAGTAACTTGCTCAACATGTCAACATTAATTATATAAAAGAAGTATTCCAACTCTCTTTCATATTTTTGGCTAGTTTTGGTTTTTGTGTATGTTGATATATGCTTATGTGAGCATTCCTTCTGAGTGATGTGACTCATACTACCAGGAGATGAGCCCCATGCTTCCCTTTTTTGATGTATATGTAACTTCGGAATGTATTCTTCTATGTATCTTATGTATTGTAACCCAATGTTTATTCCAAGATGTTCCTATTATGTATTTGAGTCATGTGATCATACCCCGATGTTCTGATCGGGAAGATTAATAATGTAAACAAGTCATATCAATTCATTAGGTAAGTTCCCACAGTTCCGGGGCACTTGAGTTATTATGCGCTAATTAAGGTGTAGGATCGAGTAGTAATTGTTAGGTTGAGTCTACATGGGAAAATGCAATTCAAGTGAACGGATGAATATAAATAGAGAGTGAGATTCTCTCTATTTATCACTTGTGAAATACATCACTTGCTCTCTCAAGTGTGGCGCACTAGTGGAGAAGGAAATATACTGGGACAAGAAGACTACTGCTGTTGGAGTGCATCTTTCTGTTTTGGGGTTTTACATGTTGTGGTGATACTATCTTAGAGGAAGTTGCGGGGTTTTCTCCATTTATGGTTTCCCCGATCAAAACTCTTTGTGTCTCTTGTCTCTTGTGATGTGCTTATGTTATTGTTGTGCTTGTTATTCTTTCAGTGAAAAGATCCTAACATAATGCTAGATTAAATGTTGAAAAACTAACATGGTATCAGAGCTAACCTGAGAAGAAGACATTGTGCAGCTACAGGAACTAGGGCTTCCTATTTTATGGATCTTTCTCCACATATTTTCAGCAAAAGTATGCTAGGATGACTCTCCATTGAAGGGTGCATCTTTCTGTCGATGTGGAATTCAATTTCAAGCATTTTCAGTTTCGATGTGGAAATTAGGGCTTTCTACAGAAGAGGAATTTTTGAGTGAGACCAGTATAGGATTTTTCTCCTCATCAAAACCGAATTTTAGAGACCTGGATCAATAAATTTGGTTGGGTGAAACTCCGGGAAAGTCAAACCCTAGTTTGACCCTGAGCTAGGAGAAACCCTAAATACTAAAACTGCTAAGTTTTGGTACAGTCGCTATATTCCAAGATTGGAGAAGTATCAAAAGCTGAAAATTACAAGGACAAAAGATCAAATCCTGATGAACACTGTGTCCAAAAACATCCTCATATTCGCTATATTCTAGGAGATAGGATCTCTCAAAGTTAGGGTTCCAGCCTCTTCCAGAAATCATCCATAAACAGGACACCGGGGGAGAATTGAAATATCTTGGGCTACAGAGGTCCAAATGGAATTTCGGAAGATTTTACAGAAAGGGCATGGACTTTAATTTTGATGGTCCAAATATTAGACTCAAACGATGAACCAGTGACACGTGGCATGCCATACAACTTTGTTGTTCTGAACAGTTCTGTAACAGGTCACTTTGGGAAAAGGATAATAAATCCGAAATGGTGAAACCAATTCTGATGAAACCTATGGTGTTGGATCAGGGACATGTGATTTTACCTCCGTGCGAAATTTCAGACACAGAGGATTAGTAATTTCAGAGATATCATAGAAATAGTAACAGGAATTTCTGCAGAAGAAATTGGAAATCTAGGGGTTCCTGTTCCGGGAGCTTCCCTCCACTGTTTTCAGAGAAGGAGTACATTGGACTGTTAGTTTTTCATCATTTAAGCTAGCATTATGATAAGATATTTTCACTGAGAGAATAACAAGCACAGCAATCACATAAGCACATCACAAGAGACAAGAGACACAAAGATTTTGGGAGGGGAAACCATAAATGGAGAAAACCCCTCAACTTCCTCTAAGATAGTATCACCACAAGATGTGATCCCCAAACAGTAAGATGAACTCCCAACACAACAGCAACCTTCTGTCTTCTGTCAAGCCCAATAATTTCCTTCTCCAAAAGTGCGCCACACTTGAGAGAGCAAGTGATGTAATTCACAAGTGATGAATAGAGAGACTCTCACTCTCTATTTATATTCTTCCGTTGACTTGAAGTGCACTCAACCATGTAGGCTTAACTTATATTTAATTACTCGAGCCTACACCTTAATTAGTGTATAATAACGCAAGTGCCCCATAACTGTGGGGACTTACCTAATGACTTGATATGACTTGTTTACATTATTAATCCTCCCGATCGAAACATCGGGGTATGACCACATGACTCAAATACATAATAGAGACATCCTGGAATAAACATCGGGTTACAATATATAAGATACATATAAGAATACATTCCAAAGTTACATATACATCAACACTCCCTCTTAACTAGGAAGGTATTCTTTCGACACAATTTCCAGCATTGGTCTTCTTCTCTGCATCAACTGGATCATGTTCGTCTTCAAGTCATCTTCATCTTCAAGTGATCTGGATCTGGATCATCTCTCAATATGGATCATCATACAAAGGCATCACTGGATCTAGATCATCACTCGATCTGGATCAACATCACTGGGCTGGATCTGGATCATCACTCGATCTGGATCTCCACTGCTGGATTTGGATCATCACTCGATCTGGATCTCTCGGAGTCATCATAACTGGATCTAGATCATAGCTCGATCTGGATCTCCACTGGTCACCATAATGTGTGTACTATCTCGTCATAGGAAGTTCTACAGAGCCCGCCCTTTTTCATGCTGGTTGTAGGCCTACTCTCCTGTAGGTCTTCGTCCAGCACTTACATTTGACCTGCTCGTCAGAAAGGCACGCCCAGCACTCACATCTGATCATGTAGTAAACTACAATCACATCATAAAGGCCCAGCACTCACATTCACCAGCATGATAGGACACACCTACTATCATCTATGAAATGGCTCAGCACTTACAACCACCAGCATGATAGGACACACCTACTATCATCTATGAAATGGCTCAGCACTTACAACCACCAGCATGATAGGACACACCTACTATCATCTGTGGAAAGGCACAGCGCTCACATCCACCAGCATGGCAGGACACACCTACTACCATCTATGGAAAGGCTCAGCACTTACAATCACCAGCATGGTAGGACACACCTACTACCATCTGTGAAAAGGCTATGCACTTACAATCAGCAGCATGGTAGGACACACCTACTACCATCTGTGAAAAGGCACTGCACTTATAGTCACCAGCATGATAGGACACACCTACTATCATCTGTGAAATGGCATAGCACTTACAGTCCCCAGCATGATAGGACACACCTACTATCATCTGTGACAAGGCTCAGCACTTACAGCCATCCAGGCGGGAACACATCCTGCTCACAATGATGGAAGGGCATGCACTCATATCTGATCATGAGGGGAACACATCCCAACAATCATATCAGAATGGCCCCTAGTCCTCCTCGACTGAGCTACCTGGTAACTAACCAGGAACCTCCATTCTCCTAGAGAATGGCAGTTTCCCTTACATTTTTCCTACTCGACAGAATGGCCAGCACTCACATCTGTCATGGGAGGAACTTAATCCTTTACCCATGACCAAAATGGCTCTGCCCTTACATATGACCTGCTCGTCAGAATGGCACAATCCCACCTAATGATGGAAGACTCTCAACCACAATGAAGAGAGATTTCTGCACTTACATCTGACATGGAAGGAACTAAATCCTTTAGCCATAAACAGAATGGCTCTGCCCTTACATCTGACCTGCTCGTCAGAATGGCACAATCCCACCTAATGATGGAAGACTCTCAACCACACTGAAGAGAGATTTCTGCACTTACATCTGACATGGAAGGAACTAAATCCTTTAGCCATGAACAGAATGGCACAGCCCTTACATCTGACCTACTCATCAGAATGGATCTCAATCTCAGCACTCATATCCGTCATGGAAAGAACCAATCCTCTCACCATGACGGAATGGCTCAGCCCTTACATCTGACCTGCTTGTCAGAATGGCTATGCATCTCTAGCACTCATATCTGACATGGAAGGAACTGAATCCTCTCACCATGACAGAATGGCGCAGCCCTTACATCTGACCTCCTCGTCAGAATGGCTTTGGGACACATCACTGTCTCTGGGAGGAAGCCTCGATCTGGAGAACACCAAGTCTCTCTCTGAAGTACTCGAACTTCAGCCTAGCCAATGGCTTCGTCAATACATCAGCTATTTGTTCCTCCGTCACAACATACAGGAGCTTCACTGCTCCTCTCTGTACCATATCCCTGATATAGTGATATTTGATCTCAATATGCTTCGACCTGTCATGGAACACTGGATTCTCTGACAACTTCACGCAACTCTAGTTGTCACAATGTATACATGTAGCATCCAACTGGAGATCAAATATATCAGATAGTAGCTTCTGCAGCCATACTGCCTCACAACTAGCTGAACAAACTATGACATACTCTACTTCAGCTGTACTCAGTGCCACACAAGGTTGCTTCCTGCTAAACCAAGAGATCACACCTGATCCCATACTAGAGCAACATCCCGAAGTACTCTTCCTGTCAATGGCACTGCCTGCCCAATCTGAATCAACATAACCCTCCAGGTTAATCTTTTGATTCGCATCATACTTGAGCCCATAATCAACTGTACCCCTGCATGCTTTGCAACCATCAGGTGAACCTGTCTCAATGTGTTCTCAACAAAGCAAATATCTGGTCTCAG
This sequence comes from Pseudotsuga menziesii, assembly GCA_001517045.1. Classification (NCBI taxonomy): domain Eukaryota; kingdom Viridiplantae; phylum Streptophyta; class Pinopsida; order Pinales; family Pinaceae; genus Pseudotsuga; species Pseudotsuga menziesii. The sequence goes on from LPNX010840173.1 coordinate 388,667, forward strand.
GTACATCAAGGAACCAATCATCTAACAATACATCATAGCATCAACTGTCTCTAATGAAGCATCACTCAATAGCTTCATGTTTGGTGCCATAGGTGTGGTCATGCAGTCCATAATCTTGAACCTCTTCAGGATCTCTACTGCATACTTCCGTTGTCCAAGGAAGATTCCATCTGCACTCTGCCACACCTCCATACCTAGAAAATAGTGCATCGACACATAACAGGAGCATCACTGGTCTTCCGCCTTCAACCTTGAAGCAAAGGTTGGAATCCACTTTACTCTCAGTAAAGCCTAGAGTCATCAGTAATCTGCCCATCCTGTCGTACCATGTCGAATCTCAAGATATTCTATAGTCACTCCCTCTGAAGTGAAGCATCATACTCCCTCTGTCTTCTATGCTCTATGCACTGAAAACATTCTGTACCGGAGTGACAAGTAGCTTCCTATGCTACTAATATTCTATGTGACCATCTAGTGTATAGACTTCCTTGACATCATTCTTCTTGAACTGGTCTTCCCTTTCTTATTGGAGGCTAGAAGGTTCTGCATCAATGATGTCACTGCACTCGTCATATTATTCTTCATTTTGAAATTTCGTCACTTGTTCTTCGGAACAAGTCTTCATTCTTCTTTGCTTGTAGGCGATTATGTATGCAATATTTCCTACAAGTCAAATGCATTTATATGGTTAGAAAC
>LPNX010840173.1:391224-430525 GCA_001517045.1 Pseudotsuga menziesii
TTTGATGGTTCATCATCCTCTGCAGCATGAGCATGATGTCTTCTTTGGCCTCGTCTCCCTCTGAAACTGGAGCCTCCATACTAATGTAGGTGTCCAATCCATTTTCTTTAGAGAGATCATATACTTCCAGGATTGGAAGTTGTCAACTTCCACAAGCTTTTCACTAAGATGATGTGATATATCATTTTGAAATGAGAACCTCAAATGGAAATAGCAAAGGATTAGATCTTACCGATTTGAGGTGTTCGTCCTTGTCTCGGAGTTCGTTGATCTAGGGTTTGTCACAGAAACCCTAATTTTCAAAACTTAGAATCTTTCAGATCTGATTGGATGAATAGATAGATCTCTTCAAATGGAGCTTTCCAATGTACTCCTTTTCTGAAAACAGGGGAGGGAAGCTCCTGAAACAGGAAGCTCTAATTTTCTGATTTCTTCTACAGAAATGCCTGCTACTATTTCTGTGATATCTATGAAATTAATGATCCTATATCCCTGAAATTTCTCACTCAGGTAACCTCACATGTCTCTGATCCAACACCATAGGTTTCATCTGAATTTGTTTCACCATTTGGGCTTTATGATCCTTTTCCCAAGGTGACCTGTTACTGGACTATTCAGAACAACGAAGTTGTACGGCATGCCACGTGTCACTGGTTCATCTTCTGAGTCTGAACTTTATAAAATAGAAATTAAATTCTGTTCCCTTTCTGGAACATCTTTGGGAATTCCATTTGGACCTCTGTAGCCCAAGATATTGCAGATCTCCCCAGGTGTCTTGTTTATGGATGATTTCTGGAAGAGGATGGAACCCTAACTTGGAGAGATCATATCTCCCAGAATATAGTGAATCCAAGACTTCCCTTTGGACACAGGGTTCAAAGGGATTTTACCTTCGGCCCATTCAATTTTCCACTTCTGAGACTTCTCCAATCTAGGAATATAGCGACTGTACCAAAACTTAGCAGTTTTAGTATTTAGGGTTTCTCCTAGCTCAGGGTCAAACTAGGGTTTGACTTTCCCGGAGTTTCACCCAACCAAATTTATTGATCCAGGTCTCTAAATTTCGGTTTTGATGAGGAGAACAATCCTATGCTGGTCTCACCCAAAAATTCCTCTTCTGTAGAAATCCCTAATTTCCACATCGAAACTGAAAATGCTTGAAATTGAATTCCGCATCGACAGAAAGATGCACCCTTTAATGGAGAGTCATCTTAGCATACTTTTGCTGAAAATCTGTGGAGGAAGATCCACAAAATAGGAAGCCCTAGTTCCTGTAGCTACACAATGTCTTCTTCTCAGGTTAGCTCTGATACGATGTTAGTTTTTCATCATTTAAGCTAGCAGTATGATAAGATCTTTTCACTAAGAGAATAACAAGCACAACAAGAGACAAGAGACACAAAGATTTTAGGAGGGGAAACCATAAATGGAGAAAACCCCTCAACTTCCTCTAAGATAGTATCACCACAAGATGTGATCCCCAAACAGTAAGATGACCTCCCAACACAACAGGAGCCTTCTGTCTTCTGTCAAGCCCAATAATTTCCTTCTCCAAAAGTGCGCCACACTTGAGAGAGCAAGTGATCTAATTCACAAGTGATGAATAGAGAGACTCTCACTCTCTATTTATATTCTTCCGTTGACTTGAAGTGCACTCAACCATGTAGGCTTAACTTATATTTAATTACTCGAGCCTACACCTTAATTAGTGTATAATAACCCAAGTGCCCCATAACTGTGGGGACTTACCTAATGACTTGATATGACTTGTTTACATTATTAATCCTCTCGATCGAAACATCGGGGTATGACCACATGACTCAAATACATAATAGAGACATCCCGGAATAAACATAGGGTTACAATATATAAGATACATAGAATAATACATTCCGAAGTTACATATACATGAACATGGACAGATCCATTTGAAGAGATCTATCTGTCTATCCAATTAGTTTTGAAATATTCCAAGTTTTGAAAATTAGGGTTTCTGTGACAAACCCTAGATCAGCAAACTCCGGGACAAGGACGGACACCTCAAATCGGTAAGATATAATCCTTTGCTATTTCCATTTGAGGTTCTCATTTCAATATGATATATCACATCAGCTTGGTGACAAGATTGGGGAAGTTGACAACTTCCAAGCCTGGAAGTATTTGATCTATCTGAAGAAAATGGATTGGACACCTACATGAGTATAGAGGTTCCATTTTCAGAGGGAGACGAGCTTAGAAGCCTTTAACAAGAAGAACTTGGTCAAGGCCAAAGAAGACATCATGCTCATGTTGCAGAGGATGATGAACCATCCAGAAAGAGTTCTAGATATGAAAGTGAAGATTCCTCAAGCGAGGATGAATATGTTCTGATATCAGCTCTCACAGGTAACATTACTCATGGAAGTGATGATTGACTCATAGACAGTGGGGCTTCCAAAGATATGACAGGACTCAAGGAAAGACTATCGATGATGCGATAGTGATTGAAGTGGTAAAAGAAGAAGTGAAGAATGCAGAAGTGGTGATGGCCGTTTTGAATGGCCTCCCAGGATCATAGGATTCATTCATTCAAGGAATGTGTGCCAGAAGGAAGTGATTACTTTCAATAGACTCTAGAAAGAGAACTCACAAGAAGAAGAAGCTTGAGAAGAGAAGGTGGGAGCAACTGAAGATTAAGCTCTTACCATCCAAAGAAGATCTCTCAAGAGATGAGGAATATGAAGATCTAAACTCTTGAAGAATATCTTATCCACCTTAGCATTTGGATAAGAAACGATGAAGATGAAGGCTCAAGAAGGAGTCTACCCATGAAACAAATAAAGATAAGTATTCAATTGTCATGATATTGTTTTGTTATGCATTTGTTTATATTCAGTTATTGTATTATGCATGATAGGATGTTTGCATTAATGACAATATACTACTAATATGCATGTGATGGGTAAGTAGCTCATGGTGCTATACAAATTCTCCATTGCTACTTATCTAGAATGAAACCTCTTTGCTAACATATTGGATTAGTGCACAATCTCAATGTTGTCCTGGTAGAGATGGAAGGCATCTAGAAAGTTTCAGTGAGATATGGATAAATGTTGTATTGGCTAAAGTAGTTGCATAATCATATATTTATGCATAAGTATTTGCCAGTATGAATATTCCTTATTAAATGTTCTAACCATACAAATGCATTTGACTTGTAGGAAAGACCGCATACATAATCGCCTACAAGCAAAGAAGAATGAAGACTTGTTCCGAAGAACAAGTGATGACAGTTCAAAGACAAAGAATAATATGACGAGTGCAGTGACATCATTGATGCAGAACCTTCCAGCCACCAAGAAGAAAGGGAATACCAGTTTAAGAAGAATGATGTCAAGGTGCAGTATCGAGAACTGAAGAGAAGTTCATAGTTCCATCATGCAGTAGATGGAAAAATCGTGGGATACAAAGCAAGATTCGTAGCATGAGGCTTCTCATGAAAGGAAGGCCTAGACTACGAAGATACATTTGTAGCCAGTAAGAGTTTAAATACATACATGATGAGCCTGATAGAATAGGAAGCTACTTGTCACTCCGGTATAGAATGTTTTCAGTGCATAGAGCACAGAAGACAGAGGGAGTATAATGCTTCACTTCAGAGGGAGTGACTATAGAATATCTAAGGTTCGACATGGTACGACAGGATGGGTAGATTACTGATGACTCTAGGCTTTACTGAGAGTAAAGCGGATTCCAACCTTTGCTTCAAGGTTGAAGACGGAAGACCAATGATGTTCCTGTTATGTGTCGATGAACTATTGTTCTAGGTATGGAGGTGTGGTAGAGTACAGATGGGATCTTCCTTGGACAAGGGAAGTATGTAGTAGAGATACTGAAGACGTTTGGGATGATGGACTGCAAGGCTATGGCTACACCCATGGCTTCAAACCTGAAGCTATTGAGTGATGCTTCCTCAGAGTCGGTTGATGCTATGATGTATCGTCAGATGATTGGGTCATTGATGTACCTGACGAACACGAGACCAGACATTTGCTTTGCTGTGAACACCTTGATCCAGTACCTGACAGATCCAAGAAGTGTTCACTTGATGGCTGCAAAGCATATTCTAAGGTACCTAAAGGGTACAATTGATTATGGGCTCAAGTACGATGTGAATCAGAAGATTAACCTGGAGGGTTATGTTGATTCAGATTGGGCAGGCAGTGCCACCGACAGGAAGAGTACTTCAGGATATTGCTTCAGTATGGGATCAGGTGTGATCTCTTGGTTTAGCAGGAAGCAATCCTATGTGGCACTAAGTACAGCTGAAGTAGAGTATGTCGCAGCTTGCTCAGCTAGTTGTGAGGCAGTATGACTGCAGAAGCTACTGTCTGATATATTTGATCTCCAGTTGGATGCTACTTGTATACATTGTGACAACCAGAGTTGTGTGAAATTGTCAGAGAATCCATTGTTTCATGACAAGTCAAAGCATATCGAGATCAAGTCACTATATCAGGGATATGGTGCAGAGAGGAGCAGTAAAGCTCTTGTATGTTGCGACGGAGGAACATATAGCTGATGTATTGATGAATCCATTGGCTAGGCTGAAGTTCGAGTACTTCAGAGAGAGACTTGGTGTTCTCTAGATTGAGTTTCCTTCCAAGAGAAAGTGATGAGACTCATAGCCATTCTGACATGGTGAGAGGATTGGTTCCTTCCATGGTCAAATGTAAGGGCTGAGCCATTCTGTCATGGTGAGAGGATTCAGTTCCTTCCATGTCAGATATAAGTTCTATAGATCCAAAGCCATTCTAACGAGTAGGTCAGATGTAAGGGCTGATCCATTCTATCATGGTGAGAGGATTTGGTTCCTTCCATGTCAGATATGAGTGCTGACTGCCACTTTGGGAATGGAGGCACCTGGTCAGTTACCAGGAACACTCAGTCAGGGACTGAGAGAGCCATTCTGACGAGCAGGTCAGATGTAAGGGCTAAGCCTTTCTGTTCATGGCTAAAGGATTAAGTTCCTTCCATGGCAGATGTGAGTGCTGGCCATTCTGACGAGCAGGTCAGATGTAAGGGCTGAGCCATTCTGTTCATGGCTAAAGGATTTAGTTCCTTCCATGTCAGATGTGAGTGCCGGCCATTCTGTCGAGTAGGATAGATGTAAGGGCTACCGCCATTCTGACGAGCAGGTCATATGTAAGGGCAGTGCCATTCTGTTCATGTCTAAAGGATTTAGTTCCTTCCATGTCAGATGTGAGTGCCGACCATTCTGTCAAGTAGGACAGATGTAAGGGCTACCGCCATTCTGACGAGCAGGTCAGATGTAAGGGCAGTGCCATTCTGTTCATGGCTAAAGGATTCAGTTTCTTCCATGTCAGATGTGAGTGCCGGCCATTCTGTTGAGTAGGATAGATGTAAGGGCTACCGCAATTTTGACGAGTAGGTCAAATGTAAGAGCAGTGACATTCTGACGAGAAGGTCAGATGTGAGTGCCGGCCATTCTGTCGAGTAGGACAGATGTAAGGGCTACCGCCTTTTTGATGAGTAGGTTAAATGTAAGAGCAGTGCCATTCTGACGAGAAGGTCAGATGTGAGTGCCGGCCATTCTGTCGAGTAGGACAGATGTAAGGGCTACCGCCATTTTGACAAGTAGGTCAAATGTAAGGGCAGAGCCATTCTATTCATGGCTAAAGGATTAGATTCCTCCCATGTCAGATGTGAGTGCCGGCCATTCTGACGAGTAGGTCAGATATAAGGGCTACCAAATACCTACCGTGGGCTAGGCCTACAACCAGCATGAAAAAAGGGCTGGCTCTGTAGACCTTCCTATGACGAGATATTACACACATGATGATTACTAGAGATGATCCAGATCGAGCTATGATCCAGATCCAGTTATGATGAATCCAAGAGATCCAGATTGAAGGATGATCCAGATCCAGTAGTGATGATCCAGATCGAGAGATGATCCAGATCCATTCCTGTGATGATGATCCAGATCGAGTGATGATCCAGATCCAGTGATCCAGTTCTATGATGATCCAGATCGAGAGATGATCCAGATCTAGATGACCTAAAGATGGAGATGACTTGAAGATGAAGATGACTTTAAGACTAAGATGATCCAGTTGATGCAGAGAAGAAGACCAGTGCTGAAAATTGTGTCGAAAGAATACCTTCCTAGTTAAGAGGGATTGTTGATGTATATGTAACTTCGGAATGTATTCTTCTATGTATCTTATGTATTGTAACCCGATGTTTATTCCGGGATGTTCCTATTATGTATTTGAGTCATGTGATCATACCCCGATGTTCTGATTGGGAAGATTAATAATGTAAACAAGTCATATCAAGTCATTAGGTAAGTCCCCACAGTTTTGGGGCACTTGAGTTATTATACACTAATTAAGGTGTAGGCTCGAGTAGTAATTGTTAGGTTGAGCCTATATGTGAAAATGCAATTCAAGTGAATGGATGAATATAAATAGAGAGTGAGAGTCTCTCTATTTATCACTTTTGAAATACATCACTTTCTCTCTCAAGTGTGGCGCACTAGTGGAGAAGGAAATATACTAGGACAAGAAGACTATTGCTGTTGGAGTGCATCTTTCTGTTTTGGGGTTTTACATCTTGTGGTGATACTATCTTAGAGGAAGTTGCGGGGTTTTCTCCATTTATGGTTTCCCTGATCAAAAATATTTGTGTCTCTTGTCTCTTTTGATGTCCTTATGTTATTTTTGTGCTTGTTATTCTCTCAGTGAAAAGATCCTAACATAATGCTAGCTTAAATGTTGAAAAACTAACACCCTTCCCCTCTCCTTCCATCCTCTTATCTTCTATTGCAGGTATGGAGTGCTAGATTGCAGCCATTGAATTATTATCAAATTTATTTTCAGCCTCCATCACATTCATGTTGATCTGCAGTGAATCCCATGCTTCACCTATGCTCTCAGCCCCTTTTGTTGGTCATGTTCTGGGCCTCCTGCCCCTTATTTTGGAGTTTCCTTGTAATGGTCAGTCTATTATATGATTTCTGATCTGTAGCAGCATATTAATCTGTAATTTATCTTTATAAGTTTGAAACATATCTGTCGATAAAGAATTTTGTCTTCAGTTTCACCAAAAAAGCTTATTTTATCACTCTATGGGGGGGAATTGATGAATCTAAGTGCTATAAGAAATATGCAAGGTTGGTGAAATGTTTGAAGAGATTTTATATGTTCAATGAGATTTTATTTATCTCTTTTATAATTCATTTCTATTTCATAAATCAATTTGACACGAATTAACAGCTTAAATTTAGACCCTAGCTAGATTGCTAGCTTTCAATGACTAGTTTTACGAAATTTGTTGTAAAATGAATTATGTTAACTCAAAGAGCCCTGTCAGTTCTTATGGGTCATTGAAATACCCACCTTCTCATATATATCTCCAAAACCATATTTTTTTGGGTGTGTACTGCCTTTTTGGATCCTCCATTGCGTAGGGTTTCACTAAGCCAAAACTATTGAAAAACCCCAAATTCCTCCAAAACTCCTCAGAACTTTCTAGAACTTATGAAAAATATCCAAACCCATTTATTATGTGATATGAATTCTGGAACAACCCTTTTCAATTTTCCAAAATCCCTTGGTTGAAACAGGCTGAACTACTCTTCCTAGTTTCACGGTTTGGCTGCCCATAAGCATGGAAGTAGGTTTCCGCATAGAGGATTCTGAAACCTAAATGGAACCAGATATAAATGTGTTAAGGAAGAGGAAATTATATGTCTGAAATTTCTTTGGTTTATTCCCCCTGCTCACTCATCTTTCCTACAAAATTTCCCAGAAAAAAACCCTGACTTGCCTAGTCCAAAGAGGCTCTGAGTGGTTTAATTCAAAGTTCATAAATTTAAATTTAAATTACAGAATTAGATAATGTTCAGGTGTGCACACTAGATTTGGGAAATTACACTCTAAAAAACTAGGCACAAATCTTCTAACAAAATCTATTTTACCCAAGAAAGACTGCATTGCCTTTTTGCTTGAAGGAAAAGTGATTTTCGATATAGCTTGAATTTGATTAGGATCAATCATAATTCCATGTTTCAAAACCACACAACCTAAAATAATTCCTTTTGTTACAAGAAATATTGTTTTTTTAGGATTCTAGGAAACCCCTTACCTTCTACAATGCTCAAATACTTTTCCAAGATGAAAAATGTGATCAGGTCGATGTTTGGAAAATACCATCACATCATCTAGATAGACGACTACCAAATGATTGATTAATCCTATGAAAGAAATATCCATTGCTATTTGGAAAGTAGCCCCTGCATTAATCAAACCAAAGGGCATTTTCCAATAAGCATAAGTTCCCCATGGAGTTCTAAATGTTGTTTTAAGTTGTTCATCTGGGGAAACCAAAATTTGATTATATCCTGAAAAACCATCAAGAAGTGATAGTATTTCAGACCTAGAGAATTTCTGAAGAATTTGTTCCATGGGAGGAACTGGGTAATTGCCTTTTTCTAAGGATTTATTAATATTTCGGAAATCGATACATTGGCGAATGTCACTATTTTTCTTCCTAACTAGAACTAAGTTAGCTACCCATTGAGTATGTCTAACAAGAAAGATAATCTTAGTCGTTAAAATCTTATTCGAATCTTTTTTAACCATAGGTTCGAGAGTTGGATGCATCTTCCTAAGTTTTTGTTGGAAAGGTTTTGAAGCCTGTTTCATTGGTATTATGTGTTGCATGACTTGTGTGTTAAAGGTTTTGAGATCATTGTATGTCCATGCAAACAAGTCTTTATATTCCTTAAACAATTTGATAAACGCTTATTTTTCCAAAGGAGTGCATTATGTTCCTAAGTTGATAGTTTGAGGATTATCTTATGTCCCTAAATTTACAGTTTCATATGATAAACATGAACTGTTAGTCTTATAATTTGGGATAGTATTGAATTTATCTTGAATATCATAAACATTTTCCAATATTACAACATAATTAGGAACAAATTTTACCTCATCCAGAGCCTTTTCTACTGAACAATGATCATGTATTACCATAAAATCGTGTAAGTTTTTGTCATGAGTTATTTTATTAATTGTTGCATCCTTGAAGGTATCCTCATTTATTAATAAATTTAATATCTGCACATCATCATAAAAAATAGGTCAGTTAACAATATTATTAGGAATAGATGGCCTAAAAGTCAATTCGACTGAAAATAAATTAGGTGAAATATTTTCAGATGGAATTAATTTAAAAGCTACATTTGCTAACAGATCTACTTCTTGGTTTTGAAACCTAGGAATGGAATTAATATTAAATTATTTGAAATAAGAAATAATATTCCATACCTCTCGTTGGTAATTTTGCAAATGTTCTGAAACACAGTGAATTGAATTACATACATGTCTGACGATAATTTCTGAATCACTGTAGGAAACTAGCACTTTGATGTCCAAATATATTTCCTTCTTTAAACCTTGAATTAAAGCTTCATATTCTACAATGTTGTTTGTACAATAAAATTCTAATCTACATGCTATACAAATTTTATTTCCTTTAGGATCAATTAAAAGGAAACCAGGTCCAGCTCCCTCTTTGGATTTTGACCCATCGAAATACAAAGTCCAAGTTGAATTATCTGCAATTACTTTACTTTGTATAATTTGTACATGATCATGATTATCTACATTATTTACAACATTTTTAGGTAAATAATCAGGGTGAATATGAACTACATTCAAAATTTCTTATTGTTGTTTTTCATTAGAAAAAGGAGAATTTTCATCTTTGAAATTCCCAAACTCAAGCTCGTACATATAATTCCCCATATTTGAATCACAAAAAAGAACTGGTTCATTAGGATCATGTAGTTCTATCATTGTATGTCTTAAATATCTTTCTCTGCTTATCTTAATCTGATTAGACTTACCATTTTTGGGAAACCATAAGGTTGACCAATCTGTTGCAAAGAAACCATTTAGACCTTGAGACCAATCTCTGCTTTAAAAAAATCCATATCCATCAGGAATGTCAACAAACACATTATCTATAATTTGATAAATTGAGGGATTACTAGAAAACCCGATTAAAACATCCTTCATTTCTTTTAACACCTGAACATTAGAGCGATCTAATTGTGTAATTTGTGTTTCACATGGGGTAAATTTTGCATTCAATACTATGCATATCGTCAAAGGCATGACATTGGATGATGATCCAGAATCGACCATACAATTATGAATGTTTCTGTTAAAAATTTCAAGTATGAGAAGAAACTGAGGAGTTGTAGACTTTGAATTTTTTCTATCAGTGAGGTCTTATCATCTACTTCTTTTCCTTTATCATTTGGAATCAAATCATTGTTTGAATTTTTATTCGCAGCTGCATTATTTTGATTATTGGGAATGGTTGAACTCATTGCAGGAGTAATAATAGGACCATTAGGCATTGGGTAAATCTGCAATAAATCATACATACTAATGTTTGCACACAATTTCTTCAAATCTTCAATTATATCATATTGCATATCTAAGTTTGGTATATTTTGAACAACTTGTTTAATAGGCTGGGAGTTACTATTTCCTTTAACATGATTTGAACTTGAAGCTCTAGCTGAACCTATTGAAGTTTTTCTTCGTGTGTTATAAGCATGCTGACCTACAGGAGGAGATTTATTTTTAGCATATTTTATCAAACTGTCCCAAAAGTGACCAACTAATTGTTGTGGTTCTTGTGACTCATCCTCATTCTCATAGTTTTCTTCTCCTTCTTGATAAAAAAACTGTTTGATTTGAAGAAGAATCAAGTATAGCTAGTACTGTCCGAATAGTATTAAAAATTTCCTCATTAATTGCTATATCTAGAGGAGGATTTCGATTATTAGCAATATTTTGTCTAAACAGATTTCTAAAGTATCCCCTTGAAGAAGATGATTCCGAATTCTTATTTAACCCAACAAATTCATTCGTTAAATCTCCAATTGCATTTTGAAGTTGTTCAACATCAAAAATTTATCTTTATCTAGACTTGACCTTTATATTTTTTTCCAAGGAAAAGTGTCAGTTTTCCCACTTTTTCTAGTTCATATGCTCTAGAATTTTTTCGACTTTAATGGCTTCTTCAAAAGTTTCTACAAGTGTAAATTTATTAGCCTTCCTAACAAACATACCCAAGTATTTTGGTAATGTTGAAGCATAGTTTTCTATAATGATATCTTCAGGTGGTTGAGAGGCTACAGGTATTTTATTTTTCAAAGTGAGAAATCTTTCATTAAAATCTTTAATTCATTCTTTATTTTCCATTTTGATTCGAGATAACTCAAGAGATAAGGCTGCGGGTGATTTATCTTCACCAAACTTGTTGATGAAGGCTTTATTGAAATCATCCCATTTTTTTATTGACCCCTAAACCAAAGAGAAGTACCAGGTTGATGCTCTTCCCTCAAAGGTTAGAGGAAAGAGATGAAAAAATCCATCCTCATGTTGTACGTTCATTGTTTGGATAGCTAATATGAACTTACCAACATGAACCTCTGTTGGTTCTTTGTTATCAGGATTAAACTTCTAAAGGAGTTTATCCAGATGTTTGGGTAAGGAGTGTTGAGCACTTGGTACTGCTATAGCACTTGTTATAAGCCATGGGAGAGGTTGATTCGATAGAGGGTTAGGTGGATTTCCTCCTCCACTAGGTGCAAATCCAGCCATATTATATTATTCAGAATCTAAAGAACCACTATGATTTGAAGACCTTGGTCTATCAGGTGGGGATTCTGGAGGAGATGGTGGTTCACCAAAATTGCCTGCAGTAATTAAAATTCAAACAGTATTTGTTCTAAAATGACCTCTAGTTTGGTGGCTTGGAGTCCTTGATTGTGGATTCTTAGCTTCTGCTGAATCTTGCTTTATAGCAGTCAACTGAGTATTATGTCGATGTTGTCTAGGCAGACCATAATCTATGGGTGTCAAACCAAATTGATGAGAATAATCCCTAGTAAGTATGTGATGTGATTCCTCTAAGGCCTGAGTATTATGTTCATGAGTGTAAGGTGATGTATTAGGGGCTCATTATAGAATTCTACTTATAGTATCTATGAATGGAGAACTGCTACCTTCAGGTTGTAATGGAGGGTGTTGACTAGTTGAAGGATTATCGTTTCTATTTTTAGCAATCAATCATTTTCAGACCCTCCTTCTAATGCCATTTGTTGGCCTGTTTTTCTGCCTAAGGCCAATAGAGGAGATTCAACCCACACAAGTTGCTTATAGCATCCCCTGGTGTGTTTGGGTTAGCTGAATTTCACAGGTTTATAGTCTTGTTACTATCCAAGTTCAAGTTCTTTTCTTTTTTAGGAAGGATAAAACTACTTAAACTTGGCAAAAGTATATCCTAAGTTTGAATTTAAACTAATCTATTTATTATCTATGATTTTTCCTTAACTAAAACTACTAACTTATTCTATCTAACTGTGCTTTCTTAAAGAGACTCTCAATTACGGTTTTTCTTTCTTTCCTAAGTTTTAAATGAAAATTTTAAAATAAGAATAATAACAACTAATTAAATATAGTTGATTTAACAACTGTTATAACAGCTGCTAAAAATCATTCATTGTTACATTTTTGTCCATTATCAAGTAAAACTTCATGAATTGGGGAAACCACATCATTATCCCTTTCGATTTCAACCATAGGTAAGATCTCATATTGTTTCCTTATGGCTAACATAGAAATCGTGACCATGCTAGGTGTAAATCTACAAGCACAAACACAGGCTGAATTTTTTTATTTAAATTGAAATGCATTAACAAGAGTCGAACCTACATTTGGGCATTTTACTAACCTTACATACTTTTGCTCAAATTCTTTATCATCTAAGGCTAGTTGCCTATTTTCCGAAGCTTCATCGATTGACTTAGGGTTTTTCCCTAACAAATTGTTTCCCAAATATGCTACCAAGATGAGTTTTTCAACGTGTGTATCCTTAGTTTTTTTTATCAAAGTTACCTTCAGCTGAATCATGCATAGAATATCTCTTTCTTTTCCAGCAAGTCTTAGGTATTTTAGAGGGCCATATTTCATTCTTACCGAAGCCATTTTCACTCAAAAATTGATCACAATTTTAACCTATTAAAGATAATTGGTGCTGAACCAATATTTTCACCAAACCATGGTGAAAAAGACTATAATCCCGGTTTCCTATGGTACTCTGGATCGTAGAAGACATTTTTTACAAACTATTAAGGAGATAATAGGGAAAATTAAGTTTCAATATTTTAAAATCCATAAGGAATCTTAAATGGTAAAAATTCACATAGGAATACCTGCCATCACAAGTGATATATCGGATGATCATATGAAGGAGCGGTTCCCACTAAGGTTTGAGATACTTGACTAGGTATCCATATTTATCATCAAACTCTTCAGGAAGGGGAAATAAGAAATGTTTCCACTTCTCCCTATTAATCTCCTTCTTCTTAAATCATCGTTCTCCTCTCCGTGGTAATTTTGTGGCTTCTGCTATGAATTTCTCAGAAATATTCAACTGTAAATTAGCTATGTGAGCCATGTTCTCTTTGAGAGATAGAGAAAAATATCAAGTGACTTCAACATTATCTCCACTAAAGCATCTGAAAAAATTTCCCCAGCCGACTTTGTCAAATAGCTCAGAAATGGTAGGTTGTATATCCAACAACTCGGCCCCTTCTGGTTCAAATCTGGATAAGGGAGCCATTTTTACATCCACCATTTCTTTTGTTGACAAGGCAGGGAAATGGGTCGTGAATACAGATGGGTAAGGTATGCACTATTTAATAGCCATAATGAAATCCTCATTCAGCTCTGTTGAAAACCAAACTAAAACCCCAGGTTCAAGTAAAACCATGATTATTCCACCATCAAAATCACAATGAAATATCATAATGATATGACATAGGATATCATACAAATTATTAATTGAAAGAGATCTCCGTGATATAAGCACTTGATTTAGTTATTAACCATTTGTACCATAATTGACAAGCGTTACTATGTCATAATTCATATCCTTTAACCAAGCTAGGATGATCACCAAGTGTTTTAACATTTTGATTTTGATTTCGTTAAAACAATCTATCATTATTTTTAAGCCTATTTCAAAACATAAAAATCATATTATTTGCTTTAAATATAACTTAGGTTTTATTTATATATAAAGGTCTAGACATACTTAAAAGAGATCATGTTAAATCATATTTGTTAAGGTTAAAATGAAGTCAATTTATTAACCAAAAAAAATATGATAACAAAAGAAAATAAATAATAAATATTATGTCTAGTATTTCAAAAATTATACTATAAAAACTTTAAATGAAATTTCAAAGAAGTCATGTAGAAAGTGAGAAATGAAATAATCTAGCTCAATTTGAGAAACAAAAATTTAACATGTTGTTGATTGATTAACATGAATAATATATATAATTATAGTATAGGATAATAAAAATTTGATTATATATAAATTCAAATTTAACAACTATTAAAATAAATTAACTGCATAAGAATTCAGTTAGATCAACATGATTTCAAAAATTCTAACTTGATCAATAATTTTCCCTAATTGAGAATACCTTCAGAATCCTGAAGGCAATCTTTAATAATTTTCAAGAATTGATTAAAGAGGGAAACTAATCAATTTTATTGAGTAAAAACCAAATTAAAATTGGAGGAGGTTGTTGCATGTCAATAGGAACCAAAGGGAAATATCAAAAAGAAAGATGCTTGATATGCTTCTAAGAATCTTTTTATCAAAGAAACAACTTCCAAATCCACTTAGTTTAGAGGTGTACTTAGAAAAGGGTTTTTCATCAAAATGTATTTTCACAAATGGATAGCCAAGGGTCTAGCCATAAGTATATTTCATGGTTCACTTAAAATGATGAAAACATTAAAATAAAGGAAATTGTGACGGTGGCTGGACCAATTTGTTGGAAATATTAATTAATCATAGATCCGTACCAAATATCAGCTGAATCTGTCAGAGTCTATATCAGTTCAGTTTCTATCGGACAGTCTGACAAGATTGAAGAGCCCACGACTCTGTAATGTAAACCAGTTGAATTAAATTTATGAACTTAAGTTTCTAGGTATATAGTTCTTACATTATTTAATGTTAAGACAGTGGATTCATAGAGAAGCAAATTCTAGTTTTCCTATAAATAGAAGAAGAAGATTGTAAATAAAAAAGAGAGAAATCTAAGAGAATTCTAAGCAGAGAGTGAAGAGAATAGTGTGGAAGCTCAATCCTATCTGTGTTTGAAGATTTCAAGAGCCGAAGCTCTATAAAAGGTGAAATATCTCTGTAAACTTCGAAGCTTGCATTTACGGCATATAGTTCTGTGTTATGTCCTGACAATTTATATAAATCAAATAGTTTATGGTTGAATACATGTTTATTTAGCTATGCATTCTCTCCATAATTACTTGAGTAAATGTTTACATTTACAGCTTGAGTGAAAGATCAAAGAATCCATAACATTTCACCTAGTAAAAGTTCGAGGTTTTACACAGAGTAGTCGACACAAGTATTATTAATGTTTGGTTATATGATTTTGTAATTATGTTGAATTGTTGTTGTGTCGATTTTTACTTCATGTTACCAGTCGATGAAAAATATCTGTAATTTCTTAAGTCCTTAGGCTATGAAATATCCCTTGTAAAATTCGAGTAAAAAAAAACGGTCGAAGTAAATCAGTCGAAGTAAACCTGTCGAGTAGGTCTGTCGAAGTAAACCAGTCGAAATTAATTGGTCGAAGTAAAACCTGTCGAAATCGAGTAAGTCGATAAAACTCACAAGTAAGAACTTTTCAAGGTAAAAAGAGTCGGATCGAAAAGTCAGACCAAATTTATGCTTTAAAAATCTTGTCGAAATATTTTGGTAGAACTTGTCTAGTCAGAGTTAGACAAGTTTTACCCGACCGAAAAAGAAGAAGTCGAAGTCGACGTAAAAATTTTTGTGACTGAGCGTAAATCAAGTTTTGTCTACTCAGTTCTTTTCACTGGTATCAGAGCAAGGTTTATGAAATAAATCTTGTCTTAAAAGTGAAAAAGTAATTTTCTAAGGAAAATAAAAAATTAAAAAGGGCTTCCAGTTCTGGTTCAGACATGTCAAGTTTGCAAACTCTAATTTTTACAAGAAAGAATTATGAATATTGCTCTCCAACAATGAAGGTTGTGTTCATAGGTCAAGATGTTTGGGAAATTTTCCAGAATGGTTATGCAAAACCAGTAGATCAGATGACATAAAACAATCTCACACAAGCTGAGAAAGATACTCCTAGAGAACAGAGGAACAAAGATGGAAAAGTTTTATTCTACATACATCAAGCCATGCATGAAAGCATACTCCCAAGAGTAGCAGCAGAAAATACCACTAAGAAGGCATGGGACACATTGTAAACTTCCTATCAAGGTTTTGATAAGGTAAAGACTTCCAAGGTACAGATTCTTAGAATATATTTTGAATCTTTGTCTACGAAAGATACAGAGTCAGTAGACTCATTCTACATTAGAGTTGTTGGTCTGATTAATACATTCAAATCTCATGGAGAAACTATAGTTGACCAAAGGGTTGTTGAAACAATTCTTAGAAGTATTCCCCCAATATTAGAATCCTTGTTTGTGACCTTGGAAGAAAACAAAGGCATGTCGGTATTTATCATTGATGAGTTCCAAGATTCACTCATCAATCATGAACACAGAATTAGCAGAACAAATACATAATTGGAAGGTGCATTCACAACACAGTCATCCATAAGCCATGGTAGAAGCAGAGGGAGAAACAACTACAGAGGCAGAGGAAGAAGTTCTTCCAGAGGAGGACACGACAAAAGTCCTGCAAATGTCACTGGTAGAGGAGAGAATCAGGATCCAAATTAGCCAAGTGGTCAGAGGTTTGATAAATAAAAAATTCAATGTCATTATTGTAATAAATTTGGTCATTATGCATATGAATGCAGGAAGAAACTATATGACCAAGGAAGGAAAATCCCAAATCAGTCGAAAAACACTACCACTCTGTCGAGCGCAATGTTAATGGCATATGCATCTCCAATTGAATGCAATACTGTCCAAGAAAGCCCACATGACATATGGTACTTAGATGTAGGCTACAACAATGATATGACTAGTAATTTAAATTTGTTTTCTAGTCTAGATATTTCAGTTCAAACTAATGTTACACTTGGAAATAATGTCCAAGTCACTTTTCTGGGAAAAGGTACCGTTGGTATTCTAACCAAACAAAGGGAGAGTAAGTTTGTCCCTAATGTTTATCATGTCAAAGGTATGAAACATAATTTTCTGAGCATTAGACAACTAATACAAAAAGGTTACAAAGTTTAAATAGAATATAATCATTGTGCGATTAAAGACAAGCGTCCAAGAAACCAACTAATAGAAAAAGTGCCAATGACAAGCAATCACTTGTTTCCTTTTAGGATAATTCCAAAAATGTAAGGAAAGACAAATACAGGGGCTGAATTCAAGGTAGAAAGTAAAGAAGAAATTGAGCACTTAGACAAGAAATAAAATGACAACGTTGAATTTCAAGCAGTGTTTCAAACAGAAGTTCAGGATGAATCCTGGTTGTGGCATTCTAGATTTGGACATCTCAATTTTTGTGGGTTGAAGCTACTTCACACAAAGAATATGGTGAAAGGATTTCCATTGATCAATAAAATAGAGAGAGTTTGTGAAGGATGCACTTTTGGCAAGCAACATAGAGATACTTTTCCATTCAGAAAGTCATATAGGGCATGCACACCACTTGAGATTGTGCACTCTAGTATTTGTGGTCCAATGTAGGCATCATCCATTAGTGGCTGCAATTATTTTCTTACTTTTATTGATGACTACTCAAGAAAAACATGGGTATATTTTTTGAAACATAAATCTGATGCATTTAGTTATTTTTAGTAGTTCAAGGAACTCATGGAGAACTACAGTGGACACCACATCAAAAATGTTAAGGACCGAGAGAGGAGGTGAATATGTCTCGAATGAATTTCTAAATTTTTGCAAGACCCATGGCACACAAAAGAAGTTCATTGCATGATATACACTCAACAAAATGGTGTCGCTGAAAGAAAGAATAGAACAATTATGGAGATGGTGCACGGCATGATGGTATCCCATCATTTTTCAAATGAATATTGGGATGCAGCAGTCTCAACTATTGTATATATCATGAATCGATGTCCGACAAAAGTGTGAAGAACAAAGTTCCTCAAGAAGCATGGACAGGCATGAATCACAATGTTTCTCATTTAAAAATTTTCGGTTGTTTTGCATATGCTCATGTTCTAGATGATCCAAGAAAGAAGATAGACAATAAGGGACATAAATGTATTTTTTTTGGCTATTCTGAAGACACAGAAGCATACAAGTTGTATGATCTTCTCACAAGGGAATTGATCATCAGTTGAGAGGTTCAATTTTAGAATGAATCATGGGATGGAATTTTCGACATAAATGTCGAGATTGTGTCGAATGTCGACAATGATGACATGATGAACGAAGTGGTTCAAACAACACATCTAAGTCAATCGGTTGCAGCACCATCAACTCCCATGACATCGCGACATGGTTCAGCACAAGGAACATCAACACAAGTTGTAGATCAAGCTACGTCGACAAGCACACTAAGAGGACATCAGACTCCATCAAACATTTCGTCGAGGTTGACATCGACACAACCAGTGATGACAATAAGTCTGAATGAAATATATGAAGCCGGTACACCAAATTCATTCTCTCTCTTTGCATTATTTTCTCCTATATATGATCCACTAGCATTTGAGGAAGATGTTGAAGAAGAACTATGGGCACAAGCCATGGATAAAGAAATAGAATCCATTGAGAAGAATCAAACATGGGAGCTGGTATATGTACCAAAATATAAAGATTTAATCAACATCAAATGGATTTACAAGACCAAGAAAGATGCTGATGGGAATATGCAAAAGCACAAAGCAAGAATGGTCGCAAGAGAGTTCACACAGCAAGTTGGAATAGACTCCAATGAAAATTTTGCACCTATCGCACACATGGATCATTAGAGGAAATTTGAGGTCTAAAATGGCCCCCCTAAGGAAAATAATAAAATAATAGTTAAAATCATCAAATAATAGTTATTAATTTTGGAGGAAGAATGAAACACAAACTACATTATTTGTTCGTATTTTCGACATATCTCCCTATGTTTTTACTCAAATTCGGAGTGGGAGAGCTTGTTGGATGTGGAATTTAATTCCACATCCAATGAGTACCTACACTGCATACTTTTGATGGACACCGCTACCCCAAAAATAAGAAATACCTAAAACAATGTGATGATGATGTCATCAACATGTTTTTCAGGTATTCATTATTTTTGGGGTTGCGTGGTCCATCAAAAGTATGCAGTGTGGGTACTCGTTGGATGTGGAATTAAATTCTGCATCCAATGAGCTCTCCCACTCATAATTTGAGTAAAACCACAGGGATATATGTCGAAAATACGAACAAAAAAAGTAGTTTTTTTTTATGACAAATATGTCAATTCAACCATTATGGTTGACTCATTTTATTGAAATTCTATTGGTTCCTAAATTCCAACTCACAAAATTTATTGTTGGCACATTTTCTTATAAGGCCCATTTTAGACCCCAAATTTCCTCTAATGATAGTCAAAATAGTCTCGACCATTGTTGCACAAAAAAAATGGCATGTTTATCAAATGGATGTTAAGTCAACATTTTCAAATGGTTATCTAGAAGAAGAAGTATATGTGGAACAACCAAAAGGATATGGAGTTCCATGTCAAGAGCATAAAGTGTATAGGCTAAAAAATACACTCTATGGTTTAAAGCAAGCTCCTAGAGCTTGGTACAGTCAGATTGATTCCTATCTCATTGAAAATGGATTTCACAGAAGTGAAAGTGAACCGACTTTGTACAGAAAAGTTGATGAGAAAAGTAAGATGTTAATTCTATTTATTTATGTAGATGATTAAATATTTACTCATGACTTTGGCATAAAATATTTTAAAGAAGTCACGGAAAGTGAATTTGAAATGATTGATTTGGGGCTTATGAAATTTTCTATGGGCATTGAAGTCCAGCAGTCTAAAAGTCGTATGTTTATATCACAGTCTAAATATGCAAGTACAATTTTAAAAATATTTAATATGTCAAATTGCAAGACATCCCCAACACCAGTAATAATAGGTTTAAAATTGAGCAAGGATGATGATGGATCAATTGTAGGTCCTATGATGTTTAAAAGGCTTGTTGGAAGTCTTATGTATTTAACAACGACAAGACTAGACATCATGTATGGAGTAAGTATGATCTCAAGATTCATGGAGTCCCCAAAGGACTCTCATTGGAAAGCAGGTAAAAGAATCATGAGGTATGCAAGTGGCACAAAAGACCTTGGCATTATCTATTCAACCTCAGAAAATTTTAAACTCGTTGGATACACTAACAGTGACAATGGAGGAAGCATAGATGACAGGAAGAGAACATATGGGTACACATTTAATTTTGGTACAAGTGTTGTTTCGTGGGCTTCAAAGAAATAACCCATAGTAACTCTGTCTTTAGCAAAAGCAGAGTATGTTGCAACTACAAGTGTTGCATGTCAAGTTGTCCAGATGCGGAGAATGTTAAGAGATATATCATATAACCAACAAGAACCAACAACCATCTTCTGCGACAACAATTCAGCCATAGAATTATCAAATAGCCACGTGTTTCACAATAGAACTAAACACATCAACACAAGATTTTGTTAGCTTTTTATCATTTAAGTAATATGATCTTAGGATCTTGTCGGAGAGAATAACATACACATCAATAATCATAAGAGACAAGAGACATAAATATTTTCCTCGAGGAAACCATAAAGGAGAAAACTGTTATACCAAAATCTTGTCACCATCATGTGATAAGACATTTGACATACCTACTTGTCCTGAATCCCAGCTTCTGGAGTGGAAACTAAATGGTTTTTCATCAATCTTTCATACAAATTCCCAGCACAACGCATGCCCCTTTATCCAAGAGCGGTACCCCTATTCGCACCGCACATCATCTGTTTCCCATAAGTGATGCCACTACTTATTGTCCTTGTTCCATAAGCAGTTATTACCAGAACTGATATGTCATAGAAGGAGAAAAACGGTACCCTGGGTAAAAAGGGAAAAATAGAAGTTTCTTGAGGCTTCTAGATGATAAGCCTCGTGTCCTGCCTTATCCCTACTGCTATGGGTTGGTTGAGCTCGAGATCCCTCATCCTAGGATCTTAGAGGCCACCTCACCCACTAATTTCTCAACCAGCTCTATCCATTTAAGCCCTATAAATAAGAGCTCATAGCCATGGTTGAGGAGAGAACACTTGAGGTATTGTTATGCTGTTGGATTGACCATTGGCCCAAGATCACTTGGAGAGAGCATAGAGAGCTAGAATTGGAGCTTTTGGGGATGAGAAGGTCTAGTTTCATGGAGATGCATGTCAACACTAAGGCTTGGTTGTAAACTTCTTCATATTCTTTAATTTAAGTTGATTTCTGTCCCACATATGTTGTTGTTGTTTTGATTTCGCATATATGTTGCTAGATTCCTTAGTCACTAACATAGATTAGTAGATCATATTCTGGTTGCTTTGATCTGTTTAGTGTTGATCTAGATTGCAGGTACACAGGTGGACTATCAAAGCCTTGTATTCCAGATATCTACAGTGTCTAGGGAGAGTCTTCAACCTTTGTCCTCTATTTGTTCTAGATCTGAACCATTCAGACCAGTGGAACACCTTGCTGTCCACAGGAGGTGAAATATTCCAGCTAACAAATCTGGTGACTCTGCTAGGGAGTTAGTGTATATTCTACAGTCACTTTGAGTGTTATATTCCCTCCGCATTCAAAGAGAGTTTATGTTTCTTGCATTGGATTTTGCATTATTTTCTTTGCTTGAAACCTCTTTCTCTTTTCTGTAGATATTATTCATTGGAATTGGAAATATACATTTCATTTTCATGTGTAGGTTTTGGTTTGTTTTGGACTTGGAATGCATGAGTGATCCATGTTGTTTTGAGTCTTCCTTTGCTTGGGGTGATTCTTGTTTCCTTTTGCATGCTATTTTTTTTCAGTGCTTGGTAGGAAAGATTGGTTCTTCGTTTCCTTACCTGTTTCAAAGAGAAGTTTTAGTTTTCTCTCTCTTTTTCTTTATTCACAAGTTTGTTGAACGATTTTCTTCTTGTTTTGTGCATGATTGTTCGAAATTCTAGATCTTACTTTCATCAAGAAGAAATATCTGTTTTCAGCTTTGGGTGCATTAGAGTTAGATTTGTTTGGAAACGTTAGTGAAACCATCTTTCCATTAAGTTTTTATGCATCTTTTTCAAGCATGAAAAGATAGGAAACATTTTTGGTTTATTTATGTTAGATGTTCTCTAGATCTCTCTTTTTTATTTGCTTTGAAGATTGTTGGGGTGCATTGATATTTCCCTTTTCGTTTGAAAAGATAGAATTGCATTTGCATTTGGGTGTGCATTTTTTGGGAAGAAAAGTAAATCTCTCTCCCTCTCTTAGGTAGAATTTCATTGAAGAGGAAAACTTGTATTGTCATATAGATTAGTGTGCATCTTCTTTAATTTCAAGTTTTAACTCCATGGTTCCACCTAAATGCACAAGATAAAATTAATGGTAGTACTAGGTTAAAACTTTTAGCAATTTGAGTGATAAGTTAGAGACGTGTTTGGGCATCGTTAAGCGTAGGAGCTGTCATTATTTGTCTACATTACATCCCGGGACTCGCACGGTTCTTCCATGTACCATTGGTATATCGAACGACCTTTCACGTACCCTTGAGGTATATAGAAAGGTACTTCACGTAATTTATTGTATATCGAAAGGCCCCTTGTGTACGGTTATGCATTAGACAACACTACTACCGATTTGAGATCTCTCGTACCTTGTGTATATCAAGAGACCCTTTTAGGAATCCTCAAACCATCTGAGTTATTCTTTTAGCCTGTCCTGTGAGGTTCTTGACTCTTATCCACTCCTTTCACATGTTTGCTTGTTGCTTTTAGTTTGAGTAGTACTTGCTTGTGCGTGGTAGTTAGGGTGTTATTAGAGAGTTTAGAGATGGCATCCTCATCTGGCACTACCACTCAAGAGGTCCCTTTCCAAGGTGTGCCTTTTTTATTCCCTCCAAGTGAAGGTATTGGTCCTCCCTTTATTGCCACTCTAAATATTCCTGGGTTAACTATAGGATTATGGGTCTGTCTGTTTAATCTGGTAATTCCTATTACACCTAATGTCTCAAATGTCACCTCTCCTCTAGGAGAGGATTGACCTCAACCCAATCCTGATCCTTCTTCGTCGGTTGTTGTTCCACCCTTTTCTTCTTCTTCGCTTGACCAAATCTCTATGGTTAGTAGTCAGGTGGATAAGAAGAAGAAGAAAGGGAAGGTTAAAAAGAATAAGGATAAGAAATATAAAAATCAACAACTATCTTCCCTTGATGGTGCTCTTTCTAAGAGAATGCCAAGAAAACCCAAGTTCCCTTGTAAGCTTTGCAAGGGGGACCACCTTCTTAAGGAGTGCCCTGGTCTCTCCTGTGTACAAGAAGAGTGGTCTAAAAGATCCAAACCATCTGTATCATCATGTTGATGATACTCCCTCAACAAGTGACCCATTGGTAAAAGGTCATAAGGGTAAAGTCTTGTATCCTTGTTTGATATGCAAGGCTATGCATGGTACTTTTCTTTGTCTAAGCATGGATGAAGCTTCATGTTGGTTGGAAAATATTACTGATCATCAACAGGTGATTCCAACAAGTGATAGTAAGTTATCCCTCGATCCCCCACTAGTTGACCAAGTGGTCGATTCGGATTTATCTATGGTTGATCCCACTCTCCCTTTGGAGAGTGAAGTTAAAGTGGTCGAGTCGGTGTCATTTCCACCTAATCCCACTCTTTTTTCAGAGAGTGTTAAGACTGAATTAGTCTCTTTGACCAAATCTTCATCTTGTTCTTCTCTTCCAGTAGAGAATGAACCAAAACCTGCTGAATTTTTTATGCTTCGTTCTGATTGTTCTCAACAAGAGGAAATTTTGTCTGTTGCGACAGAACCCTCTCTGAGTAGTGAGGTTATTTTGTTTGACTGGAGTAACTTAACAGAGTCTCGTCTTCATTCGAGTGTTCCTTTCCAGATAGTTGTGAATGTTACTGCTAGGAGGATACTTCACACTATTGTTGACGAAGGGGCTTCTGTTAGTATTCTATCCTCAACTGCTTGGCAAGCTTTAGGTTCTCCTCAGCTTGTGCTAGCCACCGATCAGATACTGGATTTTAATCGTAGGCCTACCTCACCTTTAGGGACCCTTCCTTGTTTGCCTATTACATTAGTAGGGAAAAATTATGGTGGTCCAAGGTCCTTTAAATTTCATTCTGCTCCTTGGACGCGATTATGTTTATGCCATGAAGGTTGTTGTGTCCACACTCTTTAGAGTTATGCATTTTCCCCATGATGGGAAGATTTTGACCATTGAACAACTTTCCTTTGTTACACCTAACCATTGTGTGAATCCTAGTAATCAGATTGCCCTAAATGTGTCACATGTTCTTGTGGTTCCTTCCCCTTCTTCTAGTTAGCTTATTCCCATCATAGGTAAAATGGGGGGCATGGCTCTAGTCTATGGAAATCATAATGGATCTAAGCCACTAGCTTTTATGAAATGGGGGCAACCTGCCAACCTCTGGATATCATGTTTGGTAGGAGCAGGTTTTAGAGCATAGTTTACGCTTTTGGTTTCAAGCTCGTTAAAAAATAAAACCACTCCTTAAGCATAGTTTACACTTTTGGTTTCAAGCTTGCATAAAAATGAAACCATGTCTAGAGCATAGTTTATGCTTTTGGTTTCAAGCTCATTAAAAAATAAAACCACTCCTTAAGCATAGTTTACGCTTTTGGTTTCAAGCTTGCATAAAAATGAAACCATGTATAGAGCATAGTTTACTTTTTGTTTCAAGTTCGTTAAAAAATAAAACCACTCCCTAAGCATAGTTTACCCTTTTGGTTTCAATCTTGCACAAAAATGAAACCATGTTTTGAGCAAATTTCCCATTCTATGTCAAGCTCGTTAAAAAATGAAATGGTTTTCCTTAAGCATAGTTTACCTTTTGGTTTCAAGCTTGCATAAAAATGAAATCATTCTTGAGCATAGTTCATTTTCTATTTCAAGCTCGTTAAAAAATGAAGTAGGTTTCCTTAAGCATAGTTTACCTTTTGGTTTCAAGCTTGCATAAAAATGAAATCATGTTCCAAACATAGTTACCTTCTGTTTCAAACTTGCATAAAAATGAAACAGATCCCCTTCCCTTGAGTCAAGTCTTCACTTTAGTGTTAGAACTTGAACCTTCTTTTCACCTACCTGGTTCTCGTTCTTCCTACCCCCTTGGTGAACATTTTCACATTAGTAACTGGGTTTTTAGGTTGGGTAGGGAAGAATAATTGTTAAATGAAATGAAGCTTGGGGGCATGTCGAGCTGCTAGCAATCATGCTAGGGGTAAGCTTTGCTAGCAATCATTCTTGGGGAAAGATTCCAAGCTCTGTATATCATGTTAATGGGATTTTTCAAGCATAGTTCACCTATTGGTTTCAAGATTGCGTAAAAATGAAACCAATCCCTAAGCATTCTTTCAACTGATCTTCAAGCTCGTTAAAAAAGGTAAGATGGTGTTGAGCTTACTTTTCATTTTTCGTGCTATGGTTAAAACATGAAAAGTGGTTTGAGCTTAGTTTATTACTTTTTCATGCTCTAGATTCAAACATGAAAAAGGCTAATGGATTCCTCTTTAAACTCTTTTTAGGCTCCTTAAATACAAAAAGATTGTCGAGCGATCTTGTCTTCTTCATTCTCGTTAAAGTATTTGAAGAGTCGTCCGTCCGACGGTAGGTTATCTCTTTTTTGGTTCGGATCGGACTATTTACGAAAAAGGATCACTCCAGCCAATTATGACTGGAAGAGTTCTCTAAGGTATTACACTTTTTCGGGCCTTAGAGACTAAATCATACAAAAAGGGACCCCTTTGGAGTCTTCTTTCGTATTCGTTCAGACTCTCTAAACATGAACGATACCGAGTTTTCTTTCAATGGACTCGTTAAATTAAACATTGAGAGACCCGTTTTGGGAACGATCCCCTCCTCTCTCAGGTTCATAAAACATATGAGTATGGACTTGTATTCTGACAAGCTATATTGAGTGTTTGTTACCCTCTTTGAACTCATAAACCGAAAAGAGGAAATCATCAATCATGATGGGGGAAATGGGAAGAGAATCATTTTGTAAATAGTGGCAGTTGTTTGTTGTTACCTTTGAACATGGCACTTGTATGCATAATCATCTCAGTCAATTGGGTATTCAACTGATCTCCATGACGATCCACTTTCATGAGTCATGTCAATCCTTTGAGTCTTTCAAAAGAATGCATTGTCCACTATCGCATTGTGTATCTTTCCTGTCTAGTCATGCTGCCAGGTCTTTTTGTCATGCCGCCCGATGTTCAAAGGGGGATTTGAAGAAGTTTTACCTCTGCAGTCTACACAGTCTTTGTGTCAGTATCTTTGAGTCAGTCATATGGTTACTACATTCACATCATTCCAGAACTATGTTCCGAGTTTCATGTCGTCGATGTGGGACTCATCATGGCCCTCCTTCGAAGAGACTATTCCCGTCAACATCAGCTCATTATCTGGGAAATAGTCTTAGAAACAATATTTAGTACCTTGAGATCTGTATGCCTTAATGATATTTTTTCTCACTCTTGACATAGGTTCACATCATTGACCAGTAATCAAGTGGTTTCTACCATGTTTGACTTTATATCATTGTAATCACATATATAGAATCGTACTTTGTGGAAGACGAGACAAAGACCCTGGGTATTTGTTTAAAAGCGCTCATTGCTTTTTCCGTAGGTTGGGATGGAGTCTTGTATATCTAGCATGGATCCACATTTGTATGGTTGTGGCTATGCTCAAATTTGCATTTGTATGACATAGATATTCGTTGTATGTCTGGTAGCTATTTCCAAGTTTGAGTCCTCTATCACATGGATCTACGTTGTATTCTAGTAGCCATGCTTATTTATTCCTCTCATGGATCTGCCTTGTATTGGTCTGCAGCTATGAGTTTGGTTACTTGTGTCTATGAGTCAACATACTGATGTACTACAGATGCCTACTTGACAACATGCTCCGATTGAGCTGACATTTTCATCTCTTGGAAACGACTTGTTCTCAAAGCTCTCATTTATCGTATCCCTCTAAGACTCATTCTTTGGGGGCATCCTATTATACCAAAATCTTGTCACCATCATGTGATAAGACATTTGACATACCTACTTGCCCTAAATCCCAACTTCTGGAGTGGAAACTAAATGGTTTTTCATCAATATTTCATACAAATTCCCAGCACTGCGCATGCCCCTTTATCCAAGAGTGGTACCCCTGTTCGCACCGCACATCATCTGTTGCTTATAAGCGGTGCCACCACTTATTGTCCTTGGTCCATAAGCAGTTATTAATAGAACTACTCTGTCATAGAAGGGGAAACGTGGTACCCTGGGTAAAAAGGGAAAACGAGAAGTTTCTTGAGGCTTCTAGATGATAAGACTTGTGTCTTGCCTTATCCCTACTGTTGTGGATTGGTTGAGCTCGAGATCCATCATCCTAGGATCTTAGAGGCCACCTCACCCACTAATTTCTCAACCATCTCTATCCATTTAATCCCTATAAATAAGAGCTCATAGCCATGGTTGAGGAGAGAACACTTGAGGTATTGTTATGCTGTTGGATTGACCATTGGCCCAAGATCATTTGGAGAGAGCATAGAGAGCTAGAATTGGATCTTTTGGGGATGAGAAGGTTTGGTTTCATGGATATGCATGTCAACACTAAGGCTTGGTTGTAAAATTCTTCATATTCTTTAATGCAAGTTGATTTTTGTCCCACATATGTTGTTGTTGTTGTGATTTCACATATATGTTGCTAGATTCCTTAGTCACTAGCATAGATTAGTAGATCATATTCTGATTGCTTTGATCTATTTCGTGTTGAGCTTGATTACAAGTACATAGGTGGACTATCAAAGCCTTGTATTCTAGATATCTACAACGTCTAGGGAGAGTCTTCAACCTCTGTCCTCTATTTGTTTTGGATCTGAACCATTCAGACAAGTGGAACACCTTGCTATCCGTAGGAGGTGAAATATTCCAGCTAACAAAAACCCTGAAACTTCCTCAAAGATAGAATGAGAACCAATGGCAGCAGTAAAACCCAAAGAAAATAAGATGATCTGCAACAGTTGTTATCTCTCTCACTTGTGTGAGCACTTACTCTCT
Source organism: Pseudotsuga menziesii (assembly GCA_001517045.1). Classification (NCBI taxonomy): domain Eukaryota; kingdom Viridiplantae; phylum Streptophyta; class Pinopsida; order Pinales; family Pinaceae; genus Pseudotsuga; species Pseudotsuga menziesii. Next base: position 419,629 of record LPNX010840173.1, read on the forward strand.
CACTCATGTGCCCCAGTTGAGTGAGTGTGTATATCAAATAGAGGAGTGCCTCCCTCTATTTATATTCTTTCGTTCACTTGGAATTTCACCCAGTCATGTAGGCTCGAGTAACCATAACTGGGTTAACTTAATATACTAATATATTTCGAAGGGTACTAATGACCCGACATACAATGGAGGGGACTTCCTCATGAGTCTTGTTAATTCTCCCTATAGGAATCATCGGGTTACATTGAAATACACATAATTCTCCTAATAGGAACATCGGGGTATTACTTTACATGACTTGATTGTATTACTGATTCTTCCGATAAGAACATCGGGGTACAATACATAAGTTAATACATTCCAAAGTTACAAATACATCAACACTCCCTCTTAACTAGGAAGGTATTCTCTTGACACAATTCATCAGCACAAGTCTTCTTCTCTAGATCATCACTGGATCATCATCAACATTGGATCACCATCAAAGTTGGATCATCATTAAAGTTGGATCATCACTGGATGAGCATCATCATCACTTCTCCTGTTATCTCGATAAATTGGTGCTATCTCTTCATTCTACTCGTTACAGGAATTTCTACAGAGCTAGTCCTTTTTCATGTTGGTTGTAGGCCTATCCTCCATGTAGGTGTTCATCTTCTTCAAAACTTATATCTAACCATGGGAGGAACACATCCAAGAACCATGTCAGAAAGGCTCGCCCAGCACTTACATCTGACCATGGGAGGAACACATCCACCACAATGTCAGAAAGGCACGCCTAGCACTCACATCTGACCATGGGAGTAACACATCCTGTATCCATGTCAGAAAGGCCCAGCACTCACATCTGACCATGAGAAGAACCAATCCAACATTCATGTCAGAAAGGCTCTGTAATTACATCTGACCATGAGAGAAACCAATCCAGTATTCATGTTAGAAAGGCCCAGCACTCACATCTGACCATGAGAGGAACCAATCCAACATTCATGTCAGAAAGGCTCTACACTTACATCTGACCATGAGATGAACCAATCCATCATTCATGTCACTGAGGTATCTACACTTATATCTGACCATGAGAGGAACCAATCTAGCATTCATGTCAGAAGGGCTCTGCACTTATATCTGACCATGAGAGGAAACAATCCAACATTCATGTCAGAAGGGCTCTGCACTTACATCTGACCATGAGAGGAACCAATCCAGCATTCATGTCAGAAGGGATCTGCACTTACATCTAACTATGGGAGGAACTAATCCTACATCCATGTCAGAATGGCTCACAGACTCATCACTTCCCTTTGGATGGAACCTTGATCTAGAGAACACCAAGCTTCTCCCTGAAGTACTCAAACTTCACTCTGACCATTTCTAGCATAGAATCAGATAAGGGTTGATTACATCCAAGGATAACCTGCGAGCTTCGCCAGGACCGATTACATCTGAGGACAACCTAGAGGACTGATTACGTCTAAGAAACCTACGAGCTTCACCAAGATTTATTCTTAAGACAACCTTTCTCAACGACTATTCTAGAACTCCCTCTTTCGAGAGATCTTGATCTGGATCACATACTAGAGCTTCAGTGCTCCTCTCTGCATAAAAAATGCAAGTCAGATCAATAAAATCAAATAGTGGTTTTCAAAAGAAACATACTACCTCCCAAATAACCGAACAAGTGGCAACATATTTTTCCTCGGCTGTTCTCAGCGCCATGCAGGACTCCTTCCTGCTAAACAAAGAGATAACACCTGATCTCATACTGAAGCAGCACCCTGAAGTGCTCTTCCTATCAATGGCAATGCCCAATCTGAATCCACATAACCATACAGGTTAATCTTCTGATTTGCTTCATACTTGAGTCCATAGTCAACTGTACCCTTCGGGTACCTCACTGCAAGCTTTGCAACCATCAGGTGAACACGTCTCGGATTCGTCAAGAACTGGCTCAATTTGTTCATAGCAAAGAAAATATCTGGTCTTGTATTCATCAGGTACATCAAAGAACCAATCATCTGAGGATACATCGTAGCATCAAATGACTCTAATGAAGCATCACTCAATGGCTTCAGGTTCGATGCCATAGGTGTGGTCATGGCCTTGCAGTCCATCATCCTGAACCTCTTCAGGATCTCTGTTGCATACCTCCATTGACCCAGGGAGATTCCATCTACACTCTGACACACCTACATGCCTAGAAAGTAGTTCATCATACCTAAGTCCCTTTACTCGAACTTGGAAGCAAGTCTCTTTTTTTCATTTTTAGTGAGTTCCTCTTTTCTGTCAGGAATAAGTTATCAACATATAACAAGAGCATCACTGGTATTCTGCCTTCAACCTTGGAGAAAAGGTTGGAGTCCGCTTTACTCTCAATAAATCCTAGAGCCATCAGTAAGTTGTCCATCCTGTTGTATCATGTTGAACCTTAGGATCTTCTGCAGTCACTCCCTTTGAAGTGGAGCATTATTCTCCCTCTGTCTTTCATACTCTATGCATTGAAATATTTTGTACTGGAGTGACAAGTAGCTTCCTCTGCTACTAATATTCTATGTATCCATCTAGGGTCACTGGATACCAAGATCCTCTATCTTAAACCTTTTCAAAAGTTCTTCTCGCACCCATCTATGAGCTTGTCATCCTCTATAGGATTTCTTCTTCAACCTTGTAGCAATGGTTAAAATCTTCATCACTCTAGGTGATCTTCAAGCTCCTCACCCATGGGTGTCTTTTGAGCTCGTACAAGGCCTTCTTTAGTTTTCACACATGAGTCTACCTATCATGTGTCTTAAATTCCAATGGATGCAAATGTCTCTTCGTAGTCTATGCCTTCTTTCCATGAGAAGCATCGTGCTATGAATATTTCCTTGTATCCCACAATGTTTCCATCTACTGCATGATGGAACTTGTAGATTCATATGAAATATACTATAGACTTCCCCTCAGGTCTCGATACCACGTCCTAGACATCATTCTTCTTGAATTGGTACTCTCCTTCCCTTTATTCTTGGCTACTTATTCATAGATGGAAGACTCTGCATCAACGATGTCGCTCAACGGTGTCACATAACTACACTATGTTTGAGACCTCTTCTTTCTTTGAAAGTATCATCATATTATTATTCATCTTGGATCAAACTGTCATCACTTGTTCTTCAGAAAAAGTCTCATCCTTATTTTCTTGTAGGCGACTGTATGCGATCTTTCCTACAAGTCAAATGCATCAGTTGTATGGTTAGAAACATTTCATAAGGCATATTCATAATAGAAAATTCTTATGCATAAAAATATGATCATGCAACTATTTTATCCAATACAACATTCATCCATATCTCACAGAATTTTTTATATGCCTTCCATCTCTACCAAGACATCATTGAGATTGTGCTCTAATCCAATATGTCAGCAAAGAGGTGTCATTCTAGATAAGTAGTAATAGATAGTTGTATAGCACCGTGAGCTACTTATCCATCACATGCATATTAGTAGTATATTGTCATTAATGCAACCATTCTATCTTGCATAACACATCAACTGAATACAAACAAATGCATACCAAAATAATATCATGAGATGACAATTGAATACTTATCTTTATTCATTTCGTGGGTAGACTCTGTGGAAATTGAACCAGGTGATAGATTAATTTTACTCACAACAATTAACAATTGATCATGCAAAATCACTCACAAAGAGACTGAAAATTGGAGCTGAACACTAAACTGTATTAAATCAGTGTACAATATCCAACCCTGTAATAACATAGGTTTCTGAATAAATAACATACATCAGGGATTCAAATGCATGAGGAGCAATTCGAATCTAGCATAAAGCAGGCTTACTAAAAATAAGCAAATCCCCCATAGGTGTAAAAAGCTGATCCCAAATCTGTCATGGAGCTCACGAATTGGAAAAATGGCTTACGCAAGCTAAAGAGTGGTGGAATGGCAGCTCATACATGCTTTTACATGAAGAAAAGAGAGGAGGATGTGTAGGACAAAAAACTAGTCAACCTCACCTAGTCTAGCTTTTCCTTTTGCCTTAAAACATTGAAAAAGCAGGGAATAAAGCAGAAAAAGCAGAAGGGCACCTAGGAGGCCAGGAATAAAGTAGATTTGATTCCTTGGGATTTCCCATGTGCTACATGGGTCAAATTAGGCAAGTTTGACCACTATGGATAGGTAAAAGACAACTTGCACAAGGTGGGACACATGAACTAGGCTAATAAGACAAAAATAATTAAATTAATGTCTAAATGGGTAAACTATGGGTTGATTATTCTAACACCGCCCCTTAAGCTTGAATTATGAGTAATATATCAGAAAATGATAGGGCCTAGCAACAAGGCTTAGTCACCCTTTACATACTGCATGTCCATTTAAACAAGGAAAGAGGCAAAACCAACTTGGGAAAATCCTTCCTTAAACATGGACTGTAAAACAAAATTGTAGAATCTTGTCTTCACTCATGCTTTCACAGCATGATCAGAAATCCCCAGTAGTGATTTGAGATTGCTGAAGGTCTTCTCACAAAATGCTTTGGTGAAGATATCAGCTACTTGTTCTGAAGATGAACAGAAGAGTAGGTGAATGGTGCCATCATGCACAAGTTCTCTGATGTAGTGCATATGGATCTCAATGTGTCTGGTTCTCTGCTTTTGAATTGGATCTTTGCAGATTCAAATGGTACTCTGGTTATCACAGTATATGGTATTTTAGTACTCTGGTTCGAAGCCACACTCTCGAAGTAAACCCTGCAACCATAAACATTGAGTTGCTGCATTAACAACTCCTCTGTTCTCTGCTTCTGTAGATGAGAGTGCAATGGCACTCTGTTTCTTGCTTGACCATATGATTGGCCCTTCTGCAAGCATGAACACATATCCTGATGTGGACTTTCTGTCTGTGCTATCACCTACCCAATCACTGTCAGTAAATCCAATCAAATCAAGATCAGATTTTGCTTTATAGAAGATCCCATGTGTCCTTGTTCCCTGAACAAAGTTAAGGATCCTTTTGGCTCCGTTCCAATGGATCTCTTGAGGCTGATCCATGAATCTAGAAGCCACACTTACTGCATAACAAATATCAGGTCTAGTATGTGTCAAATACAACAAACATCCAATCAATTTCCTATACAGTGTATTGTTTACCATAGGTGAAGAATCAACTTCTTCCATCTTCACTCCTGAAAGGAAAGGAGTTTTGCTTGCTTTGCAATCCTTCATTCTGAATTTTTTCAGCAAGTCCAAGGCATATTTGGACTGGTTCACCTTGATTCCAGATTTGGTTTGAGCAATCTCAAGCCCCAAAAATTGACTTAAGAGCCCCAAATCTGTCATGGAGAAGGCTTGGTTCATAGCTCCTTTTAAGGAAGCAATATCAACCTTTGAGCTTCCTGTAATGAGGAGGTCATCAACATATAACACAATGATCATTAATGAACCATTAACTAACTTCAAATAGACATTTGGATCTGATTTGCATCGAACAAAATTCAGTGATAGCAAGAAGCTATCGATCTTGGCATACCAAGCCCTGGGGGCTTGCTTTAGCCCATACAATGACTTTCTCAACCTGCACACAAGAGAAGGGTTAGTAGAAAAAACTTGAGGCTTCTGCATATATATCTCTTCAGTGAGATCTCCATTCAGGAAGGCACATTTTACATCCATGTGATGTACCTCCCATTGCCTTGAGGCTACAATGGCTAAGGCTAGCCTGATGGAATCCATCTTTGCCACTGGGGGAAAAGTCTCATTGTAATCTATGCCATGAACCTATGAGTATCCCTTGGCTACCAATATAGCCTTGTACTTCAGTGGTGAACCATCAGCATCAAATTTGGTCTTATAGACCCACTTACACTGTACTAGTTTTCTCCCTGGGGGAAGATCCACTAGCTCCCATGTGTTGCTCTTCTGGAGTGAGTTGAACTCCTCCTTCATGGTTTTTTGCCATATTGGATCTCCTGCTACTTCTTCCTATGTTTGAGGATCAGACTCCACCATCAAATAGCATTTTTCAGCAAACATAGGATCCTTCATGCACAAACCACTCTCAAACTGAGATCTAGTCCTCCTTGGGTCATTGGGATCCCCAGCTAGCTCTCCTACTGCATGTAGTGTCTTGGCTTCCCATTTTGGCCTTGTAGGGCTGTTAGGGTCTAAAATAAACTCATCTCCATCAGACAAATCAGAATCAGCATGTTCAACAAACTCTTTACTTACTTCTTGAGGTTCAGGTGGTGAAGAGGCTTCACCAACTTCCACTACTGCAAGGGGTTCTTCTTCAAACTGAACACACCTTTCGATGAAGGCTTTATTTGTGCTCAAATTTATCAGTTTGTACCATTTTGAATCTTCAGAGTATCCAACAAAAAGACACTCTTGGCTTTGGGGCTGCAAAGCCTTCCTCTTCTCTGTTGGAATTCTAGCCCAAGCCTTTGAGTCAAAAATCCTGAAATGGGTCACATCTGGCTTGTGCCCACTCCATGCTTCGAAGGGAGTCATGCCATCAAGTTGTTTATGAAGCACCCTATTCTGAATATAGGCTGCACGGTTGATAGCTTCGGCCTAGTACTTTGGTGGCAAAGTCTTGGCCTCCATCATGCATGTTGCCATCTCCTTCAATGATCTGTTCTTCCTCTCAGCAACACCATTTTGCTGTGGTGTGTAAGGGATAGAATGCTGCATATGAATACCTACATATGCACAATAATTAATAAAATCAGACTTGACATACTCACCACCATTGTCAGATTTGAGGGCCTTGAGTTTCCTTCCAGACTGGTTTTCAACCAAAGCCTTAAAGACTTTGAATAGGCCAAAAACTTCAGACTTGTGTTTCAGGAAGTGAACCCAGCAATACCTGGAAAATTCATCAATGAAAGTCAATGCATATTTGGCCTGACTCATGGACATATGAGGGAATGGGCCAGCAACATCACTGTGGATCAGCTTGAGGGGTGCAGAGGTTCTCTCATGACTAGCTCTCTCAAATTTGTGCTCTGCGTGTTTTCCTAGGATACAACCTTGGCAGACTCCTTTGGAAAATTTTATCTTGGGAAATCCTATGACCATCTCTTTTTCACTAAGATCAGAAAGATATTTGTAGTTTAGGTGGCCAAATATTTCATACCAAAGCTTGCTTGCTTCATTAGCATGAATCAGAAGAGCAGAGGGGTTTGAGTAAGGTAGGAAGTGTGAGAACATGTATACCTTTTGAGCATGATTTACAACTCCTTTTTCAATGACTCTACCAGTTGAAATGTCTGTGATCTCAACTTCATCGGGGGAAAATATGACCTTCTTAGGAGACCCAGTGTGGGTCATCTGGTACACTGATAGGAGGTTGGAGGCAAGACCAGGCACATACAACACATTGCTGAACTGACCATGATCAAGATCTATCCTTCCTTTTCCTAAACTTTCAGTGAGAGAGTTATCTCCCAGTACTATAGATGGTCCTTTCGACTTGTTCAGTGAGGAGAAGGCCTCCTTAGTCGAAACCATGTGTCTTGAAGCTCTAGAATTAATGATAAAACTGGGTGAGCTTGATGTGCCAGCAACTAGAGCATGAACTCTCTCTCTGTCATCTGAACTTGATCCTCCTTCTCTCTTCTTTGAGCTTTCTAGAAGGGAGATGCCATTCTTCTCCAGGAGTTGGGTCAGCATGTCTATCTTCTTTTTCATACAAGAGCTTTCAGAGTGATTGCCCTTATTGCAGTATGCGCACTTGTTCATTTCACCTTTGTTTTTCTTCTTCTGGTAGTTCTTCTTGGGACCTTGTTGATCCTCCGGAGACTGTTTCTTGTCTCTCTTTTGCTCAGGTGGCTTTTTAGCTTTCTTTTTTATTTTTGAATCCACCTTCGAATCTCCAGCAATCAAAGCTTGATCTTTGGATGGTTTGATGGTACCCATCATCACCAGCTTGTCCTGTTCTTGTGTGAGAGATTCCATGAAATCTACAAGGATAGGCATCTTCTAGGTTCGAGCTGTCAGTTTTGTGGCATAGAAGGTTGAAACAAACACTGAATAATCAGGGCCCAGCTTTAAGAGGATGGCCAGTACGAGCTGATCATCTTTCTTTTCGATACCACACTGTTTCAGCTGCAAAACTAGTGATTTGAATTTGGAGAAATATATTTGCAGGGATTCAAAGCTCGTTGGACTCAGGGAAATCAGCTAATTTTTTATTTGATGTCCCCTCATCTCATCTGTCTTTCCAAAAAAATCAGCAAGCTTCTCCCATACTTCATTCGGTGATCTCAATCCATCGAGATGGAAAAGGAGGTATCTGGAAATACTCAGATACAGGAGGCCATAAGCCTCATCCCTCTTGTTGTGCCATTTTATCTTCTCTGCAACTACATTGGGCTCTGCTTCTATTGCCATAGTCACCCTGTAGAGGCCTTTCGCTCTCAACAGTATCTCCATCTCTGCTTTCCATTCAAAGAAATTGAAGGGAGTCAAGATAGTTTTCTGTGATTGATCCATAGCTTAGAAAATCTGTCCCGGCTGTCAGTAGAAGGCTCCCAGTCACTAATGTCGAACTTGCAAAACAATTTTGAAGGAGAGATAACAATCTACAATGGCTCTCATACCATGTGGAAATTGAACCAGGTGATAGATTAATTTTACTCACAACAATTAACAATTGATCATGCAAAATCACTCACAAAGAGATTGAAAATTGGAGCTGAACACTGTAATGCCCCGGTTTTGACCCCATTGCATTAGATGTACATGATGTATATATTAAATGATCATGGTGCGAAGCTAAAGTCCAAGGCCCCACCATTGATCGGTTATGTTATGTTTTGGATTTGAATTTGTCACCAATGGTATATCGGGGCATGCAGAATATATATTATGATGGTCATCATGTAAATACGCATCTATAATTAATTAAATGAACCCAACCAACTACAATCGCGGCAACTAAATCAAAAGGGGCATGATTTTCACAAGGATAAGGGTGTGGGGGAATTTATTAGACCCTTGGCCAATGAGAGAAAAATACCCATGTGTCTTCCTCCCTTTATTTATTCCAACCACTTTCATTAAGAAAGGCTGCTGGTGGTTGAGGCAGTTATGATATTTGGGAGTGGGTTGGTAGGACTGTCAGTCCTCACCCACACGCACACTCTACCCACGATTTTGCTGTTCATCCCCTCACGTAGACATTTTCTTCGTCTCCAGGAGTTGCTAAACACCCACATACTGCAATTTCGCGTCCTCCTGGTAGCTGTTCACCTTCACGCAGGAGTGGAATTATCATTCGCTCTCTCACGCACAGAACCTTCTGGGTTTTACCCATGTAGTTTCTTCCCCTACGGATTTGTGGATGATGTGGTCATATCCACTCACCACTGGCTGATTGTGGGTTCTGCATTATTGCTCACGCTCACCCACAGGCTGGGAGACTGTAATTTTTTCCCAGGACAGGCTGTGTTTTCCCATATTGTTGGATGTGGTTGTTGTGATCTCCCTTATATGTTGGGGACTGTTGTAAATTCGCCTGAGAGTCATTTTGGCCACGACAGGGCCAAGAATGACTCTGAATTCATTTTCCCTGTTTAAGCTGTGACAACTGACTTAATTGCTTGACTACAATGGTTGGTATTCGGACTGTGAGAGGAGCATGGATGTTGGCTTAGATTTTCTTGATAAACCTAGTGGCTGGAAACCACACAGATAGAGCTAGAGGGCTGGCCTTCTTCTCCATCACCCCTAAATAGCACTAGAAGGGAATGCAGGGCCTGAGGGACTGTGTAGCAGAGAAGGGACTGATTCCTTGTGTTGGGTGTGTTTGGGTGTCTTAGAGGTCAGGCTAGTTCTAGTGTAGGTGTTCTTGGCTCTGTAATGAGCTCACCAACTTAGCAATTTTCCTTCCCCAGCTCCTTGGTGGCCTGATAAACCCAACTGTGTTGGCTTGGCTATGTTTGTATATTCTTGGCTATGTGTAAGCCTGTTGTTACCTTGTTCCTTGGAGAATCATGCACAGCTCGGGGGTGGCAGCGTTGCTGAGAGATTAAGGAGCACGCTGGCCTATGGTTGGGTGGAACGTTGCAGCGACGTAGCTGGTTGCAGAGAAAAGTTTTCATAAGATAAGTAATCTTGCCCATTTTTACTTCTGCAACCATATTTTCTATCAATGATATGAAAATGATGAACATGTTAAAATGAATGCTTGTGTGAATGCATGTTGATTCCGCTGTGAAAGACAAATAATTATAGCTGTGTATGATAAAAAATTGCGTTTATGCATGTGATAATGCAATGCATTTTCTTTCAGCATTCTGTTTCTATAAATTTTATGCCTATACATGTTCACGGGGCTCTTAGCTCGGGTGTTTGAAGCTTGTAGTCGCGTCCTCTTCACCGGTTGGAGGCATGGGGACGTGACAAACACTAAATTGTATTAAATCAGTGTACAATAGCCAACCCTGTAATAACATAGGTTGCTAAATAAATAACATACATCAGGGATTCGAATGCATGAGGAGCAATTCGAATCTAGCATAAAGCAGGCTTACTAAAAATAAGCAAATCCCCCATAGGTGTAAAACGCTGATCCCAAATCTGTCATGGAGCTCACAAATTGGAAAAATGGCTTAGGCAAGCTAAAGAGTGGTGGAATGGTAGCTCATACATGCTTTTGCATGGAGAAAAGAGAGGAGGATGTGTAGGACAAAAAACTAGTCAACCTCACCTAGTCTAGCTTTTCCTTTTTCCTTAAAACACTGAAAAAGCAGGGAATAAAGGGTGAAACCACGGACCTGGGTAACACTTTTTGGCAAGGGAATTTCGGCAAAAACAAAAAAATGCACCTCGGTCGAGGGCTTGTTAAGCCCTCGACCGAGGTCTTAATATCTCGACCGAGGTTTTATTAAGCCCTCGACCGAG
>LPNX010840173.1:431059-446352 GCA_001517045.1 Pseudotsuga menziesii
AAAGCAGAAAAAGTAGAAGGGCACCTAGGAGGCCAGAAATAAAGTAGATTTGATTCCTTGGGCTTTCCCATGTGCTACATGAGCGAAATGAGGCAATTTTGACCACTATGGATAGGTAAAAGACAACTTGCACAAGGTGGGACACATGAACTAGGCTAATAAGACAGAAATAATTAAATTAATGTCTAAATGGGTAAACTATGGGTTGATTATTCTAACAAACTCCTTCTTGATCCTTCAACTTCACCATCTTCTTCATTCATGAAATCATCATTTCTTATCTAGATGCTAAGATGGATAAGAGGTTCTTTAAGAATTTAGTCATTCATATTCCTCATCGCTTGAGGGATCTTCTCTGAATTGAGAGAGCTTGATCTTTAGTTGCTCCCATCTTCTCTTCTCTTATTATGAGTCGAGATTCTTCTTGTGTGCACTCTTCCCAGAGTCTGTTGAAGGTAATCACTTCTTTTTGGCACACATTCGTTAAATGAATGAGTCTCATGATCCCGTGAGGCCATTCGAGGTGGTTATCACAATTTCTGTATTCTCTACTTCTTCATCCACTGCTTCAATTTGTTCTTTGATTTGATAAACCCTTGTAAAGTATGATTGTATGGTATCTGCATTCTGTATCTTTCAACTGGTTTCTCCAAGTCATCTTCCGATTTATTTTCTCCCATTCAAATAGCTTGGTTAAGGAATCAAACATATCTTTATGTGTCTTTAGGGAATACACTTGTGGTATAAGGTGATCCTCTTGGCCTTGACCAAGTTCTTCTTGTGTAGGGATTTAGCATCATCTCCCTCTAGAACTAGAACCTCTCCACTTATGTAGGTTTCCAATTCATTTTCTTCAAGAAACAGTGAGATCATATACTTCCATGCTTGGAAATTTTCAGCTTCACCAAGATTGTCATCAAGATGGTGTGATTAGTCATTTTGAAATGAGAGCCTCAATTGTAAATAGCAAAATGTTAGATCTTAGCAAAAATTTGACCTTAGTATATAAAATTCGATTTTGATGAGGAGAGAAAACCTATGCTGGGCTCCCTCAAAAATTCCTCTTCTGTAAAAATCCCTAATTTCCCGCAACAAAAAATGAAAATGCCCAAAATCAAATTCTACTTCGATAGAAAGATGCACCCTTCAATGGAGAGTTAGCCTAGCCTCCTTTTGCTGATTGATTGTGGAGAGAGAACCAAAAAGTAAGAAGCCCTAGCTTCTGTAGCTGCACATTGTCTTGTTCTCAGGTTAGCTCTGATACCATGTTAGATTTTTATCATTTAAGAAATATGATCTTAGGATCTTATCTGAGAGAATAACATGCACAACAATAATCATAAGAGACAAGAGACAAAAATATTTTCCTTGGGGAAACCATAAAGGAGAAAAACCTGCAACTTACTTAGAGATAGAATGAGCACCAATGGTAGCAGTAAAACCCAAAGATAATAAGATGATCTCCAACAGTTGTTCTCTCTCTCACTTGTGTGAGCACTTCCTCTCTCACTCATGCACCCCAGTTGATTGAGTGTGTATATCAAATAGAGGAGCACCTCCCTCTATTTATATTCTTTCATTCACTTGACATATAACATTGTCATGCAGGCTCGAGAAAAACTATAGGCTCAAGTAACCATAACTGGGATAACTTAATATAATAATATATTCCGGAGGGTACTAATGACTCGACTTACAACAGAGGGGACTTCCTCATAACTCTTATTAATTCTCCCGATAAGAATCATCGGGGTACAATGAAATACACATGATTCTCCTGATAGGAACATCAGGGTATGAATTTACATGGGTTGATTATATTACTGATTCTCCCAATAGGAACATCAGGGTACAATACATAACTGAATACATTCCAAAGTTACAAATACATCAACAGTTTTCATTTCATAAGAGAGTTGGTGAACAACAAGGAAATTTGTTTAAAATTTGCAGATCTCAAGATCAACTTGCAGACATCTTTAAAAAACCATTCAAAAAGGATACATTCCAGTATTTACGAAGTTATATTGGAATGACAAGTTCAAAGCAAGTCAAAGATCTGAAACATTTTGCAAAATTTTGTTTTAAGATCCCCATCTGCTCATAATAAACGGGGAGTGTTGGAAATATTAATTAATTGTAGATCCGTACCATATTGCAGCCAACTCTATTAGAGTCTTTATGAGTTTAGTTTCTTTCGAACAACCTAACAAGATTGAAGAGTCCACGACTCTCTAATGTAAATCACTCGAATTAAATTTCTGAACTTAAGTTTCTAGGTAAATAGTTATTATAGTTTTTAATGTTAAGTGAGTGGATTCACGGAGAAACAAATTCTAGTTTGCCTATAAATAGAAGAAGAAGATTGTAAATCAAAAAGAGAGAATTCTGAGCAGAGAATGAAGAGAATAGTGTCAAAACTCAATCTTCTGTGTGTTTGAAGATGTCGAGAGCCGAAGCTATGTAAAAGGTGAAATATCTCTGTAAATTTCCAAGTTTGCATTTACTGCATATAGTTCTATGTTATGTCCCCACAAGTTATATAAATCAAATAGTTTATGGTTGAATACATGTTTATTTATCTGCACATTATCTCGAGAATGTTGTTTACATTTATAGCTTGAGTGAAAGATCAAAGAATGCATAAACATTTCACCCAATAAAAGTTAGAGGTTTTACAGAGAGTGGTCGACACAAGTCTTCTTAATGTTTGGTTATATGATTTTGTAATTCTGTCGACTTGTTGTTGTGTCGAGTTTTACTTCATGTTACCGGTCAATGAAAAATATTTTTAATTTCTTAATTCCTTAGGCTAATAAATGTCCCTTGTAAAATTCGACTAAAAGCAAAATAGTGGAAGTAAATTAGTCGAAGTAAAAAGGTCGAAGTAAACCTCTCAAGCAAGTCTGTAATATTTTGGTAGAACTTGTCTAGTGGGAATTAGACAAGTTTTAGCCAGCCAGAAAGTAAGGAAGAAGTGAAAGTCGAAGTGAAATTTTTTATGACTAAGCGGTAACTCAAGTTTTGTAGACTCAATTTTGTTAACACAATTTAATGCCAAAATGTGATACACAAGGCCTCTTCAGCAATTTATGCATGATATCGATCCATATGATCTATAGCATATAAGTTATATTTGAATTGGAAAATTTGGTATGAATTCCGTATCTTCTTTAATGTTCTCATTCTACCTGGGAAGATCACATATCTTCTTGGTACCTTCATATTGACATTTCTCAGACAATCACATATGGAAGACAAGCTAAAGTTCTGAAATAGAGCATTGGAAGGAAAAAGATCATAGTTCCATTGTACAATAATTGTGCACGTTAATTCAAGAGTATTGAAACAATAAGGAAATAGATGTTGAATGCAAAAGTACCAAGATTATTATAAATGATTAAATTCATCATTGAAACTGTATTTACTATGGTGTCAATATTTGTGCCTTGTAAATATTCAACACCAGAGAGCTTGATTTTGTGCTTCCAAACGTTGATGTGGATACCTAGGTGTAAGTCTCAAGTGCCAAATAAAATGCCCAAATGTTAAAGCAAGAAGTCCCAGAACGATGATAATAGTGTGAAGGAAGAGACTCCTAGGATGTTAAATCATCTATTCATTTTAATTTTGAGATAGAGTTGATCCTCTATTGAATTAAACCATGATGGAGATTATCGACAAGGAGGAAACACGGTCCCAAAAATTTAGGTATTTGTTAGTAAAAAGGTCCATTTTTAGCAAATAGACAATTAGGTGATGCTGAAGAATATTTTGTATTTATTTTTCATTTTTGGAATGTACAGTGTGTTGGAGACAGAGAAGGAAGACCTTTTGGTTTTATGTAAACCTTTCTATGCTTAATGCTAAAATGATCATTAAATAAGTATAGGTTTTGTTCTCTTTAAGGATCCATTTGTTGATATTTTTTGGTGTTGTGTTCCTTTTCTTTGTTAATATGCTCTTTTTTACTGTTAACCCATTTGTTTGTTATCTTTAAATGCTCGGTACTTACGAAATTTAGAATTCATGTTTATGCTTTGATTTTTAGTTGTCAAGCGCTCTGCTTATATTCACATTAATTCAAGCATAAAATTGACTCCAACTAAGTACTTTATGTTTGATGGGTTGTTTCTTCTAACTTCTTTCACCATACTACAACAATATTGATAAAAAGAGAATATTAGCTATCTTGTCTTTTCCTTAGAACTGCTCAATAACCAATATTGATCACTTTGATTTATCTTTAGTCCTTGACTCCATGCCTAATGGTATGCTTTTACCTTGTCATCCATAGTCAAATTTGAATCCTTTTTCACTGAAGATCTAGCCTTGCTATTGATTAAACAACTAGCTTCTATAGTGACCTTGAGTGACTGAGTTGTAGGAGAGAGCTCTCTCTAGGTTGGAAGGGATAGCTTCTAGCCCTAAAGCTTGGTTTGTGGATACCTTGGGGTTTCTTTGATACAACCCAAAGAAATTACTGAGTGATAACATTTTGGCCTTGCTGCTAGGGATCAAAGTTGAAATATTCCCTCGGAGAAACAACAAATATTGGAGCTGATTGTCGATGGTGAACACTGGTCAGACACAAGTAGTCTATGCATCATTCACCCAACATCTCCATTCTCAAAAGAATCCATATTTCAAAGATAAAGGACTTCTTGGTTAATCTATTGCTTTCCTGATGAATTCAGCTACAAGGTATGCTCCTATGAATCATTCACATATTCTATGTTTTCCAAATTAAATTCCTTGTATATATTGGCAAACATGTTTTCCAAAATTAGAGATCAGAAAGAAATGATGTTGCTTTTCATTTGATCAAATTTCAAATACACATACATAGGCTAGGGGTTGAATTGCACGAAGACTGATTGATGAAGATGTTTATGGAAACTTTAAAAGAAAGGAAAATATTATGGTACAAGAGGTTAAGAGTTGCTGGTATTTATTCCCTTAAAGATTTCTATTCATCATTTTGTAAAAATAATTATAAAAGTTACCCTTCTATAGTGTTGGCTGAAAAATTTTGTGGAAACATTGAAAATATTTTTCAAACACATGGGAATTGATATTGATTATGAAAATTTAACAGATGATGAAATAAAATAAGTCACGTTTGAATTATCTTCCCATCAAGGAGAGAAATTACAGGATAACTGTCTTGATATTCAAGAATATTTCCAGCAAAATGTAGTTTATCCTTTGATTGTAGATCATAATTTCAATGTTCAAATTTATACTCGTATTCTTGAGAATGATGAGGAAATTCTACCGTCTTTAGAAATTTGAAATGAACAAAAGAAATATGTGGAGAATTTATCATATTTTGAAACTCCTCATTCTTTTCTCGAGTCATTTACTCAAAAAAACAGTGAGCTAAATTTGAATAAAGAATTGTTACTTACATCTGATAACCGTGATGTAGAGATTAAGGGAAACTATAAAGAAGAAAACATTGTTCTAATTTCTTTAGACAACCAAGATGCGATTCCTATTGATATGAATGAAGAATTAGAGAAACCAAGGAGGAAACCAGCAGAGCACAAATGATCGCTCAAACAAGTAGGAGGAGAAACACTCAACTCAATTGTATTAAGAAATAAAGGTTACATATATAGCTAAGAGATAAACAAATCTAGATCCAATAAATGTGGATTAGATCCTACAACATAGGAGATTTTTGAACAAGAAACCTAGATATAGAAAACATACAAATATATTTTTTGCATTATATCTAACAGCCTCCCTTAATGCAGAAATGGATTCTTAACAACACCTAATTTTTTCCTAAGATCCTCAAAATGGATCCTTCCAACTGGTTTAGTAAAAATATCAGCAACATTCTCACTTGTATTGCAATAGATGAGTTCAATTTCTTGAAACTCAATCTTTTCTCTAACAAAATTATGCTTCAGCTCAATATGTTTGGATCTGGCATGATAGACTAGATTGTGTGCCAGCTTAATTGAGCTTTGATTGTCACACTAGATTCTGGTAGCTTGGTTTTGTTGTGTTCCAACATCTTCAAGAATGCGCCTCAACCAAATAGCTTCACAAGTAGCACTGGTTAAAGCTTTGTATTCAACTTATGTGGATGATAAAGAAACAGTTGGATGTTTCTTACTTCTCCTTGGATATGACTCTTGAACCAAAGTTAAATGCATATCCAGAAGTGGATTTTCTGTCATCAGGATTGCCTACCCAGTCAGAGTCAGAGTAAACTGCCAAGTGAACATCATATACATCAGTATATAAAATACCATAATTAACAGTTCCTTTTAAATATCTTAGGACCTCCTTTGCAGCTTTCCAATGTGTTTCACATGGATTATCCAAGAACTGACTAAGGATGCTAACATAATATTATAGGTCTAGCCTTGTAGTAGTGAGGTAGTTCAGACTACCCACTAGTTGACGATACAAAGTACCATCAGCTTCTTTAGATCCATCATTGTTGTATAATTTGGCATTTTGATTCAAAGGAGTGGATATAGATTTGCATTCACTCATTTGAAATATGTCAAGTATTCCCTTCCATATTTGCTTTGAGTAATGAATGTTTTATCAGATTCTCTCCAAAAAGCAATGCCTAAACAGAATGTAAGTCACCAAGGTATTTCATTTCAAATTCCTGTGACAAATTACTTTTAATATCTGCAACTAATTGATATGCTCCACCTGTAATGATAATATCATCTACATATAGGGATATCAAGCAAAAATTTCCCTATTTATCTGATTTAATATATAAGCTTGAATCATTTTTACTTTCGAGAAATCCTTGTTGTTTGAAGAAGGTATCGAGTCTTCATATACCATCATCTAGGATCCTGTTTCAATCCATAGATATCTTTCTTTAACCTGCACACAAGCTTTTCTTGTACTTTCTACACAAAGACTTCAGGATGCACTAAGTATACTTCTTATTTTAAATCACCATTTAGAAAAGCATATTTGACATCTAA
Source organism: Pseudotsuga menziesii (assembly GCA_001517045.1). NCBI lineage: Eukaryota > Viridiplantae > Streptophyta > Pinopsida > Pinales > Pinaceae > Pseudotsuga > Pseudotsuga menziesii. Next base: position 438,031 of record LPNX010840173.1, read on the forward strand.
CTGGTGTATTCTCTAGTTATATTTAGTAGCTAATGCAACTAGCAATCTGATAGTGTTTAACTTGGCTACTGGTGCATATGTCTCTTCAAAGAAAATCCCCTCTTGCTGAGAATAACCCTTAGCAACTAATCTTGCCTTGAATTTGTCAATACTACCATTTGCTTTAAGTTTAGATTTGAATAGCCATTTTGATCCTATGGGTACTTTATCTTTGGGTAATTCTACTAAATCCCAAGTTTTGTNCACCCATTCTTCCTTATCTTTGGCTTGTTCATAACGGTTCTATGACATTCATTATACTAGTCATCAAGGCATAATCTCTAAAATTTAATGGAGGATGATTTTGACGAGTTGACCTTCTAGGTACTACAGTACCTACTGGAGTTCCATCCATGATTCTCCTATCTTCTGTTGTTTCATCATTTGAGGTAGTATCACTCATGCTTGATTCCTATTGTTGTTCTTGCACATGCTGCTGATCCTGCACTTTTTGAAGAATTTTATCTATTTTTCCATGCTCATATGGGATCATTTCTTCATCAACATTATTCGTCCCGTTACACATATTTGTATTTTCATGAAATACAACATCTCTACTAGTAATCAATTTGTGTGAACTAGGATGAAACAGGTTGTATGCTTTCTGATCATCACAGTAGCCAACAAATATACACTCAATGGATTTTGCATCCAATTTCCTTCTGCCATCTTTAGGTATGTATGCAAAATCCCTAGAACCAAATATCCTTAAATGACTAATTTTAGGTTTATAGCCATGAAAGACTTCAAAGGGGGTTTGAAGTTCTAATTTCTTTGTTGGACTCATATTCTTTAAGTACACAACAATGTTAATTGCTTCAGCCCAAAATCCATTAGAAATGTTTTTACTTGGAGCATGTTGCGAGCACATTCCACCAGTGTTTTGTTTTTCCTCTCAGCAATACCATTTTGCTGAGGTGTATCAGTGACTGTGGATTGCTGTTGGATTCCATTTTATGTACATTATCTTCTAAACGCTCCAGAAGTGTACTCACCACCTTGATCCGATCTGAGGACTTTAATGTATTTACTTGTCTCCTTCTCAACTTTGATTCTGGAGTCCTTGAAGTATTCAAAGACATTGCTTTTCCTTCTGATGAAGTAATCCCATGTGAACCTGGATCTTTCATCAACAAATATCAGAAAATACCATGTACCACCAAGTGATCTTGTCTGCATAGGTCCACATACATCGGTGTGTATTAGTTCAAGAGTTTAGTCTGTCTCTTCTCTTCATGGTTAGGAAATTCATTTCTGTGTTGTTTTCCAAGTGCACATGCCGCACATTCAATATGATCATTTTTAATGACAGGAATACCCTCAACCATCGAATTTTTCTGTAATAACATGAGATCATTATGATTGATGTGTCCATACCTTTGATGCCATAGTTCGACATCTAAAATAGTTGATGCTACTAGTGCCTGTTGGTTGCCCTTGATTGCATCCATCTTGTATAATCCAACAAGTCTGGATCGTGTCGCTATAACACTATAATGATCTTGGACATTTTTGACATGGAACTTATATTTATCAAATTCAACTTTCATATCATTATCGGTGATAGCAGAAACAAATATTATATTCTTTTTTATTCCTGGGACATACATCACATTATGTATCTGTTTAAATTTTCCATCAGGTATGTTAACACTTGTCACTCCATAACCTAGGACTTTGTGAGACCTCTTATCACCTAGATAGATGTGTGTGCCATTAGACTTTTCATAATACTCATCATACCAATCTCTATTACAGGACATATGGGAAGATGCACCCTAATCTATGAACCACACATTTTCATCATCCGTCTCAACAGACAAAGCATGTTAAGATATAAACAGTCTTAGGTTTTTGAATCCAGTGACATCAAGGGTGTCTTTTCTAACATAATTCTCATTATGTTTTCTGTATCTATTGTTTGATTCACTGTTTATATTTTTAACACAATCTCTAGCTATGTGACCTGATTTGCCACAATAATGACATACAACATCTTTATTAGGACTAGAGTCATTGTGTGACATACGTCTGTGTCTTGCACAGAACTTGCCTCTGTGTGGGTATCTTCCTCTTGCCATCAATGCCTGATCTACAGACTGAGATTTTGGCTCATAAATATTCATTCGCTCTTCTTCTTGTATCGGGATTTTGCCGAGCTCTCTAAATGTAGGAGGGGTCTGTCTTGCTACAAGAACTGAGATGAATACTTTGTAATCTAGAAAAATACCTTTTAATGTGATAACAAGATCAGTACTAGACACTTCTTCACTTATGTCACCTAGATTATCTCTGAAGTCTTTGATGCGGGAGAAGTATTTAATCATAGTTTCATTCACATCAATCTTGATAGACAATAATTTGGTCTTTAAAAACAATATTCTATAGATTGAGACATTTCATACAAACCTTTCAGTCTTTTACAGACATACGAATCAACACCTTTGCTTGTGTTTCCCGCAAATTTCAATATGAGATTGACAAAGGATCTGCAGGCTTTTGTTTATCCCCTTTCACTATTGGCCATAGATGGAAAGCTTCAAGTACAATAAGTAGCTTGAATTTCCGATTTACATAATTTTCCCCAATCAATTTTGATGCTTCAGTAATATATAAATTGGCCAGAGACATGTCCACCATTTTTACAAATCTGACTGAAAATAATTTCAACCAAACCGAACAAGAAAAAAAAAATTTGGTTCACCTGTTCACTGTCAAACAAGCAAATAACCTGCCTGATTCGGCGCCGGTCCAAATTTTTGTAACTGAGAGACCCACCGTGTCTTTTCTCTTCTCCAGATCAGCGCTGTCGGTGCACATTCAACTCCTACAGCAGCGCCGTCAGTGCTCTGTCTTCCTTCAGCAGATGCGTCAGCCACAATTGATAAACAAAAACGTGGATGTTGAAGAGGCGTCGGAAGCACCTCGAATCTATTCTTCTAACTCGCCTTCCTTCTGCAATAACGCCGGCTTGGAGAGAAGACTTGAGCATTGAGATCCAACGCAGCACATAACCAAATATTCCAAGTGCAGGATCAAATATTATTTTATGGAGTGAATGGGCAGCGAACCAAATATTCTTCAGCGATTTTATGGAGTGAATGGAAGGCAATCATGCTTCACAGCAGACTGGGTGATCTCCTTCACGCTAGTTGCGATAGAAATCATTAGCGTTTTACTTCACATACAATTTCCATAATCAGGGTTGCGATAGCATTGACACACCCAACACTCCTGCAGCCATCTCTCCCTTCAAGAATTTCACGATATGAGCTCAGAATTAAAATTCAACTATTTTTCTTCTCCACCACAAACAGGTAGTCAGCCAAGAAGCTCCTCCACACACGTTAATTCAGAGAACTTTTCTGGTTCCCTCACAGTAGCCCTCAACTTTGCTCTGATACCAAATTAGAGAAACCAAGGAGGAAACCACCAGAGCACAAAAGATCCCTCAGACATGAGGAGAAACACTCAACTCAATTGTATTAAGAAATAAATGTTACATATATATATAGCTAAGAGATAAACAAATCTAGATCCAATAAATGTGGATGAGATCCTACAACATAGGAGTTGTTTGAAAAAAAAACTAAATATAAAAAAATACTAATATATTTGATGCATTATATCTAACATGAAGAACTAGATATACAAGTTGCCACTGTTTTATCTGAAAATTGACGAGAATACACATTTTTTTCTTTGGTAAAGATGATAAGAAGAGTGAACAGATTGTTCTTTCTTTATTTGAGAATGATCTTGAACTTCAAAACATAGAACAAGGAGCAGTTATAGACGCAGAAAGGGTAGTTTTTTATGTTCTTAAAGATTCTTTTGCCAGTCTATTGGAAACATAAGTGTATATACATATTTTTTGTTGTCTATTTGTAAGGTTAGTGGTTACACCAAAACCTGTAGAGGTTGGTGAACATATGAAACCAAGCATAAGACCTCAATATCAGAAGTGGTGATTAGTCCACATTATTTTTATATTTGAAGAGGTGAGACTGTTATACCATCGTATCTTGAGGGCCTCAACTCTACACAACTTTAGACCTCAACTCTGATAACATGTAAAGTTTATAGTTACACCAAAACTTGGATATGTTGATGAACATATGAAATTAAACATTGATGAACATATGAAACTAAACACAAGTATTGGCGGTGAGGAGCGGTGCGGTCCTATTATCAGGATTGACGATGCGGTAGTTAGTCATTCAGCCAAGTTCAAAGTCCAGTCATTTAGCCAATTGCTTGCATGGTTGCACTGGGTTAAAGTCGAGTCATTAAGCCAATTGCTTGCATGGTTGCACTAGGTTTTTAATTTCACTTGAGATTTGGCAGGTCGTTAGTCATTAAGCCAAGTGCTTGCATGGTTGCACTGGGTTTTTTATTTCGCTTGAGATTTGGCAGTTCATTCAGTAGTTAGAGTAATTTGGCTTGCAGTTAGTTTAGTTGGAGAAAGTCACAGGCCAGAGTAGGTTGCAGTCTTCGTGTTAGGATACTCCAAGAGGTGCGGTCGTTATACGACGCCGTTGTACCATGAGGGTTTCGGTTTCAACTGGACTTTGCGTGCCATGGGGGTTTTGGTTTCAGCTGGAGTTTGTAGGTTTTTGAGGCCCAATCTCCAATTCTTGTAGAATTATGATCTTTAAATGTCAATCCTACCTCATATAGCCATGATCCAAGCCAATTCACAACACACAATACCAAAGCTCATCACCAAGCGCCAAAGCGCCACACTCAAAAGCCACGAGGAGGAAGGACCCCATAAGAGAGCATAACAATGTGCACAACGTGTTGAACCAACTTACCACTGTCGGTGCAGGTTAAAACCTTTGCGCATTTTTAGCCAGACTGTGTGGCATATATCACGTAGTCGTAATAACAAAGAAAGCAGCGCAAACTTAAGGTTCCAGGGAGAGTATCACCTTATGTGCTGCGTTTCAGATGTTGAAGTCAATGCTCTTACGAGGGCCGTTGATGCAAATCCTCTATTGCGTCCTTTGGAGGGTTCATTGAGAGTTGTTTTCAATTGTCAAATCGCATTGGATAATCCTGTATTCGTAGGTGGTGGCATAATGTTAAAGGAAAAACGATCATTTCATATCAAATATGCCTTCTACTGCTACAGCTGAAGCACTCATTCGAAACGAGGAGGTTGGGGCAGTAGCCGCTATAGGCCATGTTCCATAGCGGCTATAGGTCAGCCAATTTTACTTTCAACACTGATAATCGCGGCGGCTGTAGGGCAGTAGCGGCTATAGGTCATATGTGTCAGCCAATTTTACTTTCAACACGGATAATCACATCACATATATTTGTATGGTATTGACGAGAAACACTAATAGATGGTAGCAAAATACGTAGTGTTGGAAATGCATGGATTTGACTATAGGGTGAAATAGATGACTCCGCAGTCAATTTTAATTTTTAGGGAAATGTTGATTTTGACAAAGTGGTTCGATACTACATTCCTAATGGAATCCATGTAATGCCTATGAAACTTGTATATGTAAATAGGTAAAACCCAACGCCAGGCTGTGTCCAACTCTGTAGCGCCAGATAGAAATCAATGATAATTAAAGTCAAAAGAGGTGAATGATTGACATCTTATTTCACGAGCTCTACTAGCTCGGGGGTTAATTTGCTAAAGGTGGTGCGAAATTTAAACTGTTTACGACGTCATTCATTTCGATGGTTTAAGCAGGATGGATTTCCCTGACAATCACACATGAAATACATGCTAAAGTTTCAAAATTGAGCATTGCAAGTAAAAAGATCACAGTTCCATTGTAAAATAGTTGTGCACGTTAATTCAAGAGTATTGAAGCAATACCGACATAGATGTCGAATGCCAATGTACCAAGACAATTACAGATAGATTAAATTCATCACTGAAACTGTATTTACTACGGTGTCAAGATCTGCGCCATGTGGATATTCAACACCCGAGAGCTTACTTTCATGCTTCCAAATGTTAATGTGATACCAGGTGTAAGTATGAAGTGTCAATTAAAATGCCCAGTTGTTAAAGCAAGCAACCCCACAACGATGATAATAGTGCCAAGGAAGAGACTGCTATGCTATTAAATCATCTGTTCATTTTAATTTCGAGACAAAGTTGATCGTCTGTTGAATTAAAGCGTGATGGATGCTATCGACAATAAGGAGACAACATTGCCCCAGAAATTTAGGAATTTGTTAGTAAAAAAACTCTATTTTTAGTAAATAGACAATTAGGAATCATTCGAAGAAGATTTTTATATATTTTTCATTTTTGGCAATGTACAGGGGTTCGAGAGCAAGAAGGACTATCTTTTGGTTTTATGTAAATTTTTTCGTGTGCTTAATAAAGAGGGATCAATAATGGGGTTTGTTCTCTTCAAGGATTCATGTGTTTTTTTTCTTTGTTAATGTGCTTTCTTAAATTATATTTAACTATTTTTGTGTTATTTTTAATTTCTTAGTTGAATTTGTGAAATTCAAAATTCATGTTTATGCTCTGAGTTTTGGCTGTTAAGCACTCCACTTATATTCACCTAAAGTCAAGCATAAAATTCACTCCAGCTAAGTGATTTATGTTTGATTGGTTGTTTCTTCTAACTTCTTCCACCATAATACAATAATCTTGATAACCACATAATATTAACTATCTTACCTTTGCCTTTCAATGACTAATATTGATCATTTTGACTTATCTTAAGCCCTTGACTCCATGCCTAATGATGTGCTTTTACCCTATCAGCCGTAATCAAATTTTCTTTTTCAAGAAGATCTAGCCACTCTTATTGATTAAACAACCAGTTGCTATAGTGACCTTGAATGACTGAGTTGTAGGGTACAACATCATACAATGATAATATACATCAAAATATCTTACGAAGTTACAAATATAACAACAAAAAGTCTCATTCAGAATTTCTTGATATCCTTAAAGCTCTATCTTCCCATCTAGCTATCTTCCTTAATTGTATGGATGATTTGGCTCTTAGATTGACTAGAACCATAGGTATTCAATGTATCAAATCATGGTAATATGTTTAGGAAAACCGTGTTCTTGCCATAGCAACTAGACAAAATCACAAAACCTATCTACAGTTTAACCATTTGAACTTCCATAACACCTAGATTGAAGATATCTATTGCCGTAGATTTTCAAACTTTTATGTCAGTAAATTGAGTTTTGAACACAATACATGTATTTCTAAAAGATGTCGACAAAGATTATGTAGTTTTGCTTGCAGGTAGAGCCTCTAGGACTAAAAATCAAGATGCATTTGATGATGCTATTGTTGGAAGGTTGGCAGATCCAAAAGAAGTATCTAAATGATCTGTAGTTCTATCCTATAGATTCAAAAGAGGCATTTTATTACCGTATCTTGTAGTTTCAATGTTCATCTAGGATTAATAAATTTAAAGGTTTCTAGTACATTTTTTTCAGTTGATGATATTTGCTACCTTTAAATTACTTAGTTAAATAATGTGTTGCATTCATAGTTTAGAGCTTCACAATTGTCATCTTGTTTTGAACTATGATAGTAACACTATCGTAATTGTTTGAGATAAGGTTTGTCCATTGCTGCTCAAAGTATTAGACACATTTGAGCCTTCGATTGATTTGAGTTTTGAAATATAGAATTCAAATTCAGTAACATGCATTATGTTACAGGTATAAACTAACTGAGAGGGGGGGGGGTGAATCAGTTAGTTAAGATTTTTCACCAAAATACTTCTTTTAACTTAGAATCAATAAACTTTATGGCATTCAATCTTTGCTATGAATTCAGAGTTATAAACATAAGAGCAGATAACATAAAACATAGCATTCAATCACAATATTTAATCACATATATGATACACAGATNTTAGAGCACCAACCCTCAATGTAACCCAGCACCAACTGGGTGGAAGCACCAACTTCCAGTTTAACCCAGCACCAACTGGGTGAAGAAACCAATCTTCAATTTATACAACCACCCACTTGCAGAAAAAGACATAAAGTCTCCCCTAGCACCTCCCTACCTCCCTTATTTGCTAGACTTTCCAATAGAATCAAAATGCAACAATACATATATGTCTCTACTTACCAAACCACTATGCTTTGTTCAACATCAGCTCTTTGCTCCTCTGTTCTGTTCAACTATTCAACACATTCTTTAGTTCCTCTGCTCTGCTCATTCAGTATCATTTTACAGTACCGATCTCTTAATACTCTGCACACCATTACTCTCCTCAAAACAGCTCACCCACACAACTGTTTCTGCTCAATATATATAT
>LPNX010840173.1:446820-463317 GCA_001517045.1 Pseudotsuga menziesii
ATGATTCAGCTTCTACATCCTCTATACACATCCTTACTCTTCAGATCATCATTACAAGCAATTACTAGACGGTTCACATTTCAGGTTCATCATAACTGTTAATCCGCCTGCTCGAATACTCTTCGAATCCTCAAATGTACAGGGCTCTTCGTATTCTTCTTCAAAGATTACACTGAAGCGGTGGGTGAAATGACGGAGCTCGCAAGCAACATCTCCTTCCACAACATCGAAGGTCGGTAGAAGTTCTCCTTCCGCAACGTCAGAGCTCGCAATCAGTATATCCTTCTGCAACATCGAAGGTCGGAGGAACATCTCCTTCTGCAACGGCGAAAACTTAAATGTTGTTTAGAACGGATCGGAAGTCGGAACGATATCGACATCAGAAGCCAAAAGCTTCGCACAGCCGCAACGGCGGGAAGAAAAATACTACGGACATGCGATCTGCATCGGAAGTCGGAGCGCTTTACACTTTAGATGCTTAACCACTTTGGGAGCCGCAACGGCAGAGATCAACAGGTTATAGCCATGCGACGCACATCGGAATTCGGAGCGCTTTACACTTCGGATGCTTAACCAGTTTGGGAGCCGCAATGGCGGAATCCAAAAGACAACATCCTCCGATCTAAAACATTAGTCTGAATCTCAGCCGAACCACTTTGGTAGCCGCAATGGCGGAAGCCAAAATTACTAAAAATTTCGCAAGGTGTTCGATGCCAAGGCCCCAACAACAAATACTTTATTGCACGCTCAAAACAGTTGTGAGGGTGCGTGGTTAACATTTGATGATAACCTTTGGCGGAGTTTCCAGTTGGCATTTGACATATGGTTCCGTTTTGGCACAACTCTGTCATATATATATAACGTTATAGTGGAGTTCAGATCCTTGGCATGACAGGAATGTCTCACATATGGAACTGTTCGTACTTTGCAATTTTTGTGATATCCGTTCGCGGAGTGGATTTTCCATAGACTTTAGTCTGAATCTCTAGCACCTCCCACTGTTCGATTTTCTCCATTGAAACCTACGTGCCTACCTCTTTTTCAGTAGATTGCCACATCCATTTGACATCAGTTCCCCTTCTCTTTATAGAAGATTTCCATCAATGACAATACACTAAAACTTTAAGACTGAGCACTAGCCACCATCTACTAGTCTTGAACACACCATTCTGAAAGATATTCCAACAATATCCCCCTTTGACATTGATGGCAATATCTCATTCAACTGATCACATTTCTCCCCCTTTGACATCAAGGGCAAAGGATAAACCTGGGCAGATACGGTATGTCTGATGACTAGTCTCCCCCTTACAAGATGCACTAAGAAAACGAACTTCCATTCCATGCTGTAAACAGAAATAAGATATACAATAAACACAGACTCCCCCTAACACAATGCATGAGTTACTGAGACAAGGACTGAACACCCAGCTTCTAACGTAGATATTCAAAGTGAGCTGTGGGTAAAGGCTTAGTAAAAATATCAGCAATATGTTCGGTAGAAGGAATATAATGCAAAAACACCGCTTGAGTAGCCATTTGTTCGCGCAAGAAATGGTACTTTATGGGAATGTGTTTAGTTTTGGAATGAAGAACATGATTCTTGGAAACACTGATAGCACTAGTATTGTCACAGTGAATGGGAATAGGCTCAGAATACTTTACGTCTAGATCAGCAAGAGATTGAACCATCCAAAAAATTTGAGTACAACAAGTAGTAGCAGCTATGTACTCTACTTCAGTAGTGGATAAATAAATGGAACTTTGCTTTTTACTTAGCCAGGAAACCAAAGACTCTCCTAAGAAGAATGCTCCGCCACTTGTACTTCTTCTTTCATCTACACAATTATCCCAATCTGCATTTGAATATGTTATTAGCTGAAAGCTCTGATTTTTGGGATACCACAGACCATAAGAGAGCGTACCTTTCAGCTATTTGAATATACGTTTCACAGCTAGTAGATGACTCTGTTTAGGAGCGGCTTGAGACCTTCCTACCATCCCAACAGCATGCATGATATCAGGTCTTGATGCAGTAATATATAACAGGCTTCCTATCATAGATCTGTACATCTTTTGATCCACTTCAGGTGAAGAATCATCTTTTCTCAACTTGCAGCCACTGACCATGGGTGTACTCACAGGTGTGGAGTCTTCCATTCAAAACTTCTTTAACATCTCCTTTAGATACTTTTCTTGAGAAAGAAACATACCTCTAGGTTTCTGATTGATTTGAAGACCAAGGAAATAGGACAGCTCACCAATCATTGACATTTCGAACTCAAATTTCATAGAGTTATAAAACCACTGAACATAAAGATTATTAGTACAGCCAGAGATGATATCATCAACATAAACCAATACAATCAGTAAGTCATCACCTTCAGTTTTTATATATAAATTGCTGTCCACAGAACCTCTCTTGAAGCCTTTGTCTTGTAGATATTTGTCCAGTCTGGCATACCAGGCTCTAGGTGCTTGCTTCAACCCATACAAAGCCTTTTTCAGCTTGCATACATAGTCATATTTATCTGTGAGTGAAAAGCCTTCAGGTTGCTCCACATACACTTCTTCTTCTAAATTTCCATTGAGAAATGCTGACTTGACATCCATCTGGTATACTCTAAATCATTTGTAACAAGCATAGGCTAGAAACATTCTGATAGCCTCCATTCTTGCCACCGGAGCAAATGTTTCATCAAAGTCTTGTCCTTCAATCTGAGCATAACCTTTGCAAACCAGTCTTGCTTTATTCCTTACAATCTGTCCCTGTTCATTTAATTTATTCTTATATACCCATTTGGATCCAATCACATTCTTGTCTGATGGCCTAGGAACAAGTTCCCAAGTGCTATTCTTTTCAATATGATCCAGCTCTTCAATCATGGCTGCTACCCAGTCTTTGTCATTGTTGGCTTCATTAAAACATTGGGGCTCAATTGTAGAGAGAAGAGCAATATGAGACTGTTCAGATTCCTGCAAAATCTTCCTTCTAGTCTGAACACCTTTACTCTCATCACCAATGATTTGGATTTCAGGGTGATTTTTTCTAATCATTCTGGAAGAAGATTGTACAGTGTACTGTTTAGGTTTAGCTTCCTCATACTTTGATGATTCAGATTCTTCCTTCTAGGATTCTTGGACCTGTTCTTCTGTCTCTTCATTTGTATCTTCCAAACATGAATCTTCATCATTCCTTTGACTGATATTTCCATGAAAATCTTCATCTAATTTCACATCTATGCAATCTACTATTTTACGCAGCCTCTTGTTATAACACCTATAGCCTTTGCTTTCTGTAGCATATCCTAAAAATATTACTTCATCTGCTCTGTCATCATACTTGCCCAAATTTTCATCATTATTCTTGATATAGCATTTACTCCCAAAAACTCTGAAATGTTTAATGGTTGCAGGTCTTCCAAACCATAAATGATATGGTGTTTTGTCACTGTTTGGTCTCAAATGAGCTTTGTTCAGAATGTGCACAGATATATGAATAGCTTCCACCCAGAAGCCTTAAGAGATATCCTTTTCCTTCATCATTGATCTGGCCATCTGTTGGACTTTTTGTTTTGTCTTTCTACCACTCCATTTTGCTGAGGAGTTCCTGCAATTGTATATTCTTTCCTGATGCCATGCTCATCACAGAATTCTTTGAACTGTCTTGAACTGAACTCTCCTCCTCTATCAGATCTGATAGCTTCAATCTTTCTTCCAGTCTGATTTTCAGTCAAGGATTTAAATATCTTGAATTTAGCAAATGCTTCAGACTTCTCTTTAAGGAATGCAACCCCTGTTAGTCTGGAATAGTCATCAATCACGAGCATGAAATAGTTCTCCTTACCTGTACCTTCTTTCCTTGATGGGCCACACAGATCCAGATGGACTAGTTGAAGAGGCTTATTTGTGGAAGGAATACCCTTTGACTTAAACTGTGTTCTAGTTAACTTCCCTTTCTGACAAGGTTTACACACTTCATCATGTGGTTTAGATATTTCTGGAAAGTCCCTTACTGCTGCTCTGTTTTTGAGTTTTATTAAATTATCAAAATGTAGATGTCCCAGTCTTTTGTGCCACAACAAGCTTTTATCATATTTGCTGAGATAACACTCTTCTTTTTTTTCTTTTAAAATGTAAACATTATTCTCGGTTCTTATTCCTTTGGAAACTAGTTTTCCTGAGGAAGCATTTTTAATTTTACAATCTTTAGCAGTGAACAAGATTTCACACCTTTTGTCACACATTTGACTCACACTGAGAAGGTTCTGCTTCAACTTATCTACAAATAACACATCTTGAGCCTTTCCTTTACCATTGCTAAGACTAACCATTCCCTTGCCTCTGATCTTTCCTGGTGCATCGTTTCCAAATGTTACATTCCCAAATTTCTGCTCTGACATAGAAATAAACTTCTCTTTATCTCCTGACATATGTTTTGAACATCCACTATCAATGTACCAAGGATTCTTCTGTTTCTGAACTGAGAGCACGAGATTACAATGAGAACTCTCTTTCTTCCGCCATACATTTCGTTCAACTGTATATTTCATTTTTGGTTTTGTTTTCTTCTCTTTCAAGTTACATTCTGTAGCTTTATGCCCAAAGTTGTGACATATGTAACATTCTGTTTCGTTGTATAGAAGGTCAAACGGGTTAGTATTTATGTTTTGCGTTCTTCTTTTAACAGCTGATTGAGATACACGACCCATATGATTATACGCTGATTGATGTATCACCTGTTTGTTATTTGACATCCTTCTCTGAATGTTTTTGAAATTGTAAAAACAATTGGCAGCTCTGTGCCCAAAGTTAGAACAACAGAAACAATAACCATTGAAGAAATTAGCATACCTAACTCTTGGTTGATTTCTATAAAAGTAATGTATTGAGTTATGATGCTCATAATTGTAATTCTGATCTGCATACTTGATTCTGTTATATGGCTCTTTTTCATGAACTCTTGACTGTACCGATTTGCTATTTAGATCGGTATTCTCTTGCTTTTTATCACTCTTTGATCGATTTTTATTATTGTCTTTACCTCCTTCAACGTTTATTATTCTAGGGATTTCTGCCTGCTTGTTGTTCTGAAAAATAATCAAGTTTGATGATTCTTTGCTTTCTGAATCACTGCTACTTGCACCTTGATCATAGCCTAGACCAAACTTAATCTGAGGTGACCTCTGTCTATTTAGAATGTTATTTAGCTCTTCTGAAGCTTTGATACTAGATATATTCTAATGATATAAGGCTTGAAAATTTTCTAAATCCTTCTTAACAATTACCACTTCTTTCTCTAGATGTTCACACCTGGTGTTGCTTTTAGCTAGCTGTTGTTTCATAGCCTCTTCAATTTTCTTTGCCTCTTCCAGCTCTAGATTTATTAGAGGGATGTCTTTTCCATTAGTTTCATATTGGATTAATAGTTATTTTTGTTTTCTTTTCTTTATTCTTTGTCTATCAATCTCCTCTAGAGAACTCATCAGCTCTCCCTCCATGTCCACAATGGAATCTTCATCATTCATCTTTGTACAGCTCATCTCTAGAACCTCTACAGCCATAAGCATGAAATCATTCTCTTTGTCTTCATGGGAGGATTCACTTTCTGAAGTTTCAGTGGATTCATCATCATTCACACGTAGACTTTTCTTCTTGTACTTGTTTTCTTTACTATACCTCTTCTTTAGAAATTTCTCTTCATCTGCAGAACTCTGCTCTTTCCTCATATAAGGGCATTTAGCAGCAAAGTGTCCTGTTTTACCACAGTTAAAACATTTGAAAGGCAGTTTTCCTTTGTATTTCCCTGACCCCGTTTTCAGTCTTCTCACAAATTTTGCTTCTATTTCATCCACATCTGCCTCTATAATCTTTTCAGCTTTAAAAGAGGCTTCTCTAGATGTGTTTTGGTCTTTACTAATCCTCATTTCATAGGCTGTCAAAATTCCTGGTAATTGGTCAAGAGATAACATTTTAAGATCACTCATTTCTTCTATAGTTGAGACTTTAGGGTTGAATTTGTTAGGCATAGATATCAGGATTTTATGAAAAAGGAAGGTATCATCATCACTTATTTTTTCACCAAGAGCTCTCATAGCATTTACTAACTCATCAACTCTCAGGAAAAATTTACTAATACTTTCATCTTCATTCATTTTCAGTTGTTCAAATCTTAGCCTATGAGTCTGCAATTTGGCATCTTTAACTTTCTCATTTCCTTCATAGCTGCTAATAAGCTTATCCCACATTTCTTTGGCAGATTTAAGATGCATTACTTTTACAAATTCAGTTTCAGCAAGACCACTCAGAATAGCATTCATTGCTTTTGCATTGAAAGTAAGCTCTAGCTTATCATCTTTGGATTCTAGCAAAACAGGTTTTGCATACCCAGTCTCTACTACTTCCCAAACATCAGCACCTAGGGACATTAAGTATGTTCTCATCCTAACCTTCCAGAAAGCAAAATTTTTACCATCAAATATGGGTGCTTTGTTTATTGATCCATCTTGACTAGCCATTTTAACTCTTTAGGATCTACCTTAACCAAAAGGAACGCTGCTCTGATACCAATTGTTACAGGTATAAACTAACTGATAGGGGGGGGGGGGTGAATCAGTTAGTTAATATTTTTCACCAAAATACTCTTTTAACTTAGAATCAATAAACTTTATGGAAGTCAATATTTGCTATGAATTCAGAGTTATAAACATAAAAGCAGATAACATAAAACATAACATTCAATCACAATATTTAATCACATATATGATACACAGATATTTCATGAGGAAACCCTTAAGGGAAAAACCTCTTCTTCTTATGAGGTCAAAGGCTTCAATGGTTGTACATCAATTCTTATTTGAGCACCGACTCAAAGAGGCTGCAACCTCTGAATGCAAGCACCAACTTGCTGAGAGCACCAACTCTCACTGTAACCCAGCACCAACTGGGTGGAAACACCAACTTCCAGTTTAACCCAGCACCAACTGGGTGAAGACACCAATCTTCAATTTCTACAAGCACCCACTTGCAGACAGAGACATAAAGTCTCCCCTAGCACCTCCCTACCTCCCTTATTTGCTAGACTTTCCAATAGAATCAAAATGCAACAATACAGATATGTCTCTGCTTACCAAACCACTCTGCTTTGTTCAACATCGGCTCTCTGCTCCTCTGTTCTGTTCAACTGTTCAACACATTCTTCAGTTCCTCTGCTCTGCTGCTCTGGTCATTCAGTATCATTTTATAGTACTGATCTCTTAATACTCTGCACACCATTACTCTCCTCAAAACAACTCACCCACACAACTGTTTCTGCTCAATATATATATATATATATATATATATCATCTTCTGAATTCATTTCTCTCTCTATTTCATTGAAACAACATTCTCAAACCATTACAGAACTGGTTCAGCTTCAGTATCCTCAAACCGTTACAGAAATGGTTCAGCTTCTACATCCTCTGTACACATCCTTACTCTTCAGATCATCATTACAAGCAGTTACTAGACGGTTCGCATTTTAGGTTCATCATAACTGTTAATCCGCCTGCTCGAATACTCTTCGAATCCTCAACTATACAGGGCTCTTTGTATTCTTCTTCAAATATTACACCGAAGTGGCAGGTTAAATGATGGAGCTTGCAAGCAACATCTCCTTCCGCAACATCGGAGGTCGGTAGAAGTTCTCCTTCCGCAACGTCGGAGCTCGCAATCAATATATCCTTCCGCAACATCGAAGGTCAGAGGAACATCTCCTTCCGCAACGGTGGAAACTTAAATGCTGTTTAGAACGGATCGGAAGTCGAAACAATATCGACATCGGAAGCCAAAAGCTTCGCACAGCTACAATGGCGGGAAGAAAAAGACTACGGACACGCGATCTGCATCGGAAGTCAGAGCGCTTTACACTTCGGATGCTTAACCACTTTGGGAGCCGCAACGACGGAGATCAACAGGTTATAGCCATGCGATGCACATCGGAAGTCGGAGTGCTTTACACTTCGGATGCTTAACCACTTTGGGAGCCACAACGGCGGAAGCCAAAAGACAACATCCTCCGATCTAAAACATTAGTCTGAATCTCAGCCGAACCACTTTGGTAGCTGCAACGGCGGAAGACAAAATGACTAAAACTTCCACAAGGTGTTCAATGGCAAGGCCCCAACAGCAAATAATTTATTGCACGCTCAAAACAGTTGTGAGGGTGCGTGGTTAACATTTGATGATAACCTTTGGCAGAGTTTCCAATTGGCATTTGACATATGGTTCCATTTTGGCACAGCTTTGTCATATATATATAATGTTATAGCGGAGTTCAGATCCTTGGCATGGAAGGAATGTCTCACATATGGAACTGTTCGTACTTCGCAATTTTTGTGATATCCGTTCTGTGAGTGGATTTTCCATAGACTTTAGTCTAAATCTCTAGCACCTCCCACTGTTCGATTTTCTCCATTGATACCTGCGTGCCTGCCTCTTTTTTAGTAGATTGCCACATCCCGTTGACATCAATTCCCCTTCTCTTTATAGAAGATTGCCATCAATGACAATACACTAAAACTTTAAGACTGACTCACTAGCCACCATCTACTAGTCCTGAACACACCATTCTGAAATATATTCCAACACATTAGATTCTTTCACAAGATCAAAAACTTTAGAATGTGATGCCAAGTAGGAATGTGAAAATTGTAAACATGACATCTCTTTTAAAAAAAAAATTATGATTGATAGTCCACCTTAGGTTCTTTCAATCTAGATTAAACATTTCATCAATACTAGGATCACTAAAAATAAGGTACATAAAGAAGTTGCATACCCTAAAGTTTTGGAAAGGAATTCTTTTATTAATGATGACTAGGAAAATCGGGTGTTGTATCATTATCTACTTTCAACAAGGATCTCGTTTACAAAATGGTATCTATATTTTCTGAGATCAAGTCTGTTACAAAATGGTCCTAAATTGGGTTCAACTAAGTTCTAGAGGTTGTCTGTGAATTTGGCATCAATAATTCCTGGCCGTGATTTCATGTAATTAAATTATTTTGACTCGGTGTAATAGGACATAATACCATAGGTGGAGGAACCTGCCAATATGGCAACGACGATTCTAAAACATTACATGGGGCTTTGTGTCACTAGGACTGATTTTATTGCATCAAATTTAGATTGTATGAGTACTATTTATTGGAGAGGCTATGTGGAAAAAGAGTGCATGCAACAATAGCACAAGAGTATGAGAAAGCAAATGGAACTTATTGATAAGGGCTTGGTGAACCTGACCACACAAATTATATGCATACTCGACTCTATGGCTTTGGCATGACCGGTCAATTCACCATCCTATAAATAGGAAGTGGGTGTTTTTGCTTCTTTGCTTCTTTGTTATATTCCTAACTTGAATTTGATAAGGGCATTTGCTAATCAGTTGATGTATATAGTAAAATTGGATGGAAGTGGCAATAAGTAAAACATCGATCAATGTGGACACTACTCACAGAATGTTAAAATTTCTATATTTGGCTAATGTGAAACACTAGCACTAAGTTGTGATTCTCTTAGGTTGTTACACATTATTGGAATACTGAAATTTTCTCTTTTGTCTACTTTCAACAAGAATGCTGAAATTTTATGTTGATGTATCTACTTTCAACAAGGTGTTAAACAAATAGGATCGCACGACAATAACATTAAACAAGATGCAAATATAAAACACATAAACACAATTTAAGAGAGACACCAATATAACGTGATCCACCCAATATGGCCTACGTACACATAGAAATTACCGTTCCTTTTTATTATACCATCCAACAGAAGGAAGGGATACAACATGCAACACATCTGCTGCACTTTCTCTTCACTCTCTCATAGCCTCTCTCAAATAATAATAGAGATCGTTTTTCATGATACTACAATACAATACATGTAACTGTATTACAATGCCTTCCTTTTATAGAGAGATTACCATGGGAAAATACCACAGGATACCCAAAACCATGAGCATGTAAACTACTCGCTAACAAATAACCCAAAAATTTCTTTCAAGGGATTCACCCATGGACTACCCAGCTGAAGGGAACGATCCCCCTCGGAACCCTGTGAGGGGGTGATTCCCCCCGTAGCCCCCCACTGGGACAGGTGTATAGTAAAAATGGGGTACACACATGACTAAAATAACAAAATCTATGAATCTAGAATATCAAGCTCCACAACCAACAATCTCCCACTTGGAGACTGATCATAGCAACTCCATTGTTGGTGCAATTGTTGGATTATGCTATGAAACTTGGACCTAAACGATTTCTCATCTTCACCTTCATGCTTGAATGACAACTGAAACTAAGCAGGAACTTAGTTTCTCTCTAGTTACTACCTTTGTCAACATGTTTGCAGAATTTTGGCTAGTATGTATTTTTTCCAACTTCAATAATTTATCTTTCATAGCATAGCATATGAAATGGAACTTGAGAGGTATATGTTTATTATTAGAATGGAAATTTATCTTTTATTTGCAAGATGAATGGCACTTTGGTTTTCGTTGTACAACCTGTTATTCTCCTGCTTCTTACCCAATTCCATCATGAACCCCTTTTTCCAAATAATCTCTTTACTAGCCTTAGTTGCAACAACATACTCTCCCTCCGTTGTTGAAATTGCAAAAACATTTTGCAGTTTCATAATTCAACTTATTGTTATTCCACCTAGAGTAAAAACATACCCTGTGGTGCTCCTTCTGCTATCTTTATCACCTGCCATATTTGCATCAACATATCCCTGTAGAACAATGTCTAAACCTGAAAAACATAATGCATGAGTAGTGGTACCTCTCAAATACCTGAAATTCCATTGTATTGCCCTACAATGCTCTTTACCTATATCGTTCATATAATTTCTCACAACTCTTACTACATGTGCAATATCTAGTCTTATGCACACCATGGCATACATCAAGCTACCAACTGCTTATGAATAACGAACCTTGGACATGTATTATATATCCTCTTGTGTCTTGGGGAACATATCCTTACTTCATTGGAAATTGCTGGCCAAAGGTGTACTAACTAGTTTTGTATTTTGCATTCTAAAATTTTCTAACACCTTTTCTATGTACTCACCATAAGACAATGCCAATTTGTGTTTTTTACTGTCTCTTGTTATTCGCATACCAAGGATTTTCTTTGTAGCACCCAAATTCTTCATTGTAAATGAATTAGATAATTTTCTTTTGAGCACATTTATATCCCACATGTTAGACCCTGCAACAAGAATTTCATCCACATACTATAACAAGATAATATATCTTCCATTATCTAGCCTCTTGAAATAAACAAAGTGGTCAGAATTCCATCTACTATAGCCCTAAACTGTCATAAACCATTTCAAATTTCAAATACGACTACCTTAGATCTTGCTTAAGTCCATACAAGTTCTTTATCTACCTGCAAACTAAATTTTCATTCCCTTTGAACTCATACCTGTTGTACAGGAATAAACACCTTATAACCGAAGGTCTGGGGTTACCAACATAATCTTAAAACTTGCAGGAAATCAACTTTAGAGTACAGAAAGGAAATAAGAAGATAGGATAGACTCACCCGATTCACAATGGTTGATCCTAGCTTTGTCCTCTTCCTCTCTGCTTCTCCTCCAAAGTTTTCAGGGATGTTTCTCCTTCACCTGTAAAGAGCAAATCCTCCAAGTGCAAGCTTCTACATGTATATAGGATAGGTTAGATAAATAATATATAGAGTGCTTAATCATAAATATTCATCAAACCATGATACATGAAAGACATTCAAAACACATTTGGAAGAAGGATTCTCTTTATTAACAATAGTGAATGAGTTAAGATTACAACCCAATGCCTGAGACAAGTACTCCTCTGCAACCAAAGGATTCTGAGTTCCACTGCACCAAATACTTCTGAATAGACACCACTAGCATAAATTTGCTCTCCAAGTATGATTGATTAATACCCTCCCCAAGGCCTTTATTTATACTTAGTGAAATAAGGCAGTTTTGAGGGTTGAGGAGGTTGAGACAGTTTAGATGGTTATAGTTAAGGGCTTAACAAATCTCAAATAATCGCGATTTATTATTTTTAATGTCAAAGGAAAGCGTATGCGGATATTAATACTGGCAACCCGCGTATGACATGCGAGTTTCTCTAAGGGAATCTCGCATACAGATCTGTACGTGGGTTGCAATTACAAATACTCGCATATAACACGTGACATGTTGTAGGAAAAGTTGCATATGTACGCGAGTTGCATATAGGCAAAGGCGCGTATAGCAGTTGACACATTCAAAGGTAAAAATGGCAAGTTGGATGGATAATGAATGTATTTCATAACATGCCCATCTATAGTGTTTTAGGCAACCTTCAATCCATAAATGTCCTTTTGTGCGCCAACATAGGAAATGTCGGCACTCGGACGGAGAAGTGCCATTTGGGTGCATAACAAATGCCCCCTAATGTGTGAGGCTAGAGGGAAGCGATGGTCGAAATACATTATAATCTTTATCTTTGGAGAACTCAAAAATCCAATGGAGCAGAGGTAGTACCTGAAACAAATACATAATAATGTCATATACAAAGTCATATCTGAGGATGCTATGTTCAATATACTGGAACACTAGCTCCTTTACAATATTTGAGTACATCATATTATATGGGTACAAGACCACGTATATTACAAAGGTGGATCAAAGCCACAATATACAATAATGACGAGTCTTCAAAAATTTGGAAGCTGTGCACATAAATAGAACATAATCTTGTGCAACTTAGTCCATAGGTGAGGAACTAAGGTCTTCATAAACAATCCCAAAGAACCAGTACAATCCAAGCCATGTGAATAAATGTAGGCTGAAGTTGAACATGGAAAGGATTCAACAGTTTGTCAATCAATAGGTGATAATAGACAACTGAAGCAAAGGAATCCACCAATGATAAAAGTGAATCATGAGGTACTATCATCAAAACTCTAGGTATTCATCATCAGGAAGTACTGAAACAGAACCATGTTTTGATAAGGAAGGCAATAAATCCTCCAATGAATCACAAGAGTGACTAGGAACTGGGCAAAAGAAGGGAGACACAATAGATAACAGATATAACAATGATGGGATTAGGATAAAGATCAAACATTCAGTTGATTCATTTAACAGTGAGCACGACACAGAGATGACCCAAGGCAGCTTTTAACTCATAGATAGAACAACTAGACTTATCTGTCATGTAGGAGACATGATAAGATTCCCCATGTATAATGGACAAGAAGAGGAGTAGTAAACTCAAAGTAATAGCTGAACTGAAAGTGAACACTGAGACATGGGTATTGGAAAAAATAGAGGGTGCTATGTTCAAGGATGACATGCTTCCACTAACTGAAAACAAGAGAAAACTTCTTCCTTACCTTCCCTGTTAAATTTTAACAAGTCCAGGAAAGTCAACTCGGATCCCTCTTCATTTTTTAACAAGCTTGAAGAGAACGGAAAATATTGCTTGATACTGTCACTGATTCGTGGATTTAATGAGCCCGAACTAGTACATGCTCAGTTGGTGTTTTCACATTTAGAGAGTCTGAAAACTCCAAAGAAGACTCCAGGGGGTCCTTTTTCATCCAATTTAGTCTCCTGAGGCCGGAAAAGTATAAAACATACCACAAAAGAACTCTCTTAACTTCTGTAGAAGAAAAGGTGAACCTTTTTTCGTACTTAGTCAGGGAGGTCTGAAAAAGGTTAAATTACCACCTACTCAACGCTCCTTCCAGAATAGCATGAATAGCTTGAGTTTTATGAGTGTGAAGGAAAGTAAGATCACTCGGAAAGATCCATTTGATTACGAGAAATGGGGCTTACAACAATAAACTCGTTGCTTTGTTCTTAAGTTTTTAACGAGCATGAAAAAGACACAAAGTACACTCGGAATATTTTTCATGTTTATGTCCAGAGCACGAAAAAGAGAAAACTAAGCTCATACCGAGAGTTCCTTTTCCATAAATTTAGTCCCTCAGATCTGGAAAAGTGATAAACCTATGCCTGAGAATACTCTTAATTCAAATAGAAAAGAGAGGGATCCTTTCTCGTATTATTCTGCATGGTCCGAGAAAGAGATAAGCTACCGCCGATGCGGATGCCCATTCACATATTCTTAACGAGCTTGAACGAACAAGTTAACTTGGCAGTCAAGTCTGTTTTGAAGGAGTCAGACCTAGGCCTAAAGAAACTCCATAAAGGCGGGGAGTCCTATAAAGGGATAGCTTGTAAAAAGAGATTCCAAAGAGAAGCTCTTTTTGGCGTGAAAAATAGCTAAAAGGATACCCTTGTACCTGAAAAAACTGCGGCATGAGTATCAAAAGATAACATAGGTTTTAAAGGAGGATACTCATGAAAAGAAGGTCCTATCCATGGAAGAACAATGGTAAAAACAGGGAACTAATGGTTTACAATACCATAGTCCGTGGAAAAATGTTGATTGCTAAGGTCAATGTGGATTAAGTATAGATGCAAAAATGCATTGGAAATGTGAAAACCACCCTATGGGAGCAAAAAACACGTTATAATGATGAAAAACCTGTTTCAAGGAAAAAAGAGATATGGCATTAGTTGAATACATTTCAAACTATAGGAAAAAACCCACTTTGAGAAATAAAATTTCTATAAATAGTTCAAAATCAAAACAAAACTCACCATTTTGAATTTTAGCCATAAGAAGCAAGTTTTTACCTCTACCTTCATTCGATCGGTGTGGACAATCTAGTGGACGAAATCCAATTCCGCAAGTTGCAAGTAAGCCTACACCCCGAGCTCTTCAATTTGATCCTAGAAAATTTCAATTTTGAGTCCCAATTTCATTGTTTGAAGCATCCTAAAGCATGTCACTGTGCGTACGCGGGTTCACGGTGTAAACACTCGCATACATGCGTTCTGTACGGAGTTTGACTTTAGAGATAGTCGCGTACAGTACGCAACATGTCTAACTAGACAGCACGTGTACTGCATGAAGGATAAAAAGCTAATTTAAGGAAAAAAATTTGAAATTTTATATGAAATTGATGAAGCATAATACTTGTTTTGCTAGGTTTGAAGATGGTGTTGGAATGGAGGGAATGGGAACATGAAAATATGGACCAAGAAGCACTCCAAAGTATTCCCACCGTACATGCTTTATGAATGAGTGGGTTATTAAAGTTATTTGCACATCACCCATGCGAGCCAATGTCCATCTATTGGAGTTCATGATAAAATACTGGGATCATGATTTAGGGATGTTTGACCTACAGGGTGAGACTTTGTAAATTACTTCCAAGGACATATATTTTATTACCGGCCTGTCACGACGAGGAGCACCGGTCAACTTAGAGGGCACCGGTAGGGGCGGCGATCCTTTAAGTGTCCAGAACTACATTGATGTGTTTTACGCACCAGGTACCCAGAAGAGAGGGAGCTATGTCCCTATTTCACATATCCGTGATTTCACACTACAGGTACTGATGAGCACCATCGTGAGGATTACAGGATCCTCTTCATTACATTTAGCTACATGGAACCAAATGAGGTTGGAGGTGGATTGTACACATGGTTCCCTGTATGATTGGTGTTTAGGAGTTGTCCCCATTATGAAAATACAACTCTCTGATTGCAAGAGAGGAAGGCAAAAGAACTCTGGGTATTCTAGTATATTGTTTTCCTTATTCTTCTTCGAGAGTACTAGGGTTAAGCCCCACCATACCCCTACTAGTACGATCTCCACGTCAGCCAAGGCTAAGAAGATGGGGAGACATCTTCCTCCGCCAAGGAGGAGGAGACTCAGTGCAGAGTGTGTATGATGATGACTTCTACATTTGGTGGGAGCGGCAGCTACCGACACTAGAGCAGTTTCTGTATGCCGGCATGGATTTTCGAGGTAATACAGACCTTGTCCTCCCTCCAGGAGGAGCATGGGAAGAGCTAGGTAAAAAAAAATTAATTTTAACATTTTTTAAAATTTTTATGAATTTTAAAATGATAGATATATACATATGTGTACAAGTATTAATCCTATAAACATGTCAAAATGCAGATATTGGACCGGTCCTCCCTGAGGGGCATCCACGTATGTTTGTTCATCCTGTCAAAGGTGAAGAACTGAGGCTTATTAGGGTTCTGGAGGGGAAGCTGGCTAGGCTTACCCAAAGAGTTCCCACTTTGCGGATAGAGCATATCCTGGCCATCATGCAGGAGTTTGTGGTTGGAGTTCCACCTATCTGGTTACGCCTTTTAAGGGGGGTGGCCAGATCAGTTCTTGTATACATAGATGTTGTGGAGACTGCCAAAGCCGAAGAGGCTGAGGAAGCCAGAGTACAGAGAAACCATGGAGACCAAGGTGGTCCTGTTTAGATCTAGGACATTTTGATGGACTGCGATCCACATTTTTGTATATTTTTGTATATTATATAGTTATGACTAGATCTGAGGATTAGACTCGACCTATCTATGGACATATAC
>LPNX010840173.1:464333-510896 GCA_001517045.1 Pseudotsuga menziesii
GGCTTCACACCTGATAAGCTCGATTGAGCTGGGAAACCACTAGTTGAGAGTCCAGACGGACTTCGAGCTAGGTGATACCACGTGACAAAGCATCCCATAGAAGCTCAATTACAGCCCTATATTCAACAACATTATTAGAAGTAGGACCTAAGCAAGCGCCTCCTGCAGCAACTAGCTGTCCTGAGGGAGATTAAATGACCCATGCTACTGAAGCTAGATTACAAGTGTGGCGGCTGGCATAATTGACGAAACCTATATACCTCTCAGAAGACATCTGCAAAAACCAGCAGATGATATAAAAAACAAAACCGACAAACAGATGTACATAAAAATACATACAATAAAAATACAAGAAAAAGTGCTAATCCTAAGCATAGTACTTTTTCAGGTAGAGCCCCATTTCTAGGATCAAGTAGCTTGTTCCCATCAAAATCAATTAACTCATATGTGCCCTTCTTTAAGACCTTAGACATGGCATAGGTCCCTAACCACATGGCCTTGAATTTTCCTTCCCCCAGGGGTTCTTTGTCTTGGTCCCAAAGCAAGACAAGTTCCCCCTCAGAGAAAACCCGAGGTTTGGCCGACTTATCATATTGATTTTTGACCCTATTCTTGTGAGCTTGATTAGTAGTCAGCGCATATCTACGTTGTTCATCAAGGTGTTCTAAATGTACCAGAGGTTCTTCAAGCTCTGTTGTATCGGGTAACACATGAATAGCTATTTTTAGAGATGGGATTTCACACTCAATCAGGGTAACTGCTTCCACTCCATGGATGAGTTGGAAGGGGGAGAATCCTGTAGCAGTTTTTACATTAATTCGGTAGGCCCAAAGAGTAGGATATAGAATGATTTTCCAGTTAGAATGGGCTGCATCAATTGTATGTTTAAGGATAGTCTTTAAAGTCTTGCTTACAGCCTGAACCTGACCGTTTACTTGCGGATAATACGAAGATGAATTTTCTTGTCTAAATCCGAGCATAGTGGTTAGTTTCGTCATCATGCTATTTTGAAAATGACTTCCATGGTCAGTGATAATCACCTTGGGTATACCAAACCGTGCTATAATCTGATTGAATATGAAGAAAGTTGTTGTTTCCCCGTCGGCTTTAAAATTAGGCATTGCCTCTACCCATTTCATAAAATAGTCAACAGTGACAATAATATATTTATGCCCCCCAGCCGAGGCTGGGTTACATGTCACGTAATCAATCCCCCATTTCATGAAGGGACCTACTGAGACAACAGGAAACAATGGGGTGGGATGTGACTGCATTTTCCTAGTGTAAAGTTGACAAGGATGACAGCAGTTCACTGCTTCCACATAATCTTTGAAGATTGTGGGCCAGAAATAACCGGCACATAATATCTTCTGGGCCATTGCTAACCAAGATAAATGACCCCCACACACTCCACTATGAGAAGCATTCAGGACAATCTCTACTTCCTCATGGGTAAAGAATCAACGCAAAATGGAATCTACCACCCTTCGATATAATGTATCTCCTATGATGAGGTAGTTCTTAGCATAAAGGTGTAATTTACGTCGTTTCTCCCATGAGGAAGCTGCAGGATACTTCAAAGTCTGGAGATATATAAGAATATCCCTGTACCAAGGATCTGAGGTGGATATCAAGAAGATATGCTCATCTAGGAATGAGTCATCTTCAATGGCTACATCTTCTTTAGTAGGAAATTCTGCTATAAGCTCAGCAAAAACTAAGGACTTTTTAGACTTAGCAGACTGAAAATCCAAGTCAAACTCTTGGAGAATGACTATCCATTTGTTGAATTTTCCCCCAACAATCCATCGGGACAAAACATATTGAAACAGATTCACATCCGCCACTACTGTTGTGGTCCTCAGTAAAATGTAGTGATGTAACCTGTGAACAACATAGACAACTCCTAAGGCTAATTTCTCAATGTGGGAGTACCTAAGTTTAGGTTCGGCCAAAGCATAGCTAAGATAGTAAATGACATGCTCTACGAGCTTATCATCCTCTTGGACCAGCACTACCCCAATGGTCGACTCGAATGCGGCCAGATATAATATAAAATCCCTAGAATAATCTGGCGGACGCAGTAAGGGTGGCGACAACAAAGCTTTTTTTAATGCCTCGAAAGCAAGTTGTGCAGTTTCATCCCATACAAATGGGTTGTCCTGTTTGAGCAGGCACATGAAACCCTTGGTAATCTTGGCATAGTTAACAATAAAATATCGAAGAAAATTAGACATCCCTTCCAAGCTTTGAAGTTGCCTGATAGAACGAGGAGGAGGCAGATTTACAATGGCCTCTACTTTTAATGGATCCACTTGGATGCCTCGATTAGAGACAATGAACCCAAGCAATATTCCTGACTTGACATAGAATACACACTTGTGGGGATTCAAGCGTATTTTATAATATCTGCATCTCTCAAATATCAACCATAAGTGATCTGGATGTTGAATCCTCTTACAAGAATGTGTAGGTAGATCATCAAGGTAAGGTTCGACAATGGCTTTAATATCATGGAAGGAAAATTTCATAGCCCGTTGAAAGGTTTCCCCAACATTTTTCAATCCAAAGGGAATTTTCTTGTATGCGAAGGTACCCCAAGGACAAATGAAAGCAGTTTTATGTTGGTCTTCCAGTTTTATTTGAATTTGATTGTATCCAGAGAAACCATCCATAAACGAGAACACTTCACTTCCTGCACAAGCATTTATAGTTTGGTCTATAAATGGCGTGGGATAGTTGTCCTTAGGATAGGCTTTATTCAAATCTCTGAAGTCAGTACAGACACGTATGGTCCCTTGCTTATTATCAACAGGAACAGGGTTGGATACCCATTCTGTCAAAGCTATGGGATAAATAAAACCAGCCTTCAACAGTTTTTCAACTTCAGCCTTCACAGCTGCCACTTTGCGTGGGTTAATAGGTCTTAACTTTTGTTGAATAGGTTTGGCATCAGGATATTCTTGGATTTCATGTTCAACAATCGATGGATCAATGCCTAGAATCTCCTCATATGACCAGGCAAAGACATCGCAGAATTCCTTAAACAAGGAAGTATAGATAGCAATCTCTTCAGGAGAGTAGTTTGCACCTATGTATATGTTTTCCATGACATTAGGATTTACAGAGATTTTAATAGGTATAGTGGCGGAAATATTTGCCATATTCCCCTCGGTAAACATTCCTTCCCTGGGTAAGGGATTGATGGGTGTATCAACATCTTCTGACAGTCTCATACGAAACTCTTGGTTTTCTATTTTGCTTAGTTCTGGAAGAAAATAGGATCGATGGTGAAGATCTTCACAGATCTTACCACGTCCACTCATGGCTTCCAAGATGTCTTCATCAGAAGGTAAAACCATATCTAAATAGTACATAGAGTGCAAATAGTTTTCCGCCCATGCGGGCAAATAGACTTCTTCCAGGTCCTCCGAGACTGTGAGAGGATCCATAATGGGGTCAATAGTGGTTTGAGTGATATCTTGGTAAGCTACTTCCACTGCTGATAAGGGAACCTCTAGTTCGTGTGGGGAAGGGAGAACCCAAGGATCAGTCCTATCAACAACCATGGCTATGGACTTCCCCACACTAGTAGAACCAATATAGTTAACCGGGGCTGGAAGATCAAATGTGCTCATTAGTGATGTGTACATTCCAACCCCCAAGCTCTATGCAGCAGGTTTGACTTGATCAACCAAAGGCATAGTAGATTCATTAAACTCTAAATGGCCTTTTCGAGTAAAATCAAGTTGTTCAATAGTAACCAACTTTCCCTCATGTGGAAAAACCACTACACGGAAGGCAGCCGATGCAATAGCGGACATAGCATAAGTCCAGTTTCTTCCCAGAAGCAGATTATAGTCCAAAGGTGCATCAATCACTTCCACCTCAATAGACACTGCTTTCCCTGCCAGCTTGATTTCAAAAGCCGGCAAGATACCATGTGGACGAAAGGACCTTCCATCAAAAGCAGTAAGTAGAGTATTTGACGGGACCAGCTCTGGGGATCTGAGAGCTTTCCAACAGGACAAGGACATAATACATGTAGAAGCACCCTCATCAACAACTGCCCTTCCAATGGTATTTCCACCATGGATGACATCTATTGATAAGGCTACATGCTAAGGTAGGCGAATTTTAACATCAGATAAATGAAATTTTGCCATGAGACTCGATGAGTCCATGCTGCCTAAATCTGTTAACAGGGCATCCCGTTGTGCGGGACAATTCTGTAACACCTCTAAAGCTGACATTGCACATGGGGTTTGGGCTAGATCTTTCTACCACGGAGTAGTTTGAAGCAGCCCTAGCATTAGGGTTATCTAAGGTCTTCTTGAAGACACCTTTCGGTATCTTCGGCATAGTTTGAGCAGGATTATCTATAGTGAGAGGGTTAGAATTTTCACCTACAACTTTACCCTTCTCAGAAGTCTCTTTCTCATAATTTTTATTCCTCGTCTGTAACAAAGTCAAAGATCAAACCATGTTGATATAGTTTGGGTCAGGGGCATTTTGAGTGCCCCCTGCTACATTAGAAGCTGAAGCAGAGTTTTGCCCCTGGGGAAAAGGATCCTTTAGGACAGCTGGTTGTTGAGCTTTAAGCAGCTTCTGGGCTTGTTTCATAAGGGGAAAAAGGTGAGTAAGGTGATCCTCGTGGCACAACTTACACGGGAACTTAACCTTCTTCTTTTATTTCTTGCCCCCATAAGCACTATTCACGGGTTTCTCCTTGTTTTGGTTTCCCTCTCCTTTCTTTCCTCTCTTTTTCTTCCCACTGGGATGATGATTGCCCCTTTGAGAGGTCTGTGCAAAAACATTTGCATTCTGGGGGGAGGGGGCAGCCTTTGCTGCCTCCATCGTATACTGCTTGATGGAAAACTGATGAATTTTTTTAGCCAAGGACTCTATGGTGGGAGAGTTTATGGACCCAACCACACCATTGGCATGGGGTCTCGGCTTAGGATTCTCCGCATCGTGGGTAGGCCTCGATGCCTCAGGGATAATCTCATACAAGATCCCAGATTGTGAATAAATCAAATCCAATTGCTGGGCCTTGAGAATGGATTCTTCTTCATTCGTCACTCCTAAGGTGGATACATGCTTAGATATGTAGGGAAATAGGGATTTAAGGAACCACTCTAGTAAGAACTCAGGAGGGATGGTGGCTTTTATAAGGCTCTTTCGTCTCCTCCACTCTTGGATATGATTCGAGATGTGGGTAGCCTTGTTCTGCCTAAAGGTAGATAACAAGTCCATTCCAAAATCATATTGGACCAGAAGCTGAAAGTGGCTAAGGAATGCACTAGCCAAGTCCCATAAACTACTGAAAGCAGCAGAAGGCAACTCAATGTACCATTTTGCCGCGGTACTTGTTAAGTTTCTCTAGAACAGCCTCAACCTGATTGAATCTTCATTCAATGAATTCGAAGAACACCATAAATGGAATGTGGTGGCATGAGCCCCAACATCTTCACCAACTTTGCCCTCGAATTTAGGGATGTCCGATGGAAATCTGGTGAGAACAGGTGGCCATGAGGGGTCATGCCTCATCGGGTCATTCATCAACTTAGACAAATCTGGAAAATTTAACGTTGCCATGAACGGAAGCTTGGGTCAAACCGGGGCACTAAAAGTGCCAATCTGGGGATTAGAGGGACCTTCCCCTGAATGCCCATAAGTAAAGGTGGGGTTTCCCCCTGCCACTAGTTGCAAAGTGGGTAGATTAATATGAAACATATTCCATCCATAAGCCATAGGGTTGTGAGTGGGAGGCGTAGTATAAGAAGTTCGGGCTGTCCCAATCGAAACTGAGGTCTAAAAAACAGGAGCAGGTATCCCTCCGCTAAACAACGAAAAGGGAGAGCTCGTAAACGGGGCCAAAATCGGAGTTTGAAAACTTTTCCCATAAGAGGTATTGTTTCTAAACAACACTCCTACATAAGAAGGTGATGGGCCTACGTATGGATTGGATGGGGGAATGTGCCCCCCATTCCAAGGAAATCCTTGGATGAAAGCCGAGGATCCTACCGGACCACTTTGGGTAGTGTATGTGAAGGAGGAAGGAATAGTAGGTATACTAGGAATAATAGTAACCATATCACTAGAAGTACATGCTACGTTTGAGTGAACCGACGGTTGGACCACCTGGCTCATTGGAGTCAAAGTCGTAGAAGGTATGCTATATCTAGGGGCACTTACTAGGGGAGGTAGTACCCCTTCATCTAGAACGCCTGAGGTGAAAACAAAAGAACTTTCTCCTGTAGAAGACACAATCCTACCCATAGGGACACCTAAAACAGGTGAATAAAAAGGTCTAACCTAAACAATCACAGTATCGTTTAAATCAGTCAAGGGTGTGTTAAAATTTCTTGCAAACTCGTCAGTCCGCAAATCTTCTATCTCAACTATATCAAGATTAATATGGTTAGCTATAAGTGATGGTTCACCTAGAACTTCACTTACTCCTACCGGTTGAAATGAACCGTCCATGTCCAATCTCCGCCTTTCGGGTGGAGGTGGAGGTTCCAATGTGACGAGAGGAGGAAGGTTTTGCAACCTTCTTGACCTTCTTATAGGTTAGTCCTCCACAATTGAAAATTTAACAAATAAAACCCTAAGGCCAACTAAACACAGAAAAAACCATAGAGCACACACTATAAAAATTTCTAAAGCCTCAAACAATCAACAAGGGCGAAATATATTCTTTCCCAAAGAAAGCTAAAGAACGATTACTTGGCGTCCTTGAAGTGGTTCTTAGGCACAAGTGGAAGAATCACCCACCGCCCTCCCACACTTACAACAAGGGTTACCTTCCAAGCCCGTCTAAGGTGAACCATAAATAGCCTTCCGGTTTACCTAGGTATGAACCCTAAATGTCAAGAGACTAAAGGCTACCTTAGCTATACCAACAGTTTGGGGGGACAGTCGCAAGCCTGACTCGTACGCATGGGCAGGGTAGCTAAGCCTAAAACTCTGTCCAGGACAGAATCCCTAGATGCGTAAAAGTCCTAATTTACGTTTTGACAAGGAATTGGAGGGTTATCTCCTTAGTCCAATGCCTCCACATGGCCTCGTGCTTAACTCCCTTTTGAGAGGAGCTTCCCAGATACAATTGACAAAGACAAGGATTTACCTAACGAATGGTTCACTACGTCTGAATTTTAAAACTTATGGGAAGTTTATACTTCCTATCCCACAAGTCTAGCCTAAGATAGTAGGTGAAAGGCCCCTAAAAATAAAAATTACTAGTAAATTTTAATTATTGCGTTCATTTTAAAGGGATATTTCTTACTCAGAAGGAAATGGAGTGATGAACTATGGTGTTTTTGACTTGATAAGACATAAAAAAGTAAAGGTGTATATTTTTTTTCAAAGCAAATTGCCACTACTAATGCAAACTTCTTTTTCTTTTTGTAAATATAAATTGATGAACAAATACAAACGATAAAGAGAAACTAAGACTATGTTTTTGTAGTTTTTGAGATTATATTTTAAAACTGAAATGAAAACTACTTATGCAAAAGCAAATGCAAAAGCTTGAATATATTTTTCTTTTCACTTTTTTAAAATGCTCAAACACCACTATGCACCTAAAATGCACTAAAACTTAAGTATACTTGGATCAAATCAACTGTATAAAATAAGCAAACTGAAGTACACAAGTCAATAAAACCAAGAATCACCCAACAAGGGAAGACCGGGAACCTTAGCTTGGGTGGGTACAATGACAAGAAATCACTACAAACTCACGAAGGTAAGTGACAAACCAACCACTATCAAAAGATAGACTGGAAAAACATTGCCCAAAACCCTGATCACTGATTCAGACAAAAACACTTCAACCTATAACCCAAACATGCCAACCTACTTCAAAATGCAAACAGAAAACAATCCAAACAAAAGAAACCCAAGGGCTTTACAAGAAAGCACAAGGTGTGGCCACCAAGGTCATCAGATTGACTGCACAACGTTTATAAATAGGGCCAACTAACAAACAGGAATCACAAAAGGACAGGGACAAGCAAACCCTAGCCCAAAAATCCCTATTTCCAGGCTTGTACGCAACTGTGTATAAGGGAAACTTGCGTACTGTATGCGACTGTCCAAGAGAGAAACCCACGTATGTAGGCCTCTATACGCGACTGTGTATGAGAGAAACCCGCGTACAGGTACAAAATTTTCTCAAAAAGAAGGAAAATATACAAGGCCTTCAAACACTATGGTAAGCATAAACCAGGATAAAACACCACACACAAACTCAAGGTAAAGACTGGTCAAGGGTGACATAAATAACCTACAGCAGTATGGGCTCCCCAGCGGAGTCACCGGTTCTATTGTACAGGAATAAACACCTTATAACCGAAGGTCTGGGGTTACCAACATACTCTTAAAACTTGCAGGCAATCAACTTTAGAGTACAGAAAGGAAACAAGAAGATAGGATAGACTCACCCAATTCACGACGGTTGATCCTAGCTTTGTCCTCTTCTGCTCTGCTTCTCCTCCAAAGCTTTTAGGGATGTTTCTCCTTCACCTGTAAAGAGCAAATCCTCCAAGTGTAAGATTATACATGTATATAGGATAGGTTAGATAAATAATATATAGAGTGCTTAATAATAAATATTCATCAAACCATGATACATGAAATACATTCAAAACACATTTGGAAGACGGATTCTCTTTATTAACAATAGTGAATGAGTTAAGATTACAAACCAACGCCTGAGACAAGGACTCCTCTGCAACCAAAGGATTTTGAGTTCTGTTGCTCCAAAGACTTATGAATAGACACCACTAGCATAACTTTGCTCTCCAAGTATGATTGATTAATACCCTCCCCAAGGCCTTTATTTATACTTAGTGAAATAAGGTAGTTTCAAGGGTTGAGGAGGTTGAGACAGTTAATATGGTTATACTTAAGGGCTTAACAAATCTCAAATAATTGTGATTTATTATTTTTAATGTCAAAGGAAAGCATACACGGGTATTAATACTGGCAACTTGCGTATGACACACGAGTTTCTCTAAAGGAATCCTGCGTACATATTTGTACACGGGTTGCAATTAGAAATACTCACGTACAACACATGACATGCTGTAGGAAAAGCTGTGTATGTTTGCGAGTTGCATATACGCAAAGGCACGTACAACAATTGACATATTCAAAGGTAAAAATGGCAAGTTGGATGGATAATGAATGTATTTCATAGCATGCCCATCTATAGTGTTTTAGGCAACCTTCAATCCATAAATGTCCTTTTGTACCAACATCGAAAATGTCGGCACTCGGACAGAGAAGTGCCATTTGGGTGGATAACAATACCCCTGTAATTGCTACATATAAATCTCTTCCTCCACATCCACATGGAGAAAGGTCATTTTTACATATAACTATTCAAGATGTAAATATTCTACTACCATTCGACTCAAAATAGTCTTAATTGAAGTCATTTTAACAACATGAGAAGACATTTCATCAAAATATATACCTTTCTTTTGTGCAAACCCCTTTACAACAACGCTATCCTTGTACTACAACTTGCCTCCATATTATTTATTTAACCTGTAAATCCATTTATTCTGCAATTCTCTTTTACCTGTAAGAAACTGAACCAAATCCCAAGTCTGGTTTCTTGCTAGTGAGTCCATCTCCTCATTCCTCTCGTGTTCCCACTTCTTTCTAGTTTCCACCTGCATTGCTTCTTCATAACATTCTAGTTCACCAAAATCAGCCATCAATTAATAATATAGTGAAGGAGAGAATGGTTCAAGGGGTCTACTTAACCTAGTGTATCTTCTAACAATTGTAGGTGTTTGAGAAAATTGTTACTATTCTTCATTTTCTAACGCCTTTGGAGTTTCATTTTCTTTTATTTCATCAAGCGATGTGTATTATGTGTTTCATTTTCCTCTTTATTTCCCAACAACTGACCTTTGTACATCACCTTATCATTCAATACTACATATCTACTCATAATGATTTTGTGATTTTCATAATCCCATACGCGATATCCAAAATCATCAGCCTCGTATCCAATGAAGGTAAATTTATTGGATTTAGTGTGAAGCTTTGTTCTATTTTCTTTATCAATATGGAAAAATGCTTCACAACCAAAACTTCTCATAAATGAGTAGTTTCATTTTCCCCTATCTATGCATCTTATGGAATTCCACCATCCAAAGTGCTTGAAGGCCATCTGTTTATTAACTAAACAATAGTATCTACAACATCTTCCCAAATATATAAGGGCAACCCTGCATGCAATCTCATGCACATTTCATGCTCTATGATGGTCTTATTCATCCTTCCTGACACCATTTTCTTGTGGTGTTCCTAGGACTATATTCTCTCTGCGAATCCCATGGTATGTATAATAAATATCAAACTCCTTAATGTAGTATTCACCTCCATTATCATATTTGAGAAACTTTAACCTTTTCTCTATCTCATTCTCAACCAAAGCTTTCCATTTCTTAAAATTATCAAACACAACAAATTTCTATCTAATGCAATAAACCAAAGTTTTTCTAGCTGCATTATCAATAAAAGTAATGCAATAACGATATCCACCAAGATATTTTACCTGAGTCAGTCCCCATACATATCTTTGTACAAGCTATAACTTTTCACTCTTCTTCTGTTTCCCATCCTCAATAAATATGACTCTCTACTATTTTCCATAAGCACAGTTCTCATAGAATTCTAAAATTACCTGCTTCAGATCTGGTAGCAACTTCCTTGACTAGAGAATATGCATCCCTTTCTCACTCATGTGGTTGTTAGATTTTTATCATTTAAATAATATGATCTTAGGATCTTATCTAAGAGAATAACATGCACAACAATCAATCACAAGAGACAATGGACATAAAGATTTATCCTCAGGGAAACCATAAAGGAAAAACCCCGCAACTTCCTCAAAGATAGAATGAGCACCAATGGCAGCAGTAAAACCCAAAGACAGAAAGATGATCTCCAACAGTTGCTCTCTCTCTCTCTCACTTGAGCGAGCTTCTTCTCTCTCACCTATGCGCTATAGTTGGGTGAGTGTGTGTGATAAATATAGAGGCTCACTCTCTATTTATACTCTTTCGTTCACTTAATATTTGCTTCAACTCTTTGTGTGCTCCTTTGTGTGCTCCTCCTATGTAGGCTCGAGTAATCCTAACTCAGTTATGTAGGCTCGAGTAACCACAAATAGGGTACTAATGACCTGACTTACAATGGAGGGGACTTCCTGATTACTTTTAGTAATTCTTCCGATAGGAACATCAGGGTACAAATAAATACAAGTGATTCTCCTGATAGGAGCATTGGGGACCAATGAAATACAATATATACAAGTGAATACATTCCGAAGTTACAAATACATCAACACTCCCTCTTAACTAGGAAGGTATTCTCTTGACACAATTCATCAGTACAAGTCTTCTTCTCTAGATCATCATCAAATTTGGTTTATCACTGGATCATCATCAAAGCTATATCATCACAGGATCATCATCATCACTGCTCCACTATCTTGATCAATTGGTGCTATCTCTCAATTCTACTCATCATAGGAATTTCTACAGAGCCAACCCTTTTTCATGTTGGTTATAGGCCTCGTCTCCAAGTAGGTCTTCATATTCTTCAGCACTTATATCGGACCCATTCAGAAAGGCCCACCCAGCACTTACGTATGACCATGGGAGGAACACATCGACCACCATGTTAGAAAGGCACGCCCATCACTCACATCTAACCATGGGAGGCCCACCCTGCCACCATGTCAGAAAGGCCCATCTCTCACATCTAACCATGGGAGGCCCACCCTGCCACCATGTCAGAAAGGCTCATCGAACACTTATATCTGACCATGGGAGGCCCAGCCTGCCACCATGTCAAAAAGGCCCAACACTCACATCTGACTATGGGAGGCCCAGCCTTCCACCATGTCGGAAAGGCTCAGCAGTCACATCCGACCATGGGAGGCACATCCTGCCACCATCTTGAAAAGGCTTAGCACTTATATCTGACCCAGTCAGGAAGGCTCATCACTTACATCTGACCATGGCGAGGCCCATCCTGCCACCATGTCAGAATGGCCCTACACTTACATATGACCATGGGAGACCCAACCTACTGCCATGTCAGAATGGCTTGACCATGGGAGGCCCAGCCTGCCACCATGTCAGAATTGCTCTGCACTTACATCTGACCATGGAAGGCCCAACCTGCCACCATGTTAGAATGGCTCTGCACTTACATCTGACCATGGGAGGCCCAACCTACCACCATGTCAGAATGGAACATGGACTCATCACTTCCTGTTGGAAGGAACCTCGATCTGAAGAACACCAAGCTTCTCCCTGAAGTACTCAAACTTCACTCTGGCCAATGGATTGGTCAACATGTTAGGTATTTTCTCATTCGTCGCAACATACTGGAGCTTCACTGCTTCCTTCTGCACCATATCCCTGATATAGTGATATTTGATCTCGATATGCTTCGACTTGTCATGGAACATCAGGTTCTCCAACAACTTCACACAACTTTGGTTGTCGCAATATATACAAGTAACATCCAACTGGAGATCAAAAAAATTAGATAGTAGCTTCCTCAGCCACACTTCCTCACAACTACTCGAACAAGATGTGACATACTCTACTTCGGTTGTACTTAGTGCCACGTAGGATTTCTTCCTGCTAAACTAAGATACCACACCTGATCCCATACTGAAGTAGCACCCCGAAGTGCTCTTCCGATCAATGGAATTGCCTGCCCAATCTGAATCACATTACCCTTCGGGTTAATCTTCTGATTCACCTCATACTTGAGCCCATAATCAGTTGTACCCTTCAGGTACCTAAAAATATGCTTTGCAATAATCAGGTGAACATGTCTAGGATCCATCAGGAACTAGCTCAATGTGTTCACATCAAAGCAAATATTTGGTCTCGTATTCGTCAGGTGCATCAAGGACCCAATCATCTGATGATACATCATAGCATCAATCGACACTAATGAAGCATCACTCAATAGCTTCAGGTTCGATGCCATAGGTGTGGCCATGGCCTTGCAGTCCATCATCTCGAACCTCTTCGGGATCTCCACTCCATATTGTTAGATTTTTATCATTTAAGCAATATGATCTTAGGATCTTATCTGAGAGAATAACATGCACAACAATAAACACAAGAGACAAGAGACACAAAGAATTTTCCTTGGGGAAACCATAAAGGAGAAAACACTGCAACTTCCTCAGAGATAGAATGAGCACCAATGGTATCAGTAAAACCCGAAAACATAAAATATGATCTCCACAACTTGTTCTCTCTCACACACTTGAGAGAGATTCTCCTGTCTCAGTCATGCACCCTAGTGAGTGAGTGAGTGTGTTATAAATAGAGAGGCTCATTCTCTATTTATATTATTTCATTCACTTAATGTCCACTCCAACATGTCGGCCTCACTTAAAAATTACTTATTTGAGCCGGCATCTCTAGGAGAGTCTAATAACCCTAGTGCCCCACAACTTGTGGGGCCTTTTCCCCTCCGATCAACAAGGAGGGTTAACCTTAACACAATGGTGGGGACTATTGCCCCGACTTACAATAACTCACCTAGGGCCGACTTCTCTAGGATATTCTAGTAACCCCAGGGCCCCACAACTCCGGGGACTTTAACCCTTGATCAATAAAAGGGTTACCCACAATGACTTCACATGACTTGTTTACATTATTGAATCTCCCAATAGGAAAATTGGGATATGACATGACTCAATTACATTACAGATGCTTCCCAGAATAAACATTGGGGTACAATACATAAAATATACAAGTGAATACATTCCGAAATTTACAAATACATCAACAGTCCCTCTTAACTAGGAAGGTATTCTCTCGACACAATTTATTAGCACAAGTCTTCTTCTCTGTATCATCTGGATCATCACTGGATCTGGATCATTACTGGATCATCATCGAAACTGGATCATCATCAAAACTAGATCATCACTGGATCATCATCAAAGATGGATCATTACTGGATCATCATTGGATCATCATTGCTTTTTCTATCTCAATCAAATGGTGCTATCTCTTCATTCTTCGTCATAGGAAGTTCTACAAAACCAGCCCTTTTTCATGCTGGTTGTAGGCCTAGCCTCCATATAGGTCTTCTTCAGCGCTTATATCGGACCCTAAGTCAGAATGGCCTGCCCAACACTTACATATGACCATGAGAAGAACACATCCAACACCATGTTAGAAAGGCACGCCTAACACTCACATCTGACTATGAGAGGAACCAATCCAGTCATATATGTCAGAAAGGCCTAGCACTCACATCTAGTGGCATGATAGGACACACCATCTATCATCCATGGAAAGGCTCAACACTTACATCTACTGTTATAGAAAGACACACCATCTACTATCCATAGAATGGCACAACACTTACATTCTTTGGCATAGCAGGACACACCATCTACTATCCAAGGAATGGCTCAACACTTATATTCGACCATGCGAGGAACCAATCCAGCCTACATGTCGAAAGGGCTCTGCACTTACATTCAACCATGCGAGGAACCAATCTAGCCTACGTGTCGAAAGGGCTCTGCACTTACATTCAACTATGCAAGGAACCAATCCAGCCTACATGTCGAAAGGGCTCTCAGCCCCAGGCCGAAGAGTCCTGGTAACTGACCAGGTGCCTCCATTCTCCCAGAGAATGGCATCCAGCACTTATATCTGATCATGTGGGAACACATCCCTCAATCACATCAGAATGGCCCTACACTTATATCTGATCATGTGAGAACACATCCCATAGTCATATTAGAATGTCCCTCATCCCTAGGCTGAGTATTCCTGGTAACTAATCAGGTGCCTCCATTTAGAGAATGGCATTCATCACTTATATCCGATCATGTAGGAACCAATCCTACAGTCACATCAGAATGGCTCAGGACTCATATCTGACATGGAAGGAACCAATCCGCTCACCATGACAAAATGGCTTAGCCCTTAAATATGACCATGGAAGGAGCCAATCCTCTCACCATGTCAAAATGGCTCACAGACTCATCACTTCAACTTGGAGGGAGCCTCGATCTAGAGAACACCAAGTTTCTCCCTGAAGTACTCAAACTTCACTTTGGCCAATGGATTCGTCAACCCATCAACTATATGTTCTTCCGTCACAACATACTGGAGCTTCTCTACTCCTCTCTGCACTATATCCCTGATATAGTGATATTTTATATCGATATGCTTCGACTTGTCATGGAACACCAGGTTCTCAGACAACTTCACCCAACTCTGGTTGTCACAATATATACAAGTAGCATCCAACTGGAGATCAAATAAATAAGACAGTAGCTTCCTCAGCCACACTGCCTCACAACTAGCTGAACAAGCTGCGACATACTCTACTTCAGCTGTACTTGGTGCAACATAGGACCGCTTCCTTCTAAAACAAGATATCACACCTGATCCCATACTTGAGTAGCACCTCAAAGTGCTCTTCCTATGAATGGCATTGCCTTCCCAATCCGAATCCACATAACCCTCCAGGTTAATGTTCTGATTTGCCTCATACTTGAGCCCATAATCAGCTGTACCCTTTAGGTACCTCAATGCATGCTTTGCAATCATCAGGTGAACATGTCTCAATGTGTTCACAAAAAAGCAAATATCTGGTCTCGTATTTGTCAGGTACATCAAGCAACAAATCATCTGACGATACATCATGGCATCAACTGTCTTTGATGAAGCATCACTCAATAGCTTCAAGTTCGATGTCATAGGTGTGGTCATGGCCTTGCAGTCCATCATCCTAAACCTCTTCAAGATATCTACTACATACTTCCCTTGTCCCAAGGAGATTCCATCTACATTCTGCCACACCTCCATGCCTAGAAAATAATGCATCATACCCAAGTCTTTCATCTCAAACTCTGCAGCAAGTCTCCTTCTTGCAACTTTAATGAGTTCCTCTTTTCTGTCAGGAACAAGTTATCAACATATAACAGGAGAATAACTAGTCTTCCACCTTCAACCTTGAAGCAAAGGTTGGAAAATGCTTAACTCTTAGTAAATCCTAGAGTCATCAGTAACCTATCCATTTTGTTGTATCATGTTGAACCTCAATATCTTTTGCAGTCACCCCTCTGAAGCGGAGCATCATTCTCCCTCTATCTTTCATACTCTGTGCATTGAAACATTTTGTACTAAAGTGACAAGTAGCTTCCTCTGCTACTAATATTCTATGTATCCATCTAGGGTCACTAAATACCAAGATCCTCTATCTTGAATCTTTTCAAAAGTTCTTCTCGCACCCATCTGTGAGCTTGTCATCTTCTTCAAGCTCCTCATGTATGTATTATCCTATGGGTGTCTTCTGGGCTCGTACAAGGTCTTCTTTAATTTGCACACATGATTTTGCGTGCCATGTGCCTTAACTCCCACTGGATGCAAATGTCTCTTCATAGTCTATGCCTTCTTTCCATGAGAAGCCTTGTGCTACAAATCTTGCCCATGATGTTGCCATCTACTGTATGATGGATCTTGTAGATCCATATTGAAGATACTATGGACTTCCCTTTAGATCTTGATGTCGCATCCTAGACATCATTCTTCTTGAATTGGTATTCCCTATCTTCTTGGATGCTTCTTCATAGCTGTAAGGTTCTGCATCAATGATGTCGCTACATTCGTCATATTATTCTTCATCTTGAACTATCGTCACTTGTTCTTTGGAACAAGTCTCATCCTTCTTTTCTTGTATGTGATTGTACGCGATCTTTCCTACAATTCAAATGCACTAGTTGTATGATTAGAACATTTCATAATGCATATTCATAATGGTAATTTCTTATGCATAAATATATGATCATGCAACTATCTTAGCCAATACAACATTCATCCATATCTCACGGAAACTTTCTAGATTCCTTCCATCTCTACCAGGACAACACTGAGATTGTGCACTAATCCAATACGTTAGCAAAGAGGTTTCATTCTAGATAAGTAGCAATGGAGAGTTGTATAGCACCATGAGCTACTTACCCATCACATGCAAACATTATATCATGCATAATACATCAACTGAATATAAACAAATGCATGGAAAAACAATATCATGAAATGACAATGAAATACTTATCTTTAATTGTTTCATGGGTAGACTCCTTCTTGAGCCTTCAGCGTCATCATCTTATTCATTCATAATTTCTTATCCAAATGCTAAGATGGATAAGAGTTTCTTCAAGAGTTGAGTCCTTCATATTCCTCATCACTCGAGGTATCTTCTTTGGATGGTGAGAGATTGATCTTTAGTTTCTCCCATCTTCTCTTCTCTTATTATGAGTCAACCTTCTTCTTCTTCCCAGAGTCTGCTAAAAGTAATCACTTGCTTCTGGTACACATTCCTTGCATGAATGAATCCCATGATCCTGGGAGGCCATTCAAAGTGGCTATCACCACTTTTGCATTTTCCACTTCTTCTTCTACTACTACAAGTTGTTCTTTGATTTGAGAGGCCCTCATAAAGTATGAGTGTATGGTCTCTACATTCTGGATCTTCACATTCTTCAACTATTTTCTCAAAGTCATATTCTGATTTATGTTCTTCCCTTCAAATAGCTTGGTCAAGGAATCAAACATCTCTTCCGATGTCTTTAGGGAAGACATTTGTGGTATAAGGTTATCTGTGATTGAATCAGCAATGATTTTCTTGGCATTGACCAA
The DNA here is from genome assembly GCA_001517045.1 of Pseudotsuga menziesii. Lineage (NCBI taxonomy): Eukaryota > Viridiplantae > Streptophyta > Pinopsida > Pinales > Pinaceae > Pseudotsuga > Pseudotsuga menziesii. The sequence continues at coordinate 482,069 of LPNX010840173.1, forward strand.
GTTCTTCTGGTATAGGGCTTTTAGCCTCATCTCTCTCTGGAACGGGAACCTCTCTACTTATGTAGGTGTCCAATTCTTTTTCTTCAAAGAGATCATATACTTCCATTCTTGGAAGTTGTCAACTTCAACAAGCTTGTTATTAAGCTGATGTGATACATCACTTTGAAATGAGAACTTCAAATGAAAATAGCAAAAGATTATATCTTAGCGATTTGAGGTGTCCGTCCTCATTCCAGCGCTGGCTGATCTAGGGTTTCAGAGAAACCCTAATTTTCAAAACTTGGAATCTTTCAGATCTAAAAGTATAGAAAGATATATCTCTTCAATTTGATCTATCCAATGTACTCCTTTTCTGAAAACAGTGGAGGGAATCTCCCAGAATAGGAATCCCTAGTTTTCCAATTTCTTATGCAGAAATGCATGATACTTTTTCTGCGATATCTCTGAAATTACTACTCCTCTATGTTTGAAACATCGCCTTGTGGTATCCTCACCTATTCTTGTTCCAAAACCATAGGTTTCATCATAATTGGTTTCACCAATTGGGACTTATGATCGTTTTCCCAAGGTGACCTGTTTCAGGATTATTCAGCATTGTGAAGTTGTACGGACTCCCACATGTCACTGTTTCATATTCGGAGTCTAAAACTTATACCACAGAAATTAAATTCTATTCCCTTTCTGGAACATCTTCAAAAATTTCATTTGGACCTTTTTAGCCCGATATATAGCAATTCTCCCCAAGTGTCCTTTTTAGGGATGAATCCTGGAAGAGGCTGGAACCCTGACTTGGATGGATCATATCTCCTAAAATATAGCAAATATGAGGCTGAAATTTGGACACGGTGTAAATAAGGATTTTATCCTTGGCTTGTGAAAGTGGAAGCTCCTGATAATTCTCCAATCCAAAGATATAGTGAATGTACCAAAACTTATCAGTTTTAGTATTTAGGGTTTTTCCAGCTCGGGGTCAAACTAGGGTTTGACTTTCTCAGAGTTACACCCAACAAAAAATCTTGACCCAGGTCTCTCATGGAGGCTTCACTTGTTGACCAATATCCTATAACATTAGTTCATATTGTGGGTTTTAACATTATTAAAAATTGAACCAATATATTGCAGGTATTGGGAGGGATGAGGGGTTTAAGGTGGGGGTGGGTAGGGTGGTTTATAAGGATTGAGGTATAAAATGGGGCAGGGAGGAGGTTTTAAGTATTGGGAGGGGGTTTCAAAAAAAAGAGTTTGGGTCAATATCTATGGAAATTAAGGGCATTCTTTAATATCCCACGATCGCACATGCTATGTGAGATGTTCACTAAGTGAAGTCCCCGTGGGGTCTCTAAACTTTGATTTTGATGAGGAGATCCATCCTATGTCGGGCTCACTCAAAAATTCTTATTCTGTAAAAATCCCTAATTTCCCACACCAAAAAATGAAAATTCCTAGAATCAAATTTTTCTTCGACAACAAGATGCGCCATTCAATGGAGAGTCATCCTAGCATACTTTTGCTGATGGATTGTGGAGAGAGACCCAAAAATTAAGAATCCCTAGATTGTACAGATACACAATGTCTTCTTCCTAGGTTAGCTTTGATACCATGTTATATTTTTATCATTTAAGCAATATGATCTTAGGATCTTATCTGAGAGAATAACATGCACAACAATAAACACAAGAGACAAGAGACACAAAGAATTTTCCTCGGGGAAACCATAAAGGAGAAAACACTGCAACTTCCTCAGAGATAGAATGAGCACCAATGGTAGCAGTAAAACCTAAAAACATAAAAGATGATCTCCACAGCTTGTTCTCTCTCTCACACTTGAGAGAGCTTCTCCTGTCTCACTCATGCACCCCAGTGAGTGAGTGTGTGTGTTATAAATAGAGAGGCTCATTCTCTATTTATATTCTTTCATTCACTTAATTTCCACTCCAACATGTCGTCCTCACTTAACAATTACTTACTAAAGCCAACATCTCTAGGAGATTCTAATAACCCTAGTGCCCCACAACTTATGGGGACTCTGCCCCTCTGATCAATAAGGAGGGTTAACCTTAACACAATGGTGGGAACTATTGTCCTGACTTACAATAACTAACCTAGTGCCGACTTCTCTAGGATAGTCTAATAACCCTAGGGCCCCACAACTGCGTGGAATTTAAGCCTTGATCAATAAGAGGGTTACCCACAATGACTTTACATGACTTGTTTACATTATTGAATCTCTCGATAGGAACATCAGAATATGACTTGACTCAATTACATTATAGATGCTTCCTGGAATAAACATCGTGGTACAATACATAAAATATACAAGTGAATACATTCCAAAGTTACAAATACATCAACACATACTTCCCTCTTCGAAGGGGGATTCCATCTACACTCTACCACACATCCATGCCTAGAAGTAGTGCATCATATCCAAGTCCTTCATCTCGAACTTCGCAGCAAGTATCCTTCTTGCAAATTTTAATGAGTTCCTCTTTCTATTAGGAACAAGTCATCAACATATAACAGGAACATCACTGGTCTTCCACCTTCAACCTTGAAGCAAAGGTTGGAATCCTCTTTACTCTCAATAAATCCTAGAGTCATTAGTAATCTATCCATCCTGTCGCACCATGTCGAACCTCAAGATCTTCTACAGTCACTCTCTCTAAAGTGGATCATCACTCTCCCTCTTCCTTTCGTACTCTATGCATTGACACATTCTATATGGGAGTGACAAGTAGCTTCCTCTGCTACTAATATTCTATGTATCCATCTAGGGTCATTGGATATCAAGATCATCTATCTTGAAAACGTTCTCCTCGCACCCATCTGTGAGCTTGTCATCCTATATAGGCTTTCATCTTCAACCTTGTAGTAAAGGTTGAGATATTCATCACTCTAAGTAATCTTCAAACTCCTAATGTATGTGTTATCCCATGGGTGCCTTCTGAGCTCATACAAGGCCTTATTTCATTTTCACACATGATTCTTCTTGTCATGTGTCTTTCTAGTGGTTGAAAATGTCTCTTCATAGTCTATGCCTTATTTTTGTGAGAAGCCTCGTGGTACAAATATTTTTTTGTATCCCATGATGTTTCCATCTGCTGCATGATGGAACTATGAACTTCCCTTCAGGTCTCGATATTGCATCCTATACATCATTCTTCTTGAACTGAAATTATCCTTCCCTTTCTTCTTGGCTACTTCTTCATAGCTGGAAGGTTCTGCATCAATGATGTCACTCAATAGTGGCACAAAACTGTATTCGTCATATTATTCTTCATTCTTGGATTTTTTCTCGAACTGTCACCACTTGTTCTTTGGAACAAATCTCATCCTTCTTTTCTTGTAGGTGATTGTACACAATTTTTCCTAGAAGTCAAATGCATTAGTTGTATGATTAGAAAATTTTCATAAGGCATATTCATAATGGAAAATTATTATGCATAAATATATGATCATACAACTATTTTAGCCAATACAACATTCATCCATATCTTAGAGAAAATTTCTAGATGTCTTCCATCTCTACCATGACATCATTGAGATTGTGCACTAATCCAATATGTCAGCAAAGAGGTTTCATTCTAGATAAGTAGCAATGGAGAGTTGTATATCACCATGAGGTACTTACCCGTCACATGCATATTAGTAGTATACTGTCATTAATGAAAACATTCTATCATGCATAACACATCAAATGAATATAAACAAATACATAACAAAACAATATCATGAAATGAGACTTGAATACTTATCTTTATTTGTTTCGTGGGTAGAATTATTCTTGAGCCTTCAGTTTCATCATTTTCTTCATTCATAACAACATCATTTCTTATCCAAATGCTAAGATGAATAATAGGTTTTTCAAGAGTTGAGTCCTTCGTATTCCTCATCGCTTGAGGGATCTTCTTTGAATCGTGAGAGCTTGATCTTTAGTTTCTCCCATCTTCTCTTTCTCTTATTATGAGCCGAGCTTCATCTTGTCTGCACTCTGGGCCAGAGTCTATTGAAGGTAATCACTTCCTTCTGGTGCACATTCCTCGAATGAATGAATCCCTTGATCCTGGGAGACCATTCAAGATGGTTATCACAATTTCTGTATTCTCTACTTCTTCATCCACTGCTTCAAGGTGTTCTTTGATTTGAGAGACCCTTGTAAAGTATGACTATATGGTCTCTGCATTCTAGATCTTTACATTCTTCAATTGGTTTCTCAAAGTCATCTTCCGATTTATGTTCTTCCCTTCAAATAGATTGGTCAAGGAATCTGTTAGGATTATTAATCCTCCCTTGTCCAAATTTGGTCATATGTCTAAATCAGGAGTCATGTCTAAATAGAGAGTCCATCCAGTCTATTTATATTCATTAGCACCATTGGGTCCACTTGGCCTAATTGGGGCACATGTTTTAGTTACTAAAGTGTGGAGAACACTAACTGAGGCTTACTGCCACTGATTGTGTTGATGTAATTGTAACTTCCGAATGTATTCACTTGTATTTCTTATTTATTGTAACCCGATGTTTATTCTGGGATGTTATCATGTCATGCCCCGATGTTCTGATCAGGAGAATCAATAATGTAAACAAGTCATGTCAAGTCATTGTGGGGAACCCTCTGATTGTCTAAGGGTTAAAGTCCTTGCAGTTTCGGGGCACTAGGGTTATTAAACTCTCCTAGTAGAGGTCATCCCTAGTATGGTTTTAGTCATGTCCAGATTAGTATAAATAGAGAGATAGACTCTCTATTTAGCACACATCACATACACACTCAAGTGTAGTGCATAGTTGAGGAAGGAGAAGACACTGGGGCTAGAGAAGAAGAAGGTTACTGTTGTTGGGAGTGCATCTTACTATTTTGGGGTTTTACCTTTTGTGTTGATTCTATCTCTGAAGAAGTTGTGGGGTTTTCTCCATTTATGGTTTCCCCGAGGAAAAAAATTGTGTTCATTGTCTCTTGTGTTTGATTGTTGTGCTTGTTGTTCTCTCAGTTAAATATCCATATAATGCTATCTTAAATGTTGAAAAACTAACATGGGATCAGAGTTAATTTGAGAAGAAGACACTGTGTAGCTGTGGGAACTAGGGATTCCTACTTTTTGGATCTCTCTCCACATATTTTTAGAAAAAGTAAGGTGGAATAACTCTCCTCCTTAGGGCACATCTTTCTGTCAAAGCAGAATCCAATTCTGAGGTTTTTTAGTTTTGGACCCAACACTGCTGCTGAAAATTAGGGACTTTCATAGAAGAGGAATTTTTTAGTGAGCCCAGGCCTAGATTGATCTCCTCCCCAAAATCAAAGTTAGGGATAAATTTCAAAGCATTTGGGTGGACAGAACTCCGGAAAAGAAAAACCCTAATTTGCTCCTAAACCAGCTCTGTAGGATTTCAGTTCAACATTCAGATCCAACATCTTGACCTGGTAAGATCTAAAATATTTTGTATTCCATTTTAGGTTCTCAGTTAAGATGTCTCATCATACCAAGCTTGATGAAAAGCTTCAGGGAGCCGATAACTTCCGAGCTTGAAAGTATAGGATCTCCCTGGTCCTGGAAGAAAATCAGTTAGACTCCTACATCCATGAGGAGGTTCCAGTTCTAGAGGGAGATGAGGCTAAGGCCTTGCATAAGAAGAATTTGGTTATGGAAAAGAGGATGATTGCTAATTCTATCAAGGATCACCTTATCCCTTAGATGTCCTCTCTCAAGACACCTAAAGCTATGTTTGATGCCCTAACCAAATTGTTTGAAGGGAAGAACATAAACCGGAAGATGACTCTGAGAAACCAACTGAAGAATGTGAAGATTCAAAATGTAGAAAAAATCCAGTCTTACTTCATAAGAGTCTCTCAGATCAAGTAACAACTATAAGTAGTAGATGAAGAAGTGGAAAATGCAGATATTGTGATGACTACCTTGAATGGCCTTCCTAGGTCATGGGATTCTTTCATCCAAGGAATCTGTGCTAGAAATAAGTTAGTCATGTTCAGCAAACTATGGGAAGAGTGTTCTCAAGAAGAAGCATGCATAGAATCTCGAGAAGAAAAGATGGGAAGTGAAGATCAAGCTCTCACAGTACACTCCAAGTCAACTAAAAGAAGATCTCGTCACCCTAGAGGTAAGCACTATGACAAAGATAACACTAGAAAAGATTTGTCTAGGGTCATATGTTATACATGTGATGAAGCAAGACATTATGCAAAGAATTATCCTAAGAAACCAAAGATATCAAAGAGGAGCAGCAAAAGAAGACATCATGCTCATGCTGCAGAGCATGATGAACCATCCAAGAAGAGAACCATATATGAAAGTGAAGATTCTTCAAGCGAGGATGAATATGTTTTGATTTTCGCTCTCAGAGGTAACATTACTCATGGAAGTGGTGATTGGCTTATAGATAGTGGGGCCTCCAAACATATGACAGGATTCAAGGAATCCTTTGTGAGACTGTCAGAACATGAATCACCTCACAAGGTGAAGCTAGGAGATGACTACCAATATCCAATAAAAGGTAGTGGGGAATCTTCCTATAAGCTAGACTCTGGAAAGTCTCTAACAATGAAAGAAGTATTGTTTGTGCCAAGACTCAAGAAGAACCTCCTCTCCATATCGGCATTAGATGCAAAAGGAGTGAGGGTTGCATTCATAGATGGTCAAGTCATCATGTGTCCAAAAGGAAAGACTATCGATGATGCGGTGGTGATTGGAGAACAAGAAGGAGGATTGTACAAACTAAAGGGTCATCTAGAACAAGACTTGATCCATGACATAGTAGAGCCAAGTGAACTTTGGCATAGAAGCTTGCACATGTGCATTACAAAGCACTACCTATTGCAAGCAAAGTTGTTGAAGGTCTTCCAAAATTCCAAGCAAAACATGATGGGGTCTGCAAAGGATGTGCAAAAGGAAAGAATACAAAGAAGACATTTCCAAGCAGTGAAAGAAAAGCAAAAGGAATCTTGGAAATCATCCACTCCGATGTATGTGGTCCTATGTCATCAAACTCACTAAGCGGGTATGCATATTATGTTTCTTTTATTGATGATTTTTCTAGGAAGACATGGATTTATTTCATGAAGAACAAAGACGAAGTATTCAACAAGTTCAAGGAATTCAAAGCCTTGGTCGAGAACCACATTAAAAAGAAGATCAAGACCTTTCGATCAGATAATGGTGGAGAATTCACTTCAAATGAGTTCAAATAGCTATGCAAAGAATCAGGGATTAAGAGGGAGTTGTCTACTCCTTACAATCCACAACAAAATGGGATTGCAGAACGAAAGAACATAACTATCATGGAAGCTGAAAAATCAATGCTTCATGATCAAGACCTTCCTATGCATCTTTGGGCGGAAGCTACCAGAACATCAGTGTATGTACAGAACCATACTCCACATAGAGTACTCAAGAACAAGACTCCTGAAGAAGTCTTCTCTGGCATGAAACCAGAAGTCAGACATCTCAGAATATTCGATTGTCCTGTGTACATACACATTCCAAAAGAGAAGAGGACTAAATTAGATCCTTCAGGAAAGAAGGGTATATTTGTTGGATACTCTGAAAGCTTGAAGGCTTACCGAATATATTTTCCAGGATTCAAGAAGATTGACATTAGCAGGGATGTGACATTTGATGAAAATACAACTTACAACAAATCCATAAAGAAACCTGCTGACGAATCCAAAGAAGTAGAAGCACCAAGAATTCATGATACAACCATGAATGAAGAAGCTCAAGAAGAAGATCGAGAATTTGAAGAACCACAAAGACCTATAGATCCACCTATGGAAAAGAATCCTCATAAGAGGAAAATTTCTTGGGTACGAGAACTTATCCAAGGTGCGGAAAGATATGGGGCTCCAGAAGAGAATCATAGAGAAAGAAAGAGGACCAGATCCTGCTTCGAGTATGTAGCATTACTATGTGATTTCATTGATAAAGAACCTTCCAGTTATGAAGAAGTGATAGAACGGAAAGAATGGAAGGATGCTATGATCGAAGAATACCAATCGATCATGAAGAATGATGTTTGGGATGTTGTCCCAAGACCAAAAGGGAAGTCAGTTGTAACTTCCGAATGGATCCTACAAGATCAAACATGCTGCAAATGGTAGCATAGAAAAATATAAGGCAATATTTGTGGCTCAGGGTTTCTCTCAGAAAGAAGGAATATATTATGAAGAAACCTTTGCACCTGTAGCCAAATACACTTCCATCAGATCAATACTTGCTCTCGCTGCAATGATGAAATGGAAGATACACTAGATGGATGTCAAGACTGCTTTCTTGAATGGTGTAGTGGAAGAGGAAGTGTAGGTAGAACAACCACTCGGTTTTGAGACACATGATAGGGAGTCTCATGTGTGCAGATTGAAGAAAGCCCTGTACGGTTTGAAATATGAACCTAGGACATGGTACGGCAGAATTGATAGCTTTCTATCCAGTTTGGGCTTTACCAAAAGTAAATCAGATTCCAAACTTTACTACAAGGTTGAAGATGGAAACCCAATGATGATTCTACTGTATGTAGATGATCTATTTGTGACAGGTATGGATGGGTTGATTGCTGATACGAAGAGAAAGGTTGTTGCCGAGTTCGATATGAAGGACTTGGGAATGATGCATTATTTTCTAGGTATGGAGGTGTGGCAGAGTGTAGATGGAATATTTCTTGGACAAGGGAAGTATGCAGTAGAGATCCTAAAGAGGTTTGGGATGATGGGCTGCAAGGATATGGCCACACCTATGGCATCAAACATGAAGCTATTGAGTGATGCTTCATCATTATCGGTTGATGCTACGATGTATCATCAGATGATTGGGTCCTTGATGTACCTGACGAGCACGAGACTAGACATTTTCTTTGCTGTGAACACCTTGAGCCAGTTCTTGACAGATCCGAGAAATGTTCACTTGATTGCTGCAAAGCATGTTCTGAGGTACTTGAGGGGTACAGTTGATTATGGGCTCAAGTACGGTACGAATCATAAGATTAACCTAGAGGGTTATGTTGATTCAAATTGGGCAGTGAGTGCCATCGATAGGAAGAGAACTTCAAGGTGTTGCTTCAGTATGGCTTCAGGTGTGATCTCTTGCTTTAGCAGGAAGCAATCCTATGTGGCATTGAGTACAGCTAAAGCAGAGTATGTCGCATCCTGTTCAGCTAGTTGTGAGGTAGTATGGCTAAGGAAGCTACTGTCTGATTTATTTGATCTCCAGATGGATGCTATTTGTATACATTGTGACAACCAGAGTTGTGTGAAGTTATCAGAGAATCCAGTGTTCCATGACAAGTCGAAGCATATTGAGATCAAGTATCACTATATCAGGGATATGGTGCAGAGGGGAGAAGTGAAGCTCTAGTATGTTGCGACAGATGATCAGATAGCTGATGTGTTGATGAAGCCACTAGCCAGACTGAATTTCAAGCACTTCAGGGAGAAGCTTGGTGTTCTCCAGATCGAGGTCCCTTCCAGGGGGAAGTGACGAGTCAAGAATCAATTCTGATGAGCAGTTTAGATGTAAGGGATGAGCCATTCTGTCATGGTGAGAGGATTGGTTCCTTCCATGTCAGATATGATTGCTGAGATCCATAGCCATTCTGATGAGTAGGTCAGATGTAAGGGCTGATCCATTCTATCATGGCTAAAGGATTAAGTTCCTCCCATCTCAGATGTGAGTGTTGGAAATTCTGACAAGTAGGTCAGATGCAAGGGCTACCACCATTCTGACGAGTAGGTCAGATGTAAGGGCTACTGCCATTATGATGAGTTGGTCAGATGTAAGAGCTGAGCCATTCTTTCATGGCTAAAGGATTAAGTTCCTCCCATGTCAGATGTGAGTGCTGGCCATTCTGACGAGTAGGTCAGATGTAAGGGCTGCCACCATTCTGACGAGTAGGTCAGATGTAAGGGCTACCCCCATTCTGACGATTAGGTCAGATGTAAGGGCTGAGACATTCTGTCATTCCTAAAGGATTAAGTTCCTCCCATGTCAGATGTGAGTGCTGGCCATTCTAACGAGTAGGTCAGATGTAAGGGCTACTGCCATTCTGACGAGTAGGTCAGATGTGAGTTCTGGCCATTCTAATGTAGGATGAGCTCCTACATAGATGTAAGGGCTACTTCCTTTCTGATGAGTAGGTCAAATGTGAGTGCTAGCCATTCTAACGTGACTGTAGGATTAGGTCCTATATGACCATATATAAGGACTACCGCCTTTCTGACGAGTAGGTCAGATGTGAGTGCTGGCCATTCTGATGAGTAGGTCAGATGTAAGGGCTACCTCCTTTCTGACGAGCAGGTCAGATGTGAGTGCTGGCCATTCTGACAAGTAGGTCAAATGTAAGAGCTACCAAAGACCTATGAGGAGGTAGGAATACACCCAACATGAAAGAAGGATGGCTCTGTAGAACTTCCTGTGACAAGAAGAATCATGAGATAGCACATATGATGGTGACCAGAGGAGATCCAGATCGAGCTATGATCCAGATCCATTTATGATGACTCCGAGAGATCCAGATCGAGTGATGATCTAGATCCAGCAGTGATGATCCAGATCGAGTGATGATCTAGATCTAGTGATGATGATCCAAATCCAGTGATGATCCAGATCTAGTGATGATGTTCTAGATTGAGTATCATCTAGTGATGTTTCAGATCGAGTATGATCCAGTGATGATGATCCAGATCCAGATGAAGATGGCATGAAGATAAAGATGGCTTGAGGACAAGATGACTTGGAGATGCAGATGACGAGAAGATCGAGAGAAGAAGACCAGTGATGAAAAATTGTTTCGAGAGAATACCTTCCTAGTTAAGAGGGGGTGTTGATGTAATTTTAACTTTGGAATGTATTCACTTGTATTTGTTATCTATTGTAACCCTATTTTTATTCCAGGATGTTATCATGTCATGCCCCGATGTTCCAATCGGGAGAATCAATAATGTAAACAAGTCATGTCAAGTCATTGTGGGTAACCCGCCGATTGTCTAAGGGTTAAAGTCCCCGCAGTTCTGGGGCACTAGGGTTATTAGACTCTCCTAGTAGATGTCAGCCCTAGTAGGGTTTTATTCATGTTGGGATTAGTGTAAATAGAGAGCTCGACTCTCTATTTACCACACATCGCATACACACTCAAGTGTAGCGCATAGTTGAGGAAGGAGAAGACACTGGGGCTAGAGAAGAAGAAGGATACTGCTGTTGGGAGTGCATCTTACTATTTTGTGGTTTTACCTTTTATGCTGATTCTATCTCTGAGGAAGTTGCGGGGTTTTCTCCATTTATGGTTTCCCCGAGGAAAAACACTGTCTTCATTGTCTCTTGTGTTTGATTGTTGTGCTTGTTGTTCTCTCGATTAAAGATCCATATAATGTTAGCTTAAATGTTGAAAAATGAATAGATTGCACTTAATTGCATCATTTTAGGAGCCTCCTAAACCAATACCTACAATTTAGGAAGCCACTGGGAGTTCTGAAACCAACCAAGGTCAGTTCAGTTCAGTTGATGACTAGTTAAGCTAAGTTAGGAGTCAGTTACATTTAGTTCTAGTCCTCTACATTCAGTTAGCACTAGGTTTACTTGACTGCACTCAGTAGGGACGTATTTCTCACCTACCACAGTCAGTTATCCTTAGCCAACACTGAATGTAACACTTGAGTTGTGTTTTAGAGCTCCGATGAACTCCGGTTATGGTTTAGACAAGTTCAGTTAACTGTTGAGTCCTCCGATAATGATTTAGAAAAGGTCTTAGTTACCTACAGTCAAGTAGAGTCTATCAATTCGAATTTCCTCATGTGGATTCAAATTTCATGTGGATATTAAAGCCATTGTACTTCATTGTAATTATTATCTGATTTCTTTTTTTATTAATGAAAGCATTCACAGCTGCAAGCCATTTTTGCATTGTTTCATTCTTCAATTGCTGAGTAAATTATGTGATCTACTTTGTGAGTTGTGTGTTTGTCTACAGATATATGTGCTCAATTTAATATGGTATTAAATCCTCAAAGGACAAGGCATTTCTCCTCCTTAGATCTCCAGCTGGATCATTTTTTTTAGCAAATTGCTCCTTCCAGTACTGCACCAAAAGCGGAGAATTTACCACTCAATATCCCAAGTTAGGAAATTGTTGATCAAGCTTGCTTGATCAACTATACTAGGTGTGAACGAAATTCCAAAAGTGCATACTGTCGACCTTACTTTGTATGTTTGATTGTGTGACAGGTTATCAGCTTTTCTTATAGCATTCGCTACAAGAAACCCTTTCTTCTCACTGCATTCAGTATAGCAGCTCAATCCTTCTTACTACATTCATAATGGCTCATCCAATGGAAGCTCTCACTCCCTTCAACTATCACCAATGGAAGGGAGACATGGTGGTAATGCTCCGCACCAAGCAGCTCTTCAGACTCATAGAAGAAACAGAGGCTTAGCCAGCTTTAGATAAAGACAAAGCTAAGTACATGAACAGGCTTGATGAATCCCTTAGACACTTGCTCTCCTCAGTCTCTAGAGATCTTCAATTCCACATCCAAGCTTGCCTCCTTATTTGATAAGCAGGATGAGATGAGGATCCATCAGCTAGAAAATGATCTAATCACTCTTAATCCATCCAATTTCGAATCACTAGATGAATTCTTCACAAAGTTCAAGAACCTGATATATCAGTTGAAGCAATGCAAAGTGGAGAAGGATGAAGATCAGCTCATCCTTTCCATTCTCACAAAGCTCAATGCGGACTACTTAGTCTTTGTATCCACCTTCCAATCAGTAAGGATCACTAATCCAAATTGGAATATTCCCACTCTTAATTCCTTCATCCAATCTCTTATTTCTGAGAATGATAAATTGATCCAAATGGGGATCATTCGATCTCCCAAAGATCTATCTCTGGTTGCAAGAGGAGATAAGGTAGTGAATGACAAAGGGAAGCAAAGGGATGAGTCACCTATGAAGAAAGAGCAGTCAAAAGAACCTTCAAGTTTGAAAAGAAACAAGAATAATGGCAAAGGCAAGGTCCTCTACTCTTACTATGGAAGGGGATTTCATTCAGAAAGCTCCTATATGAGAAGACAACTTGATGAAATGGCTCTTCTTTTGAAGAAACATAACATTTCTGTATCTGCTAGCACAAGGAAGGATGACTCTGAAGAAGAAGAAGATGAAGAATACCAAAGGAAAGGCCATGCATTGAAGGCTTGCTACACATCATCACATGTCTTCCTCATTGATTCTGGAGCTTCCAACCATATGGCTGCATCTAGAGAATCATTCTCTTCTTTTCATTCCTTTGATGGTCCTAGTATTTAGATGGGAAATAACAGTAAAGTCAAAACAAATGGGAAGGGATCTATCAAGCTTGAACATGGAAGGTTCAAAGATGTGCTATTGGTTCCCTCCCTAGCTTCAAACATGTTATCTGTCTATCAGATGACCCATACTGGATCTCCAAAGTGAGTGATATTTGGTCCTGAATTAGTGGAGATCATAGATATCTCTACTGGGAGCATCATATCAAATGGTACTACAAATCATGCTTCAAAATCATATGAGTTCTCACATTTTATGCCTCCTTCAGAACCAGTGCACTCTCAGCAGCCACTTGCAAGGGAAGGTAAAATCATTGCATCCACTTCTTTTATAGCTTCTACTAATATTGTAGATCCATCTTTATCAGTTTATGAGATTGAGATTCAGGGTGACTGAGATCTAGATTCAGTCCCTACTTCCAAACTGGAAGCTAAGAAGATGATTGGAAACTCACCTGACACTCAGAAAGGAAAGACCCTTGCGCTATGCCATGCAATCTTACCTCCTTCGGAGAGATGCAATAGACTCCCTGTATGATGCTATATGGCAAGGGCTCAGTCTCACTACATTCAGAAGAATGGATATGATCATACACCTCTTCATTCAGCAAGAGACAAAGGTTACATTCCTCCTTCCTTCCATCATCATTTTTGGAGAAGAAGGAGAAGTCTACATGTTAGGCCCCAGAATACCTATTCATAGCACACCATGCATGCTACTTCGCTACCTCACAGAGATGAAGATTACAGCAACATATTTTCAAGTTTTTCAAACTTGAGACTTGATTCTACCTGCTTAGATAGAGGGGGGAATTTTTTCCCATGTGGTTTTTGCCACAGCTCCTTGTATTAAGCAGTTACTTTATTTTACTTGATGTAATGGGTGACCTATGGTCTTAGTTACCAGGGCCCACATATTGTCCAAGTTAGCATTCATGGGGGGTGTTAGGATTATTAATCCTCCCTTGTCCAAATTTGGTCATATGTCTAAATCAGGAGTCATGTCTAAATTGGGAGTCCATCCAGTCTATTTATAGTCATTAGCACCATTGGGTCCACTTGGTCTAATTAGGGCACATGTTTCAGTTACTAAAGTGTGGGGAAAACTAATTGAGGCTTACTACCACTGATTACACTTAATTGCATCAATTTAGGAGCCTCCTATACTAATCCCTACAATTTAGGAAGCCACTGGGAGTGCCAAAACCAACCAAGGTCAGTTCAGTTCAGTTGATGACTAGTTAAGCTAAGTTAGGAGTCAGTTACATTTAGTTCTAGTCCTCTACATTCAGTTAGCGCTAGGTTTACTTGACTGCACTCAGGAGGGGTGCATTTCTCACCTACCATAGTCAGTTAGCCTTAGTCAACACTGAATGTAACACTTGAGTTGTGTTTTAGAGATTTGATGAACTTCAGTTATGGTTTAGACAAGGTCACTTAACTATTGAGTCCTCCGATAATGATTTATACAAGGTCTTAGTTACCTACAGTCAAGTAGAGTCTATCAATTCGAATTTCCTCATGTGGATTCGAATTTCATGTTGCTATTAAAGCCATTGTACTACATTGTGATTATTATCTGATTACTTTTTTTATTAATGAAAGCATTCACAGCTACAAGCCATTTTTGCATTGTTTCATTCTTCAATTGCTGAGTAAATTGTGTGATCTACTTTGTGAGTTGTGTGTTTGTCTACAGATCTATGTGCTCAATTTAATAGAATGAAACATATCTTTAGGTGTCTTTAGGGAAAACACTTGTGGTACAAGGTGATCCTTTATTGAATCAACAATTATCCTCTTAACCAAGTTCTTCTTGTCTAAGGATTTAGCCTCATCTCCCTCTAGAACTAGAACCTCTCTACTTATGTAGGTGTCCAATTCATTTTATTCAAGAAGCAATGAAAACTTTTACTTTCATGTTCGGAATTTTTCAGATTCACCAAGATTGTCATCAAGCTGGTGTGATAGGTCATTTTGAAGTGAGAACCTCAACTGTAAATAGCAAAAGATTAGATCTTACCAATTTGAGGTGTCCTTCCTGGTTCCGGAGCTAGCTGATCTAGGATCAGAGAAACCCTAATTTAAAAAACTTGGAATTTCAAACTTCTGATTGGATAGAAATATATAACTCTTCAAGGCGAACTATCCAATGTACTCCTTTTCTGAAAACAGTGAAGAGAAACTCCCGGAACAGGAAGCCCTAGTTTTCCAATTTCTTTTGCAGAAATGCCTGATACTGTTTCTGCGGTATCTACAAAATTAATGCTCCTCTATTTCTGAAATTTTGTATGGATGTAGAATCATCTGTCCTCTTTCTAACACCATACGTTTTATTAGAATTTTTTTCACCAATTGGGCCTTATGATAGTTTTCCCACGGTGACGCAATTCAGGACTGTTCATCATAGCGAACTTGTACGGACTTCCATGTGTCACTGTTTCACCTTCAGGGTCTGAAATTTTTACCACAGAAATCAAAGTCCATGAAATATCTATAACATCTTCCAAAATTTCATTTGTACTTTTGTAGCTTGAGATATAGCAATTCTCCCTATGTGTCATGTTTCGGGACGAATCGTGGAAGAGGCTGAAACCTTGATTTGGAGGAATCATATCTCTTAGAATATAGAGAATATGAGGCTAAAAGTTTTACAGAAGGTACAATATGATTTTATCTTCATCCTGTGAAAATTGTGTCCCTTTATACTTCTTCAATCCTGAGATATAGCGAATGTACTAAAACTACCATTTTTAGTATTTTAGGGTTTTTCAGGCCTGAGGTCAAACTAGGGTTTGACTTTCCCAGAGTTTCACTCAACCAAAAACTTAGAAATTGATCTATAAACTTCGATTTTGATGATGAGATAAATCCTATTCTAGGCAAACTAAAAATTCCCAGAATCAAATTCTGCTTCGACAGAAAGATGGGCCCTTCAATGGAGAGTCATCCTAGCCTCCTTGTGCTGATGGATGGTGGAGACAGACCCAAAATTAAGAAGCATTAGATTCTGCAGCTGCATAGTGTCTTCTTCTCAGGTTAGCTCTGATACCATGTTATATTTTTATCATTTAGACAATATGATCTTAGGATCTTATCTCAGAGAATAACATGCACAACAATCAATCACAAAAGACAATGGACACAAAGATTTGTCCTCAAGGAAACCATAAAGGAAAAATCCCGCAACTTCCCCAGAGATAGAATGAGCACCAATGGTAGTAGTAAAACCCAAAGACAAAAAGATGATCTCCAACAGCTATTCTCTCTCTCTCACTTGAGTGAGCTTCTTCTCTCTCACCTATGCACTATAGCTGGGTGAGTGTGTGTGATAAATAAAGAGGCTCACTCTCTATTTATACTCTTTTGTTCACTTAATATTTGACTTAGTTATGTAGGCTCGAGTAATCCTAACTTAGTTATGTAGGCTCGAGTAACCACAACTAGGGTACTAATGACTCGACTTACAACGGAGGGGACTTCCTCATGACTTTTAATAATTCTCCCGATAGGAACATCGGGGTACAAATAAATACAAGTGATTCTCCTGATATGAGCATTGGGGACTAATGAAATACAATATATACAAGTGAATACATTCTTAAGTTACAAATACAACAACAGTGGCCATGCCTATGATGCCACAATGTTGTGCCTATTTCCATGGAAGCTACAATGATAGAAGATTCAGTATATGAGGACATAAATTCAATGTACCTATCATATATCCTTTTTCTATTACTAGTGATCATTTAGTGATGTTCCACCACGTTTCTCCAAATGTAGATAAACAGTTTTTGTCTCCAAACTACCCTGTTTAGATCATATTTATTTTCATATAATAAATGTGCCTTACATATTTCAGCTACCATTCAACTCCATTGTTTAACTTTATCCATACCTTACCCATTCGAACAAGTTTACATGGTTCATCACCACCCAATAAAACATGTCCAAAATCACTTAGAACATAATCATGAAATAATTTCCTATGGGGTGTAGCATGACATGAACCCCCTTAATCTACTACCCAGTAATCACTAGTACTATATAATACAAGAATCAAATCATCATGCAACATTTTATTCCTAAGTAATTTCATGTTGCCCATCTCCTTTCTTGTTTGGAGCTTTGTAGTCTTTCTTCATATGTCCTTTCTCTTCATGGTTCCAACACTCGGATCTTTCCTAGTATAGACTTGTATCTTCCCTTCCTGTACTTTATACAATTACTCGACCTATTTAATTTCTCCCTTTGTCTCTCCTACTATCCATGGTCAACAAATTACCTAATGTCTCACCTATGATTTCCATTTGCATTTCCTAGCTAAGAATAACACCAACAACAACATCAAATTTAAGAGTGTTTCAACCAAAGACAGAGTTAATTACAACCATGAACAAGTTTTTCCAAATTTCTGACAATGAGCACAATATTAGAAGAGATCTAACCTCATTATCAAATTTCACTCTTGCAGAACTTAGTTGATTAGTAACCATATTAAATTGATTTAAATGGTCAACAACATACCCACCTTCTGACATCTTCATATTAAATAAATGCTTCATTGGAAATACCTTGTTGGAAGTCAAGGGATTTTCATACAGTTTAGCCAATGCTTTCATCAAACTCTCCATTGAATTTTCTTTTTAAATATTGAAAGCCACCGACAAATCTAGGCACAACCATATTGTTCCCGGTTCCTTTTTTCAAGAACGTCCCATAAGTTCATCCTTCATAGTTGTTGGATGTTTTGTTTCTTCGCCCAACAGTAGGAATAAATCCTTTCAATACATATAGTCCTCCACTTCCATTTTCCATAATTGGTATTTTTTGCTGTTAAAATTCTCAACCCTAAACTTTCCTTCTTTCTCTATTGCTCCCACTCAAACTATCATCCCTTATTTCCTACGAGTTTATGTTCCAAATATGCCATTGGTTATGATACTAATTGTTAGAAAAATAGGATCACAAAGAAATACCAATAAATAAGATTCAAATATAGAACACATAAACACAATACAAGAGAGACACCAATATAACATGGTTCACCTAATATGGTTTGTCTTTACATAGAAAATGCAAGTCCTTTTTATTATACCATCCAACCAAAAGAAGGGATACAATCTACAACACATATGTTGGCCCTAGGAAACATTAGGCATAATTATTCCAGAATTTTGTTTGGGAAAATTAAGATTCATGTTGCAAGCCTAGAAGGAGTTGTGATGGAAGGAGGCATGATGGGAGAATCCATGATGGAAATAATCGTGACAGAATAAGAATAAAGCAATCTAAAAGAAAAGTTAGACTAGTTTTGGAAAGAGTTAGGTAGACTAAAAGCTTTCTTTTAGTAATAAAGAATAATTGTATTTTTGGGTCGATAGTGCCTATTTTGAAATGTTACTGAATGTATCGAAATAGAAATAAAGTCTTTCAACTAACAGTTGTAAGTCATTTGATGGTTGGATCAAGAATTGTAAAAGTTGTAAGGATTATAAAAGCATGAACCCAGAGTTATGTGCAGGTTGGTGTAGATTGATAGAGAAGAGAGCTACTTAGAAATAGGATTGATCCAGGGTGTGTGCATATTGACAATTGAGACAAGAAGAGAAGAAGTACATATACCCAAACCCAGATAGTAGGAGAGGAGAGAAATATGTCTGAGTTGTAAAGAATATCTAAAGAAGAGTATGAAATTCCTACACATTCCAAATGAGCTAACCTATTTCTCATTCCATATGAAGAGTACCTTTGTGGTTTTTCCTAGATGGGTTTCCACATTAAATCTTGTCTGTATGTGTCCATGATATTTATTTTTATGTCAAGTGCATGTATGTTGTGTAAGAAGTGGATATGAATATGTCACAAAGTATATGTTTTGAATAACTCATATATGTGTGTGTGTGTGTGTGTGTCGCATCTCTAATATATTGAATATGTGATAATTCTTTATGTTAAATATTGCGATATATGTCGACATATAAGTAGAATTTTATCTTGAATAAAGTATTGACTATTTTCAAATTTTGGTAGAGTGACTCGATAAAATATTGCAAGGGTGAAAATCCCCACATAAGTATAGAAATCTAGTTCATGAAGCTCCCATAAGATATCTCAGGTGAGAATACATTTGCATCGGAAGTGTTGCTGACAAAGTCCTTCTCTATGGGACAATATCTTGGCTCTATTTACAAATGAGGGATCTGAACCTGGGTCGACCTAAAGTACACCAAAAAATGGTTCTATTGTTAGGACCTTGAATCATTGTGTGGGGATATGCTTTGGCATCCGACGAAGCTGGAAATTCAAGATCGGGTCGATTATAAGGCACTAAAGTTTGCACAAGAAGAAAGTGAAGGATCACAGTGGAATCTAATTGAGTGGTAGGAATGATACCTTTACATAAACATTCATGAAATTTTCTTTAGAGAATTTCCCATTGTATTTCATGAGTGGTTGTCGAAGCTAGCAACCCAGAAGAAATATTTCCAAGGAGGAGACCCGATAGAGTGGAGCCCTTAGTTGATCCAACGATTGAAAAGAACTAGTAATCCTATATCTAGGGTTGTTGATTTTTGGTTTGATAGTACTTTGGGAGGTTATATCATAGAAATGGAAGTCGATACGATAAATTCATATAGTTAAACAAAAAGAGAATTTTTCCAAGGATCATGAGGCCGATATATGAAATATTCATGATTGTGTACTAAGATGTTGGTGTGTGAAAAAGGGATTATCATAATGGAATCCGATAAGTAAAAATTTATGCGTAGAGACCTGGGATCTGTCACAAAAAAAAAATTGTGAGAAAAATGGGTGGAGATAAAATCAGATGTTTTCTAGTAATAGTTAGATTGAACTAGGAAGTGGACACCTAAGGAGTGGAAAAAGATTTCAGTTGGTAAAGAAAAGAAAAACTGTGATAAGAGGAGGAAGTTGCAGTTCGACTAGAGGAGAGGAATATGAATTGGCATCACTTCTTGATGAAGGATCTTGCAATGAAGAAGAGGTGTACCAACTTATATATGAGGATGATGAATAAGAATAAGCATTGGATCCAAGGATTATGACATACGTGTGACTCTGCACACATAACCCAAGGTAAGATCAAGAAATACATCACCTAATGGTTTTACTAATATGACTAACAGTAATAGTGGAACTAGCATTCATGGAACTCCTACTAGCAGAATTTTTAATTCAACAGTACCAATCTTTAATGGAAATGGGTTAGAATACCTTGAGCAACATTTGTTTCTATGAGAATCCATATACCATGTGATAGGTCCAAGATGAAGCCATAAAGAAATCTCATATGATCATGACTCCTTGAGGTCGTGCGCTCGACCAGTACATGAAATTTGCTATAGTTCCTTTATTAATTGCTTAGAAGGCATTGGATAAAATACGGACATGATTGATAGATGATTTTAGGAAATTGAAATCTAAGTCGTAGTACATTTAATAATTGAATGAAATTAAATAGTTACCTACGTAGTCTGTTTGGGACTTTGACCAAAGATTCAAGACTTTGATGGCCAAAGTAAGTTTTCAAATGTTGGACATACAGGAAAAAGAATGGTTTATTACTATGATGTTGCCACATATCTGTGTCCCATTAATGCAACAGAAGATCGTATCTCAAAGAGAGGCTCTGGAACTAGCTATGAAATTAGAAGCCTCATTGGTTGGAAAAACTAGTGCATGAATGATGCAAATCTAGTCGCATATTGAAAACCTTATACTAAAACTTCAAGATATCAAGAAAGGAAAGGAAGTACAAGAAGAACTATGGTGTTCCATATGCAGAACCAAAGGGCATCATAAACATAATTGCCCGACGCTTATAAATTATGTCTCATTGGGATCACTAAATCCGATGAATACACAAGGGATGCCTTGGCATCGATTATGTCAGACTATAGGACATCAATCAGAAGAATGCTTATACTTACATAAAATCGTAATTGTGTCATCCAGTATATACTGTAAATTTTGTTGTTCGATGGGCCACAATGAGAAATATTGTAGAGCATATCAGCTGCTACAAGAGAAAACAATCGACATGTACCTACTGAAGAATGATGAAAAGATGTAGGATGAGTGAGATTAGGCTCAATTTCCTTAGAGCTAGTACCCTCAGGACCAATATCCACATAATCAATATGCTCAGCCTTAGTACCCTCAAGCGCAATACCCTCAACCTAGGGGGGTGGACTTTTCATAGGTCGAGGATGAGGTGAAGGATTTGGTCGCAAAAGAGACCAAGTGATATGTTATAATTTTGGACAATCTGTACACTTTGCGGGGGACTGCACAAATCCTACTACAACCTGTTCATATTGTAAATATTTTTATCATACTATTGATGAATGTCCTCAATTGATTGCGAAATGGTAGGCCAATAATGGGGGAAATCAAAATCCTCCTAAGAATCCTAATCCAAACATGCAAAAGATCTTTGTTGAACCACGGGAACCAAATATTGTTGTCGTGGCAAGAGGAGGTGATGCAACGAGAGCCGATCAATAAGCACCATATGAACAACCACAAGTGTGACCCGCAGCAAAAAATAAAGTCCCATTTGACATCCAAAAATAAAAATAAGTGTTCATGGATGCACGAGAATAATTCATTGACAGAAATCAAGCGTCAACCTCTACAACTATACCGTCTGAAGGACCAATCCTGGAGATACCATAGAGATTTGATCAATTGTTTCGATAGAAACAAACGAGAAATGTTAGTAAATTAAAAGAGTTCCTTAAAATTTATTTAGCGCTAATTCAAGATAAATATGTTGTAGCATAATTGACAGCTTTGATAGAAGAACCTCAAGAAGATGTGTGACATGAAAAGAGGGTTAACCATATTGAGAAAAGACTGAAGACTGGTCATGAACTAAGAATGGCCTCCTAGATAGGGACTTATGACATGGACTATATTAAACTTGTATTGGGCTTCAATGTGACCATTATTACTAGGAAAAATTGAGAGAGTATGGGAAAATCAAGACTATTATGGTCTCATATACAACTCATACTAGCAAAGCAGTCGTACGACTAACTCAAGTTCCTATAGAGATAGAGGGACTTCACACTTCTTCATAATTTGAGGTGATCAACATTTTTGATGATAGGAATCCATATCTTGTGCTTTTGGGGATCGATTGGGCCATTGATAACCAAACTATCATCAATTTCAAGAAAATGATACTCACATTTGAAGATGAAGAACTAAGGGTGGTCATGCCACTTGATCCTCTAGAAGGCCATAAGTATGTCAAGTAGGTGAATAGTGTAGTACATGGTGGATATCCGGACCACATATATAACATTACTTATGCAATGGATGATTATGTGAATCCAACGAGCAATGGAAAACTAAGTTGGAGAAGCATTAGTTCGTGCACATCAGATTTTAGAGAAGCTTTGGAAAATTAGTAGAACTGATTGCATGAAGTATCCATTAGAAGATGAAAAATAATTATGCAATCCATGCGATGGGTAGGTATCTAGGTATGTGATCTACCAAATTATGAAGGAATGCATAACTTGGACTCTTTTCTGATAGAATTTGAAGAAAAAGTGATAGAAACTCAATGAGTGTCAGCTTTGGACTTTGAATTGAAGGCTACACCTTCAAGATGGTGGGTCGCACATAAAAAATATATCTAATAATGGCCCCAATTTCAAATATTGATGGAAGTATGAATTGGGGAGAAGATAATATACACTGGTCAGAAATGCATCTGATTGACTAATCTTGTCGAGCACATTGAATATTATCATGCAACATGGGAAGCATATCCACGACAGGAATGTGTTCATAACTTTGTACATAAATTGGATATGATACCATGAAACTGGTTTACATCGATCGATATGTGACAAGGGATGGTAGAATGGGAATATTTAGTTACCAAATTTACTAAGAAGCTTGAATTTGCCGATGATAATCCATCGATTGATGCTGCTCTACAAGTGATCAAGAGCAAGATATTTCAATATATTCCCATTTCAACGACAAATTTTAATCAAATCAGTGCAATAGTCCAGCATTCCCTATTGTGCTATAATTTAATAGGTGAACTAGATGATGATGATCCCCAAAATATAAACATTCAGAAATATGAAGGCACTCGTGCGGTGGAAGGTTCGGGTGTGTTGAGCGACAAATTTTTGAATCCACTGAAGATCAATAAAGTAAATATTGGGTCTCCAAAAAATCCAAAGTTCACCAATAATGGATATTATTGGACTAATGATACTATTGGGAAAATCATGGATTTATTGCATGAATTTCAAGATCTATTTCCTGTGAAATTTTCAAAGATAAAAGGAATTGATGGATATCTTGGAGAAATCAAGATCCCATTGAAGCCTGACTCAAAGAAGGTTAAGCAGCAACCATACCGACTGAACCCAAAGTATAAAGAAAAATTTAAGGAAGGGTTAGATCAAATGCTCAATGTGGGTATCATAGAACCTATTAAAGAATCTGAGTGGATCAGTTCAATGGTGGTGCAAGATAAAAACATTGTTGGTGAAGTGCCCATCTATGTTGACCTAAGGAAACCAAATTATGCCTACTTGCATGACCCATTTTCGACTTTGTTTACAAATGAGGTATTGGAACTAGTACATAATGAGAGATAAGTGACCCAAAAAATGACCAAAATCATCTTATAAATGACCACTTTTGATTTGGCGTTCGTTGGTGGCTAATTTTTGGTCTCGTATCAGGCGACCAAAAATGTGGTCATATATAGTTTGGTCATTTATAGCTTTTCAGCTGGTCATTAATTTGGTCACATATTTGGTCATTAATGTGGTCATATGTTTGGTCATTAATCTGCTCATATGTTTGGTGATAAGAGACTAAAAATTAGCCGCCAAAACTGTCATTTGGTCATTTATATGCAAAATTTGATCATTTGTTTGGTCTCTTATCTCCCATTTGTTGGTCACTTATCTCTCATTTTTTGCTCTCTAATTTAGTCATTTTATATGCAAATATTCACTGATTTATGTAGATAGGGTATGGAGGAATCAAACCACCAATCTCCTACCTGTAAGTCATGTTCTCTTCCATTGAGATAGCACCCTTGAAGTCTTTACAATACTTACAGAAGTGCCAAGATTATTTATGTACTTCATACATCATATATAGATTATAAAAGACAGTGAGAATTAGCAATAAAATATACTATAGTTTGATTATGCACTCCATAAATCCAATTTCTACAAAAAAATAGTCCTTCTGTATATTCATTCAAAAAAAGCATGCATTAACACATTCAAAGTTCAAACAGAGATCCACTTATTTTTTCCATCGTTTCAACATATTGCTCAACTAATTTACCAATTCTGTCACCCAGATCAACAGTTAGCTTATGTGTCTTTGCACCTAGGGAATATGGGTCAACATACCCATAACCTTCACCTCTTTCAAGTTTAATACTCCCAGAGGTCCCTGTGTTAAAGCTAAAAAGCATACAAAGACAATAAATAACAGCAGTAGTAAATTACACTAAAATTATCTCCTTAAAAAAGTGAAATGTTTCATGCAAGGAAATGATCAGGTAGATTTCAAAATAAAACCTCAGCAAAAAAAACAACAAACTTTGGCAAATACTGATCGCTTGGCCCAAGAAAATGAGGATCAAACCTACAGTCAGGAAGTGGTTAACACATAAAAAATAGGGTTATCTTAAATAGAACAAAATACACTCACATAAAACCTAAAACCAATAAAACTGAAATCAAGTTAACTACAATGTTTTCTAGGAATACCTCTCTACCATTGAGCAGAGGAGTTCATGTAAAACTTTTGCTTCAACTAGATCATTCTCTATAGGCAGGCAGTTCAGCTAGGCTGGAATAACCTGCAATTACAAACTCAGTTTAACAATGGAGGACAATTTTTTCATTAAAGAAAAACATTTGCATTGTATATCATAATAGATATCAAATCAAATAATTCAACTCCCCACACACAGTAGTCATATTAATGTGGAACCAATTCCTCAACAAGAAAATATTAGATAAGAAAATTATGAATACCTAGGATGCATTAATGCAAGGTCTCTTTGATGTTCACAAATCTTGCCAAGTGCATAGATTGCATTATTTGTTGCCATTCTATAGCCAAGAAAAGAGATGATGGATTACTAATTACATCATTCAACTTTGATAGAGCTTCTATTGTCATTGAACCAAATGAATCAATAGCACACTCAAGATGGAAAATTGGAAATACTTAACACAGTAATTATATCATGTTACACAACTCTACCTCCAACTAGGGGTTTTATTTTTGAGCCTCCATGTTTAGCACACACTCCAATTCCATAAAATGTTGATTGTAGAGAAACGTAATTAACAAAAAACTGCAGAAGGATAAGAAAGTCAATAGATTCCATCTAAAAATAAAAATGTACAACTAGGATGATTGCATTAACTATCAGACATCAACATCTTCATCTTTGAAATCTTCAAGAAGAAATGGAAAAAATGTGTCATAATACCTGTCCTAAAAACAATATAAAATCAGTGATTATTCTACATAAGAAGCAAAATAACTAACCCATATGCTTACATCTCTAGGGTTTGAGTAAATTACTTTGTAGAAGCCACACCACACTGTTATGTAACATCATCAAAAATGCATATCGCTACACGTTTCTCTTCTTCAGTACAGTCTTTTCCCTACAAAATATGTAGAAGGAACAAATAACAAGCCTTCAAAATACACCCCATAATTTGGTAGTATTAGATCCCAAGGTACCAATAGTGTTGTTTGATTTATAACTGGTTACATATAAAACAACTAGTTGTATCCTCATGCATCTCGTTATCATAACAAGAATCAAAAAGCATTTATTTCATGATCACATGTGTATTCTTACCAGCGTCGGAGTGATGAAGGAAAAAAGTTCAGCAAAATAGGGTAAACATGATGATTTGAACAATTTTAAGAGTGTTCCAAGGAATTCTCCAATTTGGGTAGTCACCCTAAATGATTTAGTGATGTTACCATATTTATAATGACCTCCATTTCTGATTCCTGGTAAGCCAAAAAAAACATGTTAGCTCCAATCGAGTGAAAATAGATGTTATTTAGAGGAAAATAAATCATATTTCTTTAAGATGTTGACTACATAAATAATGATAAGTTAAAAATTTTAAAATGAGAGCTTGTCTTCTTACCTTATGTAATGCTTCAACAAGGGATAAAATAATATAGTCTGAGAGTTACTTATCATATGACTCATTACATCCCTATTCTTTTCCTTTATCCATAGCCAATTTTCTAGCTCAGAGCAGTTCCTGCATGCCTGTTTAAACACGAACATGTGATAGTTTCGTGACATAGAGAGATGGATCCGAAAAACCTAACAAATATACATGAATGCAACTACAACTTTTGGAAACTGCCAACCATATTTTGATATTTAAACTTAGCAGCAGATATATGATAAGAAAAATGGCATAAACCATAACACACCATCTCAAACATACATAATCCATGACAAACGATGAAAAAAATAGTAGAAACAAAATAGTATCGTTGCAACTAGACAATATAAGTTTAAAACATAATTTTCATCTCTTTAAACTTTAAGACTTCCTAAGGTCCCTGTGTTAAATATGAAAAGCATACAAAGACAATGAATAACAACAGTAGTAAATCTAACTCGAAGTACAAAGAAAAAAAAAAGATAACCCACTGGGAGAGTTGAAACCTTCCTTATACTCACCAGTATTTGTTTTATCAGATCTTGTCTATTAAGTGACAAGTCACTACAGGAACAAAGGACATACCTAAGAGAGAGAATAAATTTAATTATTGTAGGTTTAGTCAACTATAGTAGTAGTCAAGGTAACCTATCCTAAAAGCAATGAAACTCCAATTGCTGGAGCAATAGACCAAGAAACAACAGTCCATAAAATATCAGGAAATGATGACATTCCACACACAAACTACAACTCAGTTTGTATCCCATACAAATCCCATGGATTTATTGAGAAGGTTGTGAGTTGTTTGTGGCTTCTAAAAGAAACCATAACCCTATTTCACTGGACTAAGATCTTTGCTGCACTATTCGATTGTTTGGGCCTGCTTGAAGTGAACTGCAAGGAAACCAAAATTACTGGAGCAATAGACCCAGATGGAAACAATCCATAAAATTTTAGGTAATGATGACATTCCATACACAAACCAGAGCTCAGTTACTATCCCATACAAATCCCATGGATTTCTTACAGCTTAGCACAATCAAACAATGCAGTGAAGATATTAGTACACTCAAATATGGAACCATGACCAATAAACAACAATCCATAAATATTAGGTAATGATGACATTCCATACACAAACCAGAGCTTAGTTTGTAGCCCATACAAAGTGCATGGATTTCTTGAGCATGTTGTGAGTTGTTTGGGGTTGCTAGAAGAAACCATAACTCTATTTTAGTGGACTAAGATCTATGTTGCATTGTTTGAGTGTTTGGGTCTGCTTGAATTGAATCGTAAGGAAACCCCAATTACTGGAGCAGCAAACCAAAAACAACAGTCCATAAAATATCAGGTAATGACGAAATTCCGCACACAAACCAGATATCAGTTTGTATCTCATACAAATCCCATGGCTTTCTTACATCTTAGCACACTCAAACAATGCAGCAGATATATTAGTCCACTCAAGTCTGAACTGTGACCTCCTAAGCTAGGTTGTGACCTTCTTGGTGTTTCCTGGACTGAACCATGACCTTATTAGTTCTTCTTAAACTAGATTGTGACCTTCTTAGGGCTTTCTGAACTAAACTATGACACATGTGAACTTTCTTGAGCAGGTTGTGAGTTGTTTGGAGCTGCTAGAAGGCCACACCAATAAAAAACATAACAAAAGGGTTAAGGTACCACACTATTATGGGGTGATAGAATAAGGACCAATCAAGGGGAAACATAAGATCACAAGTAAACAAGAGGGGTCATAACAAAGTGGGAAAACAACCCCTACACTAACAAGACCAATATGTGTCAATCAAGGTAGGAGAATAACCATTTTACCCAAAGGACCAAGGTGTACCATCAAGGTGGGGAAACAACCCTTTTACCCACAAGACTAATGTGTCAAACTTTATATTCTCTCTCAAGGTATATAGTCCATAAGTGTTCCATACCACAACAGTAAGTTTTATCATCACCATTTGGTATTTCCCATCAACCCTTCCCTCTTCTAAATTTTGAAAGAAAATGCTTCTAAAATTCTCACAAGGATGTGAATAAAATTTCCACAATTTTAGCAACAAAAAAAAAATCACATGAAAATAACATCTAAACAAAATTACCTTCTCCTATACTTAAAGTATGTTGAATAGTTAAAGAGATGGATCCAAAAACCTAACAAATAGGTGTTACGGAGAGAAATTCCTATGGCTTGGGGTACCACAACAGACAGCTAGACTCCAGAAATCAATCTTCTCCAATATGCAATAGAAATAAACAATATAAC
>LPNX010840173.1:514209-544582 GCA_001517045.1 Pseudotsuga menziesii
AGGCGTCAATACAACTGCAAGAAATACCAAGAATAATGGCTACAAATAGGAATCCTAAATAATCTTTTGCAATCAAAGTTTATTAAGCCAAGTGATGCTAGCTAGAGACTAGTTTTCTTGCATCATAAGGTTTAGTAATACATAAAAACATGTTCTCATTGTGGAAATTGAAACAGGTGATAGATTAATTTTACTCACAACAATTAACAATTGATCATGCAAAATCACTCACAAAGAGACTGAAAATTGGAGCTGAACACTAAACTGTATTAAATCAGTGTACAATAGCCAACCATGTATAATAATAGGTTGCTGTATAAATAACATACATCAGGGATTCGAATGCATGAGGATCAATTCAAATCTAGCATAAATCAGGCTTACAAAAAATAAGCAAATCCCCCATAGGTGTAAAAAGCTGATCTCAAATCTGTCATGGAGCTCACGAATTGGCAAAAAGGCTTAGGAAAGATAAAGAGTGGTGGAATGGCAGATCATACATGCTTTTTCATGGAGAAAAGAGAGGATGATGTGTAGGACAAAAAAACTAGTCAACCTCACCTAGTCTAGCTTTTCCTTTTGCCTTAAAACACTGAAAAAGCAGGGAATAAAGCAGAAAAAGCAGAAGGGCGCCTAGGAGGCCAGGAATAAAGCAGATTTGATTCCTTGGGATTTACCATGCGCTACATGAGTCAAATGAGGAAATTTTGACCACTATGGATAGGTAAAAGACAACTTGCACAAGGTGGGACACATGAACTAGGCTAATAAGACAGAAATAATTAAATTAATGTCTAAATGGGTAAAATATGGGTTGATTATTCTAACACTCATTACTAGATTTTTTCTCCTTTTTATTTTTATTATAATTGAAACATAGGTATCTTAGCTTTCTAAGTGGGGTGAGTTACTTTATTGTTGGTCTAAGAGTGGGTTGAGAAGGAATTCGAGGTTTTTGTGGAGGATTCTTAGAGGGAAGTTAAGGGTGTTGGGGGTTTTGGAGGTAACACAAGCCATTTGTGATATCCCAACCTTGTATGGACTAATTGTTTCCCATGATTTGTCAAAATGGCTAAGGACTTGTTGAACGTTACTCTTTTGGATTGTAAGTGTTACCTAAACTAATTGCTATGGTGTATGTAGAGAACTTGGGGAAGAGCTTAAATTCCATACTTTCATTTTACTATTTTATATTTAAGTTGATGCTTATTATAATGTTCATTAGTGTGATAGAAGTTCTAGTTCATATTTTTAAACAAAGAACATTTTATGTGGTAACTCTTACAAACTATAAGAGGAAACACTATGATTTAACAATTTATAACAACAACAAGTACAATACTTCTAAGTCTAATATAAATGTTAAAACTAAGGGTACATTCCTGAATAAATATATGGGAAGATTTGAAATTGTTTGGCATTTTCCACAATGAATATGTTAGTCCTTGAATATTGAATAAGGCCCCTCTTTAGTGCTGTAGAAGACTTCAACAATTCTTGGACTGATATGTATATGTATATATATAGAATCTGGTATAGTGCACAAATTCTTTTGGAATTCATCACAAAATGGAGAACCTTTTCTTCCTAGAAGAAATTAATTGACATCCCATTAAAAATGTGCACCATATTTGGAAATTCCCTTCATGTGGGTTTGAATATAAGTTGATGTATGTACTTTTTCTTTATTGGTATGAAACTACATGTGTCCTTCTTTTAGCTAAATCGGTATCACCAAATCTACTCAACCACTCCAATGTTCAACAGTCAATACACACCAATGATGGCAGCTAACTCCACATTCTTCCTTGATAATATTGACACAAATTACTCCATATTAAATATTACTCATTAGTAATAAAGGGATGTGTTAATTTAAAGATTATTTATAAACACTAATTTATTTAATCTATTAATAGAATAGTCAAAAGCACAAAAGGAAATATTTCTTTAATCTACTAATAACAAAGCAACAAGCTTAAAATAAAAATTCAAATTTCTAGTCTATCACAATTACAAAATCACAATATAACAACAAATCAAGACCATAGCAATGAAAACCAACTGACCCGTGTTGCACTTGCAATATCATCAGTTACTTCCCTAATAACACCTAACTTTGACAATGTATGCTTACACTAAGTGAGGGCTTCAAAAATGTAGGAGTGTTCAACAAACATGCAATAAGTTTGAGATAAAAAATAAAACTAATCAAAATCCTTAAGAATTTGATCCTTTAGTTTCCTATGGATGGATAAGAACTTGACAAATATCCTCCTTTTTCACTCCTCAAATCCCTAACAAGTAGTGACGTAGTGCAAGTTGCACTTATCCAACAATATGCAATCTATGCTATAGTAACAAGTCTTATTTGGACATAACAAAAAAAACTAACTCTTCCCCACATGAAAATATCCCACGATCACTCACGTGAGACCTCCACCTTCATAAAACTTATGTCTAGAAATTGGAGTTTCTATAGTAGGGGAAATATATTATTACAATTCATCCACAAAAGAAAAGGATTAGTTGATCAAAGAGAAACAAGTCCAGTTTCTAGTTGTCATCCTATGCAATTGGACCTCCAAATGAATCTCCCAGAGAACGGTCATATATGAAAGAAAAAACATAAGGAAGAACATACAGCTAGAAGGAAGAAATTGTCTGATCTCTTATATTAAAATAATGGAGAGTTAATTGTAGTGACCTATGCACAGTGTCACATGTTTGTGATGTTTTATCAAGATTTTCCGTCATGCCCCAACTGCAAGTACGTGCATCCAATCGACCTCAATTTGGAATTTGAAAAGAAGAATATTATGCCACCCATTCAAACACTCAGTTTGCTTGATTATGATTGTGTCATTGTACATGACACAAAGTATGTACCGTCTAGCTTAAAGTAATAAGAATCCATTCCTGATGCATTTTTTCCCATATCCCCACTCAAATCAATATGTACCTCATGGTTTGAATGGTTACGAAGGAATCCTTTACATTCCTTGACTTTGTATCCCATCCCTTTTATTAGGAAACCTCAGTAAAACAACTAACTTATAATATCAAAAAACTTGAAGGTCTGTCCAACCAAGATCATAATCAAGGAGTAGGAGTTAATAGTTACAAAAAGTGATTAGTGAGAAAGGAAGTAGTGAAGCAACGTTGTGAGGGTTACAAAAGATTAAAATATAGGGACACCAAACAATAGATTCATAGCGAGCACATTCACTACTTTAATGGAAATTTTAGGTTGTAAATCCACCTTTTTCTTTATCACCTTTTTCTTTATCACAATAAAACCAAAGACTTTTTTTAGTGGTACACATGATCAAGAGGAAAAGGAACCCTCCAAAGAATATATGTGGACCACTTTATCTGGTGACCCTCCAAGGAAATCCCCTCTAATAGAGTCTCTTACCAAGATTCTAATGAGTAGAAACCAAAATCAGATATATGACATGTATATGAGCTGAATTCTATGAACCTCCATGTCATGTCTTTGCTGATCTGAAAGGTAATAAGCACCCACAGTGAGGAATTATGTTTCCTAGAAACCCTCCCTCCCTTCTAGAGAGCTCAACGAGGAAAATCATATGAACTA
Source organism: Pseudotsuga menziesii (assembly GCA_001517045.1). Classification (NCBI taxonomy): domain Eukaryota; kingdom Viridiplantae; phylum Streptophyta; class Pinopsida; order Pinales; family Pinaceae; genus Pseudotsuga; species Pseudotsuga menziesii. The sequence continues at coordinate 517,811 of LPNX010840173.1, forward strand.
CATCCTTCCTTAACCCCTCTCACAAGAGGAAGATATAAAAAGAATATCAGAGAAAGAGAAAGGGAAAGAAATAAATCTTTAGGAGCTAAATCTACTGATTGTTTCCTTGAATCCTTTAGTAGGCACGACATATGAAAAAAATGCACATAATCAACTAACACATAACCTAAAAACATAAATAAATATTTTGAATCTTTGTCTATTCTAATCATATCCTTTAGTAATAGGGTTGTTTGATTAAGAACCAACAATATCCAATGTTGAAGTCAAGCATTTATTTCCATTTCATTTTTATCAGTCATAGGAACCTTTTCTTTCCTAAACTTTGGGCTACTTATTCCTTTGACCTATGATTCATTGACAATATGTGATTCTTCCTCCCATTCAAATTTCGTTTTGATTGTATCTCTAACACTTGATACATATTGAAGAGAGTACAAATGGTTTATAAGATAGTCTAACGTAGAATTTGTTGCTTCAACAAACTCCACTATATATGCTTTGTCGTGGAAAAGATCGCTGCAAACATTGAGAAGAATTTGAACAGTTGCATCAAAATCTGAATTTTGCCACTGCAAGACACACATGGTATAACTAGGCAAATCTAAAAAATTCCCATAGAGATGAGGTCCCATTTAGTTTCTTTACTTCTTTTGAAAGCCATTTTGACACTACTCCTTCTCCAGTTCCCATCACAATGAATGCATATCCTTAGAACCCCCAAGGATAGTGGAACTAGATAGTTTAGTGTAACCATTATGTACATTTGTTAATTGCATGTATAGTTTAGTTGTTGAAGTTTGTAAAGTATATTCAGTTGTTTTAATATTGTTCCCAATGTTATAATGCCTTGTATAGTTAGTTTCTGAAGTTGTTTATGAAGCTTTCTAATTCTTAGATTAAGAAGTGGAATAGTTAATTAATAAGTAGTTTACTTTCTTAGAGTAGTCTTTTTTATATCTTTACCTTTCAGTATTTGTTTATAGAATAGAGTAGTATAGGTTGATACTGCTCTAGTCTAATACTCTGTTTTGGTTTAGTGACCTTAATAGTTGAATTTCTAGGAGTTGACTTGGTTTTTCATTTTGAAAGATCTTTTGATCTTTTCTTTGTTAAAATATTTCCACGACACCCTAGGAACCCCTCTACCTTCGCATATACTTTTTGTCAACTCTAATTTTACCAACCTCGGTTGATAATTGAATATTAGGTGAATTATTTAAGACATTATAACACCCAACATTTTTGGTGTCGTTGATGGGGAGTTGTTCAGTAAGGTAGAATAAGTAGAATCCCCTTATGAATTTTAGTAATAGGCTGGTGGTGGGGGAGTGGTAAGACGAGAGGTAAGAACCTATGCATATATTATAACAAGCACCCCCAGATCCAACAGTAGCAATATTAGTAGCATAGGTTTTCCTTTAGTCTAGTTTTTCATGAACACACCTATAGGTTCTAAGGGTAGATAAGTTAGAGATAATTCTCAAAACCTCATTAAAATTTCTACTAACCTTTATGGGGGACGAAATACCCCAACCACTAACTCGACAGAAAGGTATCAGAGAACCCACATAGGAAGTAGTTCTACTTGGAAACCTAAAGACTTTATAGGAGAAGCCATAGAAGGTGAAGAAATCCTGGCGGGAAGTCCTAAGGATCCCATTGCTGAAGAAATTCAAGAGGGTCAACCTTTGGAAACCTTCAACCCTCCATTAGTGCAGAAACCTAACAATACAACTTTCTCATTAGTAGGGATTCCTAAATTTATTGATTTTTTTTATCCTTCCCAGGTACAAGCCCTCTTTGGCGGCTCAACAAATACAGTTATTTCACAGATAGAAACCTTCACAGTAGTACCTACCATCCCTATAGAATCTAATCAAAACATAGTTGATCGTAGGAAGATATACCTTGAAAAGAACGTTGGGACACCCCATTATCACCTCGAAAGGAGCCTCCTAGGTACACACTCTTTAGGAATCAAGCCTACATGGAGCGACAACAAGAGAATGAAGATCATGATGAGGTTAGAAATGATAAAGGAGAAGGAGAAAATCGAAATGAGACTACCTCCGGGTTCCCTATTTTAGACACAAAACAAGATATAAATATGAAGAACATCCCTTCTTCCTCCTTACCTACTTTATACGGAAAAATTAATGAAGACCCGGACACATTTTTGTTCAAGTTTTATATCCTCTATAGAAGTTATAACTATCTACAAGATTCTCACAAATTAAAACTTTTTCCTGCTACACTGAAAGACTCTACTTTAAGATGGTTCATGGGATTAGGAGAATCTAATATCAGGACTTGGGAAGATATGAAAACTGTATTCTTACATAAATACCAAGAGTATTGCAAATCAAGACACTCTCAAAATGATATCTTTAAGATACAGCAACTCGAAGACAAGATCTTGGAAGAATATCTCGAAATATTTATCTATACATTACATAAATCTAAACATAATGAACTTTGAGAATATGTAGTACAAACACTCTTCCTTAAAGGGATCTTAGAAGACCTGGTAGAAAACCTCAATCTCATGGCATCCAGGGATATCTCTCATAAACATTTTGCACAAATTGGGGAGATATGTAGAAATTACCCTAGAAGTAGGGGGAAAGTCGAGAGAAATCTCCTGAAGCCTTACAATAGAAATCTAAAAGGAAATACTCCTAGTTCATGAGGAGTTACAAGGATGGAATTAGGGAACCTATTGGAAAATTTCAAAATTGATATCCTAGGAGCAATGGGTTCTCAACTGGATTCTTTAAAATCCAAGAAAAGGAAAGAGGAAGAATGAGCAACGATGAGTATTTTCTGTCCAAGATGTATAACTAAACATCCCCAATGGGAATGGCCATTAAACAACATCTCCATATGTCATATATGTATGGAGGAGAATCCAACAGATGATTTCCCATCATTATCGTGGTTACAACCCATATACAAGAGTGGGGATGTTGGTGAAACATGTAGGAGGCCTCCTTGGAAACCAAGGGACCCACCACCATATCATAATTTGTCACCATAGCCTCCACCTTATTACCAACCTTACCAACCACCTCAACAATGGAACACTACAAGTTGGCATCATTGGCCACCCCAATCCTCCTCCTCCTCATTTTACTCAACAACAGTATTGGCCACAGGGGTGGAGGGGACAATCCTACCCCTAGCCACCACATGTCTCTCAACCTAATAATCATTATCCTCAACACTCAGCCAATACCCATCAATTTTTACCATGGTTTGTGCCTCCAGTTCCCCTTATTACACAACATCCTCATCATTTCCAGAATACAAACCCTCCACGACCTACATTGTTACCTTGACAACTGATACCTAACCCAAATAATAAATCATATCATGCTCTTAACAGAATTTAGTTGAAAACTCTTCCATCCTATATTATTTCGATTGTGCATGTACATGAGATACAATTATGATCTGGAAGAGTTGTGGATGATAGACCCAAGTCATCAGTCATCATTCATGTAGAGAATGATGAAGAAGATCCCAACAAAGTCATGAATGATTCCATTTTGCAGGATGTGCCAAAAATTCCATTGTATACCCATCCTCAGCAAGAACCAACTCAAGAACAAAGAATCCCTCCATTTCCAGAACGGTTAGCAATATAAAAACCAGTAATCCACCCTGAGTACGACATTCCAAATGAATTAAAAAATGTATGTGTCAAGACCCCTCTGTTACAAGCCATTAAATATATACAATTTTACAATAAAGTAATAAAGGAACTCTGCATTAAGAAACTAGAAACAAAAAGACCCCCCCACTATTCATGTTATAGGAGAAATGTCTAAATGCATGACTGACCAATATAGAATTGCAAAGTATACAAACCTAGGAAGTCCAGTAGTGACTGTTATTGTAAATAATACTTCCATAGGAAATACACTTATCAATTTAGGATCTTCCATTAATATGATGAACACTGTAGTCTTAGAAGCTTTACAGTTGGGACAATTTCTCTGACCGACCCCCTTAATTCTGGAACTAGCAGACTGCACTACGGTGAAACCTGTTGGGGTTCTAGATGACATTGTTGTATTAGTAGCCTCATGGGAATATCATGTTAATTTCATGGTAGTAGAATCAAATGATCCTTCTAAAGGACATCCTATTATACTATGAAGACCATGGTTGGCTACCGCCAACACCTTCATATGATGTAGGGATGGGGAAATGACCATTTCTGATGGGTTGTCCACACAAAGACTAGATTTATACCCCCCAACACAACCTGTAACGGAAACCTTGTGGTGTTTATATTTCCCCTTTGGGGATGAAAATATTGAGGATCTCTTCTTTCCTAGTGACTACTCCTAGGCACTTCAAGAGCAGACTACTAAGAATGTATTAAACCAATTTGTCTCTTCAACAACTTGTATAGATTTTCCTCAATATTTTGCTCAATTCGATCAAAATTTTGGAGATGAGTTTCAAGAAAATATGGCTCTCTCAACCTTCATAGAAACACCATGTGTCTTTTCAATTGAATAGAACATAGGGTCTTATACCGTGCCTTGTGAAGTTAGCCCTCGGAAGGTTTTACATGTAAATGCAGGGTTAACCGAGAGTCAACAAGAACAATTGCTTAAGGTCCTTAAAACTAAATCTAGAGCATTTGCATGGGAATACAATGACATGAAAGGTATACACCCTGCCACTTGTATTCACCATATTTACATGGATTCTAGTATATCCCCTATAAGGCAGCCTCGGAGGAGGATGAACCCTGCTTTGAAAGATATAGTGAAAGAGGAATTACAAAAAATTCTCAATGTTGGTTTCATCTATCCTATATATGATAGTAAATGGGTGTATCCTCTAGTAGTAGTCCCAAATAAAGTCACAAGGAAATGGCATATTTGTGTTGATTTTAGAGAGCTAAATAAGGCCACTCTTAAAGACTACTTCCCTTTGCCCTTTATTGATCAAGTGCTAGATAGTCTGTCTGGTAAGAAATATTTTTCCTTTCTTGATGGATATAGTGGATACAGTCATATTTTAATAGCACCCAAGGATCAAGATAAGATTACTTTTACATGTCCTTGGGGAACATACGCCTATAGAGTTTTTCCATTTGGATTATGTAATGCACCTGCCACTTTTCAGCGTGCAGTTCTAAGAATTTTTTCTGATCTTATACATGACTGTGTAGATGTGTATATGGATGATTTTACCACCTATGGTAATACATTTCAAGAGGCCCTTAATAAAATTGAGAAGGTCTTGACCTGATGTCAAGAAACAAACCTATCCCTTAGTCACGAAAAATGCAAATGTTATTAACAGAAGGCATAGTTTTGGGGCATCATGTTTCTTCCCAAGGAATCAAGGTGGATCCTGCTAAATAGAAGTAATTTTTGGCCTTCCCTCCCAAAAAACTCAAAAAGAGGTAAGAATCTTTCTCGGCCATGCAGGCTATTATCTCCGTTTTATTGAAAAATTCACTAAATTAGTTGCACCAATGTTTAAGCTACTTACAAAGGATGTAGAATTCCAATCGACTGAATCTTGTCAAAGTGCTTTCGAAGTTTTAAAAGCTAAATTATTAGTGGCACCAATACTTAAGGGTATCGACTGGTCCCTTCCTTTCCATATATCCACTGATGCTTCTGATATGGCCATAGGAGGAATCCTAGGCCAAAAATAAGGCCAAGCATCTTATGCCATTTACTTTGTCAGCAAGAATTTGGCTCCTGCTAAACTGAATTACACTGTCACTGAAAAGGAATTCTTGTCAATAGTCTATGCCATTAATAAATTTCTTCACTATATTACAGGATATGAATTTTTTGTGCATACCAATCATTCTGCCATTATATTTTTGATGAATAAACCAATTACCAATGGTAGAGTGACCCGATGGCTTCTTATATTAGAAGAATTTAATATCATTGTTGTTGATCGACCTGGTAGAGAAAATTTGGTAGCATATTTCCTCTCTCGTATTCAACATGATGAGGGTGCTAAACCTGTTGACGATACTTTTCCCGATGAACATTTATTTACGGTGTCTGTTCAAACCCCTTGGTTTGGAGACATTGCCAATTACTTAGCAACTGGGAAATTACCAAACCACTTATCCCCACATGAGAAATGCCGCATTATATTCTAGAGCTCTAATTATTCTTGGGTTGATAATGACCTCTTTTGCACTGGTCCAGATCTTATTATTAGACGATGTGTATGAGAGGACGAGATGACATAAATCCTCTGTGCATGCCATGATGGGCCATGTGGAGGACACTTTTCAGACAAGTGGACGGCATACAAAGTATTTCATTCTGGTTATTATCGGCCAAGAATTTTTAAATATGCTTCCAGATATGTTAAAGGATGTGATAGCTACCAAAGAATGGGTAGACCTACATCATCTAATGAGATGCCTTTACAACCTCAGGTCATGATTGAGCCTTTAGAAAAGTGGGCTCTTGATTTTGTAGGACCAATTTCTCCCATGTCCTGTAAGAAGAAATATATCCTGGTTTGCATAGACTATGTTACCAAATGGGTAGATGCTAAAGCTTTGTTTATATATACAGAGAAATCTGTGGTAGAGTTTATATTCGAGGAAATATTCACTCGATTTGGTGTGCCAAGATAAATCGTCACTAACCAAGGTTCTCAATTTACCTCTAAATTAATGAAAGAGCTTACCACAAAATATGGTATAGGACAATGCAAATCCTCACCTTACCATCCACTAGCCAATGGCTAGGTAGAATCAACCAATAAGGTATTGGAAGCTATCTTAACTAAAACTATGCAGCTACATCATAAGGATTTGGCAGATAGAGTCATAGAGGACTTGTGGGCCTATAGGATAACATGGAGAAACACTACTGGTCATACCCCCTATGAGCTAGTATATGTAAATCAAGTCCTTTTACCTATTGAGTTCCAAGTTAAGACCTTTCGAATGGCTGCACAGTTAGGCATGGATTTGGATGAGGCACAGAAACAACAAGTTTTACAGATTAATGAGTTAGATGAAATTAGACAGGATGCACTCCAAAGAACAATGCTAATACAGAATCAACGGAAGAAATGGCATGATAAATTTATTAAACAAAATCAATTTAATACTGGGGATTGGGCATTACTATTCTACTCAAGGTACAAATTTTTTTTAAGGAAAATTAACTACTCGTTGGATGGGTCCATATGAAGTAGTTACAGCTTTCGATAATGGGTTAGTAGAAATTAAGACAATTGATGGTTCACAAATTTCCTTCATAGTAAATGGACACAGAATTAGACTTTACCACCAACCAATATCTAAACATGATTTCGTACTAAATGTCTTGTAACAGAAGGGGATGGAACTGGTTGAAGAGGAAATTATTCCTCCTCCTCCCGATCCTTAAAGTTATTTTGGGTTGTCATTACTTGTATATATGTAAATATGTTTGTGTGCACCCGACTAAATAAGAGTCATTTCTAACAAATTAACTGCATTTATATAGAGGTTTCATTCCCATGATCAGATGTTGTAGTTTTGTCAACTAAAGCAGAAAGACTCTTTTTTCTTTTTCTCATTCTTATGAATTTTATAAATGCTTTTTGTTATGAATAAATATGAATCATCTAACAATTAATTTTGCAGTTGATTACAAATACTTTATCTCTATAAGCAACTCATGAGGTATTATCTGAAAAGGGAAGTGCACTAAAAGACTCATAATGTATCTTAACTCTTTTTGGGTACTTTCAAAATTTGAAGTTTATAGTGAAAATTAAAAAGAATTCTCTGTATATCATTTTTCTCTATGATTCGATGATTTTATATATGGTATTTTGATTTAGACATGTACATTTCTGATTTATTAGAACAGTTGCTTGAAAGACCTACTATAATTATCATGTTCTTTAGATTCTCATCTTACACTTATGGACTACTAGTTCATCCTATACTTATTATCAAAACTTGTCTCTTAATCATTTTTGTGGTAACTCGAGAGTAAGTGGAATTTCTGCTTGTGGGGAACATTATTGATCTTTTATGAAGGAGACGGATTGAGAGGTCAAGGGACAACTTTAAGTTATTCTCTTTTGACATGATCTATGGTTTTGGCCATTATAAAATTTACTTATAAGGTTTTCTCTAGAAAGTTGAATTATTTTTTTAGTAGACTTAACACGCTCTAGTACCAATCGGCTTCTATATATTTAAAATCATTATACGAGGCAAACCCACCGGGGTACTGAACAAGCCTACTAGCAGTGGGCCAATGCTAAGTAACATCTTAAAACAATGGAGCTTGGTAAATACAAGTAAACCCATCGGGGTACTAAACATGCCTACTAGCAGCAGGACTATGCTTGCATGATACCAAGATAAACCCGTCAGGGTACTGAATAGGCCCACTAACAATGGGGCAATATCGGGTAAAAGAGATCTGGTTAATGCACCAATATGTACATGGTTCATCGAAAATGATAATATATATATATATATATATATATATATATATATATATATAAAGAAAAAATAAAAAAGCAAGAATATATAAATACATGTTTAGGCCAATTGTTTATGATGTCATTAGATAATGGCTGTAAGTTGGGCTTGGACCCAGCCATCTAATTCAACCAATACCTAGGATATGATTATCCTAGAAATGGGACCCATATCTATAAAATGTCACAAACTCCATAGAGTAAACTTAAAATATTCTTGAGATAACAAGAAATCCTTACAATGAGGCATGGATGACTAGATTTTCCTATGGCATTTTTCGAGTTACATTATCATTATTTATTTGGTTTTTGTAAGCACTGTTATTTTTCTGATCAATGCACATATCTAAATCATTTCCATTTATTCGTTAGTCTTTCTTTTTCTTGTAAAATAAGAACAACATGATATAACTCTGTATTAAACTACTTTGAAATTTGTTGATTGCATGGGCAAACCCGGGTTTACTATAATCAATCAAAAACACCCCTAACTCACTGGCCCTTTCGGCGATAGACCGCGAAGCGATCTAACGTCTCACCCGAAGTGAATCTAATGGGTTGGCCAAGACTCAAGTGTCTTGGACCAGGTTCTGCGCATCCTACTTTTCTTCTCTTACTCCTATGAGTCACAAGGTCAGCTATATCGGCGCATCGCACGTCCTCGTCTACTCGCAGCACTTTTAGCCGTGCAATCCTTATCCACGCGCAAGTCGCACGGTTTCTTCCCACATCGCACAACTTCCACTTACTCACAATATCTCCAACCTTATCGCATCTCTGCGCACCGCGGGACACCCAACCTATCCTCAACGCTAAGCCCTCAGTTCGCAGTATCGTGCACCGCAGCTCCTCTGCCGGTGCGATATCGCCTCTCTGCGATATCTTACCACTACGACTTTGCACTCTTAGCGTTGACTGTGTCGATGTGCGAAGCTCTACTTCCCAGAAGTTATATTGTGATTAAATGGTCATTAGAAACAGACGTAAAGGAGTCTTTAAGTAGCTTACTAAAATACTTCAACTTATCTCTATCTTTCTACATTACCGTGAGCTGAACAATACATACATTCACTTACTGCAACTAACATTATATGCAAAATAACCAGTAACAATAAGCAAGTACAATCACATTCATGCAGCACATAACATGCAGATTTAACGTGGTTCACCCCTAGGCTGGGAGCTACATCCACCAAACTGTGCTTCTATTATATATCTCGAGGGAAGTTAGCACAGTCTGTTGCACTGCATATGCAGCGCGAGATCTCTTCTAGATCTCTGGCCTATTTCTATCTCTATATTGCCTTTCTTTCAATATATCCTTCCCTCTATGTCCTCTCTGTGGATGGTTACATACAGACTCAAATGACTCACAGACAAGCTAGGTGTCTGGATCGTTACAACACAGTCTGTCTGACTGACTCCTGAGTCTACTTCAAAAATAATCAACTGACCAACTAACGACTCGTCCTACGAACCAACCAACCCTTTACAATACAAAATACAAGCTTTTATAGGCGGCCCGAAGGTCTCTCCATTAAAACACTGTGGGCCTGTCCCAACAGTAACCCAAACCCAATTAGTGACAGTCGGTCCTCTCTATCCTTGAGGTAGCCGCTTCCCCTCACACCACAGCTCTCTGCAGTCTTCCATGCTTCCCGGCACTGACCATGGGTACTATGCACCGCTTCTCGTTTCTGTCCTTCGCCTTCAATGCTTGAGTCTCATTGCTCCTTCTTCTTTATGAGGGTCGCTGAGCCCTCCTGTCTTCCGCCACTACCTTCAATGCAGTGGGTGAGCTCTCCCTTCTCGGCCGCTCAGGTACCGTTGCCTTTCTTTGACTTTCGCATCCCAAAAAGTCACGGTTTCTGGCTCTGCTCTCCAGCTGGAAATGTGCTACGGCGTCATAGCTCTGACTTGTCTTCTTTCCACCAAAACTTATATCTTTCCGCCAAAACTAGCAGCTTCTTCTGTAGCTGCGGGACCCTGCTCCAACAGTCCCCTAACACTTACTTGTGGCTCGTCCTCGAGCCACCTGCAACAGGCTTCTCCTGCTGCAACTTATCCTTCGCCTCCTGCGAAGTCTTCTGCAACTTCTTCCGAAGTCCTTCGACTTCGGTCTTCATTACCTCGACACGTTCTCTTGGATTTTAGGTAACTTAGTTCGCTGGGCTCTCTTATCCTTTCTGCCCATAGTCACGGTTTCGCTCTCTTTGTTCTTTCTTCTGCATGAGCGCTCTAGTGTTTGAGAAGTGTTCCACATATATCCTTTCCTTTTTATCTGGGTTCGAACTTTTATCACAAGGAAAATCTGTATCTTCCAGCCTTCTCAAACACTTCCTTTCATCTAGAGCCTCGTGGATGGAGAAGAAGCAACCCATGAACTCCGCTCTGAGAACAAGCCTTTGTCCTCGTTCTGGAAGTCGCCCCTCCGCTGGGCTTGCAATCTTCTTCCACTTCTCTTCTCTTCGAAGTGGTCCAGATCCACGTGCTGCCGCTGACCCTCAGGTTTTTGTTTCAGTACCTTCACAATCTTTCGTGCTTTTCTTAGCTGATCAGATAGGTCAGCGACCTTCTCCCGTTGCTTTCTTTTTCTCATTTTTACCTTCCTTCTAGCGGGAGATTTCTTCTCATCAGTCTTCTGGTCTGGTTTCTTATCTTCAGTGATCGGCTCGGCGTTCTTCTTCTCCTTAGCAGAGACTTTAGTGACAACTTCTACTTCTGGCGCTTGACTCTTCATCCTTAGCGACTGTCTAACTTGTGCTGTCTCTAGTTTCACAACCTTGGGTGGCATCGTCATGGTGAACGCACGGCTAGTACGTTCTTTCTAAACTTTACTTCTATAGGTTCGGCCTCAGTCAGAATTCGCTTGGCTCAATACTCTGGGCATGCAGTGGCTTCGAACTATGGAAGTCACTGTAATCTGCAACTTAATTGGCTCTACACAGGGGACACTTAGCACTGCCTTGCATAGCTCTTGAGATTTGGCAAATGTACCCTTCCTACTTGAAGGATGACTACTTTTATGCTGAAGGAATACTACCGGACGCAACGGTCCTCCTGGGTCAACCCCGTTGGTCATCATAATTACTTGGACGAGACCCTACCCGTCATTCTGATCTGTCATAATTGCTGAGATCTGATCACGTGTCCCTCAAAGCGTGCATATCCAGGCACCAGTGTCATCGGAGATTTACCAAATCTGGAAAAATTTATTATACTGCTGCCAAATCTACGGTAGGGGATACCGAGAATTTCTTCATTAACTACCTGTCAGATAGTGACTTGACTAGCCCACTGTCGGTTGCACACTGAGTACGTGGCAGGGGGAAACATCTTATTGCTGCGATGCAACTCCGCATCACCTGCGCAAATAAACAGTGTTAAAATATATATATATATATATATATTTGTGTAGACTCATTCCCGGTGCGATGCCTCCTTTCAACTACATTGGACATCTGTACCATCATAAACAGTTCATGCTAGGGCTAAGAGGTGGGGAGGCTGTCACTATAGAGCTTAAGCCTACTGCCGTTAATCCATGTGGGCAAGAGCTCCCCGTTCAGTTGGCTGAGTTGAACGGCACCTCCTTCTGTAACTTGTTGGATCTGGTATGGCCCCAGCCAATGCGTCTTTAACTTCCCTGGGAACTTGATGAATTTGCTGTCATAGAGGAGCACCAGGTCTCTGGTCTGGAAAGTCTTATTCTTAATGTGTCTGTCATTCCAAGCTTTTTCTCAGGCCTTCTGCACTCTCTGATGGAATCCAGCGATGAACCGGTCTTCTTCTAGGGCAAGCAGCTGTGCTAACCTTGCTTCGACTATGTCTGTATCAGTCATACCGGTAATCTGAGTGATTTTTAAACTGGGGATAATATACTCCATAGGCATAACAGCCTCCTATCCATATACTAAGCTGAAAGGTGTGTGTCCCATAAGTTTCTTGCATGTGGTTCTGTATGCCCATAAGACAGCGTTAACTCTGAGTTCCCAATCATTCTTCTGGCTATTACAGATCTTAGTAAGAGCATTTTCTAAAATCTTATTGAAGGCCTCTACTGTACCATTAGCCTGCGGGTGGTAGGGAGTACTCTTATGGTGCTGGATCTGGAATTCTTTTGTTAATGCCTCAATAGTACTGTTCAAGAAATGTGTACCTTGATCACTCATCAAAATTACTAGGAATCCAAACCTGCTGATGATGTTTTCAAAAAGGAACTGTGCAGCTGTAGCAGCATCACAATTTCTTACTGCTTTTGCCTCAGCCCATCTGGTGAGGTACTCTATTCCGGTAATAATATATCTTGCACCAGTGCGCTTCCCTGGTGGGTTGATAGGACCCACAAAATCTATAGCCCATTTGTCAAATGCACGCAACGTGACCTGCGGTCACAACGGCATTTCATCGCATCGTGAGGGTTTTCCTACCCTTTGGCAGATATCGCAGCATCTGCAAAAGTCCTTGGTGTCTTTGTGCAATGTAGGCCACCATAATCCTGCCTCTAAGATTTTCTACGCAGTCGGTTTTCCAGCGAAATGACCTCCTGCGGTTCCTGAATGTGCTTCTCTAATGATAACGTCTTTTTCATGCGGCATTACACATCTGCGTAGGACTTCATCCGGGCCTAACTTGTATAGGCATCCTGCAATGAGGGTGAAGTCTGCTGCTTTAACAACCAACTGCTTCTTTTGCTACTTATTAAACTCGTCAGGTGCTACTCCTGTGGTGAGGAATTGAATAATGTCGGCATAGTATTCATCTGCAATCTGTATGGAAAACAACGGTGCATCTGGCAGATTGTCTTCTAGGTTACTGGGCTCTTCTCCTGAGTCTAACCGCGACAGATGATCCGGTCTTGCATTCAGTCTTTTTGGTTTCACAATGATTTCAAAATCATACTCCTGGAAGAGGAGTAACCATCTGCAGATTCTCCCCCCTAACACTGGTTTATTGACTAGGTACTTCAATGCGGAATGGTCAGTAAACATTTTAAACGAGGCGCCCAATAGATAGTGCCTAAAATTCTGCAGCGCATATACCATAGCTAAGCCCTCCCTTTCTGTTGTGGTGTAGTTCTTTTCCGCTGTGGATAGCTTTCTGCTGGAATATGCGATGGGATGGTCAAGATCCCCTTCTCCTGGCTGGGTCAAGACGACTCCTAATGCGATGCCAGATGCATCCACATGTACATGGAAAGGCTTAGTCCAGTCTAGAAATACTAGGATGGGTGTTGTAACCATCTTCTCCTTAAGTATGTCTAGACTCTGCTGACATTCCTCATTCCATAGGAATTTTACATCCTTCTTGAGCAATTTCTCCATCGGCGCTGTAATCTTTGCATAGCCCTTGATGAACTTTCTGTAGTACCCGGTATGACCAAGTACTGTCCTCAGTTGCTTGGCTGAGTTAGGTGCTGGAAGGTTTACAATGATAGCGATCTTGGCGGGGTCTACCATCAAGCCTTGTCTGCAAACAATGTGACCCAAAAAGATACCAAATGGTGCATAGAATATACATTTTTTCAAGTTGAGAGAGATCTGGTACTGCCTACATTTCTCTAACATCAGTCTTAGATCGCCTATGTGCTTATCGATTAACCGAAATACAGTCTAGTCATCGAAATATACTTCTAAGAACTTATGAATGTATTCTTTAAATACAGCAACTACTACTCTAGAAAATATAGCTGGTGCATTCTTAAGACCAAAGGGCATTACCGTATACTGGAACGAGCCCCATTCTGTTGCAAAGGTGGTCTTGGATCGATCTTTTGGATGTATTCTGATCTGATGGTAGCCTAAAAACCCGTCGGTGAAGGAGTAGACCTCTTGTCCTCCCACGTTGTCTAATACTTCATCAGTGAACGGTGTTGGAAATGGATCATGAAGTGATGCATCGTTGAGTTTTCGCAGATCAACACAGATCCTGATGTCCCCTTTTGTTTTCTTCTCTTGCACTACCATAGGGCTAACCCATTCACTTTCCTCTACTGGATCAATGATGCCTGCTACTAGCATTTTATCAATTTCGTCCTTTACTTTTTCTTTGTAGCGCGGATTCAATCTATATGGGCGCTGCTTAACTGGTCTAGCATCCTCCTTTAATGGTATCCTCATGAATCCCAGGTCTCCAACTATTCCCTTCATCTCTGTGAACTTGGTGGGAAATAGGTCCTGATAGTCATGTAGCAGATCTGCAATCTGTCCGACTGTTTCATCATTCCAGTAGTCTCCAATAGAGGAAAACTTAGGTTCTGCGTCTATGCCAATATTGATCTTTTTAATCTTGATGGGCTCGGTGATCGCTGGAATCTCTAACTGTGGTCCCTCCACTTCGCGAGTGCCTTCTGATTCTAGAATGTTAGTGTTGCGAGGATCCTCATCCGCCTCCTCTGATTCTGATGCAAAATTATAGCATTCCAACGCCTCTTCTAGCTGGATAGTCCACTCAGGTTGGACTGGTACTGAGATGGTGCGATCCTCAAAAATCTTTGTCTTGATTATATCTAGGGCCTGGGAAACACTTGGATGTTCTTACTCAAATGCAAAAGTGAGTAGGAAGCTGTCTGTCATAAGCGGCCATGTGGTTGTTCCCTTGCACAGCTCGGTCTCTGTATACCAGTTCCTTGGAACTGTGTCCAATGTGTGAATGAATCCGTGAACCCATTCATCCTCTGGAATGTCCGACCAGTTCTGTTCACATGTCTGAATGTGTATCTTGGGGTCAGTTTCTCATGTGTACTTGTGCTGAACATACCCTCTTTCGTCAGAAAATCTGATCGCCATCAGTCTTTTTATATTATCCCATGATGCAATATTCTCTTTATGCGCATACCATCATCTTGCAGGTGTGGCTCGAACTGCAAGGTCCATAGCTGCGATCCTCTGCTCATGAGGAATTTGTTGCTCAAACTGTTCAAAAAAATCCTGGATATCTGTTAGACCATGATATGATGGGGTCTCAGCGATCTCGGCACCAATCCATCGCAGTGACTTACTGATAAACACACATCTACGTGCTGAGACTTCATAAAGTCTGTTCTGCCAGTTTTCTAGACCAACATTAGAATCCGATGCGCATGAGTTGTCGCATTGCCAATTAATGTTCCCTTCTGCGGTTGGATTGATGTAGTCATTCTGGTTCACAGTCATCTGGTAGAGACTATCGATGTTATGTGCCTCTTCCTCTGCTCAGATAGGTTCAATATATCTAGGTCCTTGGTAAGGATCCAGCGGTGCGATGACCCGGATCTGCGCATCCTCAAAGGTCATTTGTCTTTTCTTTAGGTCAATGACAGCTTTGCTGCCAATCGCCCAATCAATACTTAATAGTGTTGGATATGGTCGACTGTCACCAATGATTTCTATAACCTCGAAGTCCACAAAAGTACGAACTCCGTCAATATCAACTGGCACTTGGGGTAGTCGACCCAATGGTGATACTCGCTGCTGATTAGCTAATCTCAGGTGGATAGGTGATAGGGCTAATTAAGGACTACCCATATATTCCCATGTCTACTTAGTTAGAACATTGACCTCTGATCCTAGGTCTAAGACAACCTCATCCATTTCAAACTCACCGATCTGGGCTGTGAATTTCATCTCTCTTCCTGTCCTTGCATGTCTTGTAATATTATGGACAGCGCGGTGTGCACTGCCCGAGAGAGAGGGTTGCTGACACTAATCTATCATACGCTATAGCTCACCGACAGCTTTATCATTTCTCAGGAGTTTCAAGCAGCTGTGCAGGAAGGCTTGTACACTTCCTCTCGATTCATCCTCGTCACATCTTCCTGATGTGGTAGCCTGCTGTGCCTGCTCAGGGCTATCGCTACAAGGTACTTGCTGCGGTACGCCCCTAGACGGTGGTACCTGCGGTCCTGATAGTGTAGGTTCATCAAAGGAAGCCTTAGCTTCCTGAAAGGTCTCTTTATTCTTCTATAGGTCGAGTGTTGTTGCTTTACTAGGAGCTCTGCGCACCCACCCCTGACTTGTGTTCTTTCTGGTCTCTTGCGATGTGCCACTGGTGGAAGCACCGCTCCGAGTCACAATGTTGACTCTTGGTTCTGGTTCTGCCTTCTCAGCAACGATAAGTTGGATGTTCTGGTGTGTGGCTGGTTTAGGGTCTCTGATCTTAGCTATCAAGATAGGACACACTTCTATGGTATGATTATAAGATTTGTAGTAGTTACAAGTAGTAGTGGCATTTTGACAGTCCCTAGCATAGTGTCCTGTGATTCCACAATTATAACAAGTGACTGGTCCACGACCTTGGCCAAAACCTCCTCCTCGGCCAAAGCCTTCTCCTCGTGCGAAGCCTCCTCCACGGCCTCGTCCTTTGAATCCTCCTCCACGGCCTCCATAAGCCTGATCCGGCTGTGGTCCTATTGCTGGACCCTGTGTGTCTGCTTGGACTCTGTACACATCATGTGTTCTTTCTGACATGAGATCATAAGCTCGGCAGTCTTGTTGATCATGCCCGACAGATTTGTAGAAGATACAATATAGGTTTTTAGGTGTCTATACATACTTCTGAAGCAAAGGGCATATCTGAGGTGGATGTCCTTGTGTTTTACATATTTCACACCATGGCCCTTGTGTTCGTGGTAAGGGGTTAGGAGCCCCTGACGCTAAATATTCTGCAAAGACTGGAAAATTGTCTTTACTGTGGCCCTGTGCTCTACACTTTATGCACCATATGTCTTGCATAACCTCTTTCCCTTTTTTAAGTTCGTGTATCTGTAACGTGAGGTTGGCCAACTGGGTCTGTAGAGTTGTCATGCCTGTACTGGTTTCTGCTAAAGGTGAAGCCTCTAGTTTCATTTCCATCTCCAGCGCTTCATCTTGAGTAGTAAGTTTCTGCTGCATTAGTGGCATTATGATATGAGGGAGTAGTGCTGCAATAAACCATTCCTTATGCTGCTCCGGCGCAAACTCAAAACTTACTTGGTCTATAAGAGATTTGAATTTCTGTTCAAAGTCCCATACTGACTCTGATGGTAGCTGCTTAATATCCTTAAGCTCTGTGATGCACTGAGACTCAGACTTAGGTTTCTTAAATTCTTTAATCATGGCGTTCTTGACCTGGGCAAGCGTCTTGGGTAATGTAATATACTTTATGTACCACGTCAAGGCTCTATCTCTGAGTGTGGTGACCAACTGTACAATTTTAAGGTTATCGTCGTTGATTGTTTTAATGGTCCACATAGCTTCACATAGGAACCAATGCTGCTCCGGGTCTTCTGCTCTTGTACCTTTAAAAATAGGTAGCTTCATGTCGTCTCCCATTCTATTTCTCTGTGGGGGGTTCTGACTGACGGGGGTACTACCACTCAGCGGTGTAGGTGAAGGTGCTGTAGCGGGAGTAGGTACGGACTGTGAGCTACTAGATGGAGTACCTACGGGGTTATTCTGAGTCCCTGTCTGCTTCTGTGGAGTATAGGGGTGGTAAGGGATACCCCCCTCTGGTTCTTCTGTGGTGCTAGGGTTCTGTTGTCTAATACTGTCTGAACTGTCTTCAAATACAGGAGAACTAAAATCTACTTTATACTTCTTTCCACTACGTGTTCGTCCAATGTCATCAAAATCACTTTCAAACTCTTGTGACATTACTATCTTTACTTATTCATCTGAGACTAGATCCATTGTTCCTTTTTCATATAGTAGCATATTAAGGGACAAGTTTAGAGATCTTAGGTACTTACCACGGTATCCTCTGAAGAAGTATCGTCCAGCTGCGCTGAAGCTCTTTCTCTGGTCAACTGCAAATTCTGTAACAAAGCCTTCTAGCACACTTGTCAGCCAGAAGTCCACTGCTCTCGTAATCGGATTGTCAAGGTTCTGCACGGTCTGAATCAACTACGGTGTCCAGACAATGTTTCTTTTCTTCTTGAATGTGTTCTCATCTGTCAACTTGGATAACCAGTCGAAAAGCTCGTTTCCATAGGTTGCAAAAAATATAGCGTGTATGTCTGACGTGATATGCTTTTCTAACCAGGATTCTGTGCTTAGTCTCGGACTCCTATTCTCTTTCTTGGCGAACTCCCTTAAGTCTGAATCCAGCCACTGGTGAAACTCTTCCCTAGTAGGATGCCAACAGAACATTGACCCCCAATCGTTTAAACCGACAACGGAACCATTTGTTGATTGCATGGGTAGACCCAGGTTTACTATAATCAATCAACAACACCCCTAACTCACTGGCCCTTTCGGCGACAGACCGTGAAGCGATCTGACGTCTCACCAGAAGTGAATCTAATGGGTTGGCCAAGACTCAAGTGTCTTGGACCAGGTTCTTCACATCCTACTTTTCTTCTCTTACTCCTGTGAGTCAAAAGGTCAGCTATATCGGCGCATTGCACGTCCTCGTCTACTCGCAGCACTTTTAGCCGTGCGATCCTTATCCACACGCAAGTCGCACGGTTTCTTCCCATGTCACACAACTTCCAATTACTCACAATATCTCCAACCTTATCGCATCTCTGTGCACCGCGGGACACCCAACATATCCTCAACGCTAAGCCCTCAGCTCGCAGTATCGCGCACCGTAGCTCCTCTGCCGGTGCGATATCGCCTCTCTGCGATATCTTACCACTACGACTTTGCACTCTTAGCATTGACTGTGTCGATGTGTGAAGCTCTACTTCCCAGAATTTATATTGTGATTAAATGGTCATTAGAAACAGATGTAAAGGAGTCTTTAAGCAGCTTACTAAAATACTTCAACTTATCTCTATCTTCCTGCATTACCGTGAGCTGAACAATACATACATTCACTTACTGCAACTAACATTATATGCAAAATAACCAATAACAATAAGCAAGTACAATCACATTCATGCAACACATAACACGCAGATTTAACGTGGTTCACCCCCAGGCTAGGAGCTACATCCACCAAACTGTGCTTCTATTATATATCTCGAGGGAAGTTAGCACAGTCTGTTGCACCGCATATGCAGCGTGAGATCTCTTCTAGATCTTTGGCCTATTTCTATCTCTATATTGCCTTTCTTTCAATATATCCTTCCCTCTCTGTCCTCTCTGTGGATGGTTACATATAGACTCAAATGACTCACAGACAAGCTAGGTGTCTGTATCGTTACAACACAGTCTGTCTGACTGACTCCTGAGTCTACTTCAAAAATAATCAACTGACCAAGTAACGACTCATCCTACGAACCAACCAACCCTTTACAATACAAAATACAAGATTTTATAGGCGGCCCGAAGGTCTCGCCATTACAACACTGTGGGCCTGTCCCAACAGTAACCCAAACCCAATTAGTGACAGTCGGTCCTCTCTGTCCTTGAGGTAGCCGCTTCCTGTCACACCACAGCTCTCTGCAGTCTTCCATGCTTCCCGGCACTGACCATGGGTACTATGCACCGCTTCTCGTTTCTGTCCTTTGCCTTCAATGCCTGATCCTCGTTGCTCCTTCTTCTTTATGAGGGTCACTGAGCCCTCCTGTCTTCCGCCGCTGCCTTCAATGCAGTGGGTGAGCTCTCCCTTCTCGGCTGCTCAGGTACCGTTGCCTTTCTTTGACTTTCGCATCCCAAAAAGTCACGGTTTTCGACTCTGCTCTCCAGCTAGAAACGTGCTATGGCGTCGTAGCTCTGCCTTGTCTTCTTTTCGCCAAAACTTATATCTTTCTGCCAAAACTAGCAGCTTCTTCTGTAGCTGCGGGACCCTGCTCCAACAAAATTACTTAGTTTTTCTCCCATGGCTTGAAGAAACGCCATATTTTTGGTTTGGGGTAGGAATATTATGCTGTGACGATTATACTGTCTTTATTTTTCAGACTATTTATAAAAGGATCGTTTATCTCTGACAAATGACAAGTGTTTTTAGGATAATTAGCAGCAACCCGATCCAGTGAAGCATAGTTTTACATAAAATCCATATGAAGGATCATACGCAGGACCATATGAAGGGTTGAATGTTGCTCCAAATGGAATGCCAAATGATGATGTGAAGAAAAAACTATGATATTATAGCACTAATCGTTAAGTGTGTTAAATTGTTTGCTTAATTTTTGTTTTGGGAAAAAAGTTAATTTAGTTGAGCTATACCTATAATTATTAAGTCACGTCTACATGCTTATAAGAGCATTATGACCTATGATTTTGTATGATTTTGACATAATATGATCTTGTTTAAACCCATATGGATGTGATATGACCTTAGGAACTTTCCAGCCATCATTATACTACCATCACACTTGTCCTCTTATCTAATTCCACGTGTAAACCATCAAGTGATCGATCCTTGTGTTAATTCAAGTTATTATGGTTGTGAATGTGGTTTATGAAATCCTTTTGATTAATATGTTCAACATGTCCAAGGTTTTACTTTGGACATGGTTTAACTAATCAAAACCTTACAAACTCATTAATGCATGCATCCTTTGATGACACACGATTCAATATTTGCCATGATGGCATGATCATCTAAATGTGCCAAGTGTCTGCTGTGATCATTCAATCGCTCGTATGGAGCATCTTTTAAAATCACCTTCTTGCGATTTTCTTTCCATTATGTTGCCCTCACTTACCGTTGTCCCTGCAGAGTCAATTTAGTCACCATCTTCCTATACCCTCTGCAAACCTTTCATCCTTTCCTCTGTCTAAATAATGTCGAACCATCTTGAGCCCGAAAACTATTAAGATTTGTTCTAGATGCCAGAGTTTCAAGAATGTAGGGAGATTTTCTTTTGGGCTGGATGGAACCTATTTCTTCAGCTTTTGCAGGGGTGTGACGAAGAAATTTCGCTGCTTTTTTTGATGGTTTTTGATGGTAAGTTGGCCAAAGTTGGTCATCTCATTTTCCAAGTAATAGAGGAGACTATTGCCCTCACGACTAAGCTCCCAAGGGAAGGCACTCACTGGAACAAACATTGGTTTCTCCCTCGGTCATCCCACAACTTCACTCTCAATCCAGAATTCTAGCATGTTGCAGGTGCCAAAGGATTCCATTGAGAATGGATTAAGCCTGAATACCTTAACCCTTTGTTAATCATCATTCACCTTATCACCTGCGAGGGTAAGTTCAGTGTATTCAAAGATTGCCATCTTCGTTTACTGTCGCATTTTGTTAATCGATAGTTTCTCAATTTTCCATTTTATTTCCTAAAAATACTAGAGAAAATGTCAGGCAAAGTTAGGAAGAATACCATTAATCCTAGGGGTTGTTTGTATCACCATAGTCTCATTAATCTCCTGATCTTGTATCAGCTCAAAATGAGGAATTAGACTTGGGATACTTTTGTGTTCAAATTTCTTAACCCTCACCTCAATATTCAAAAAATACCTAGGCATCTCCATAATCGTGAAACTAGTCAAACCCCATCCATGGAGAAGAAGAGCCCCAAAATCATGCACATCGATGAAGATACATCAGAAGCAATCCCATATGCCCATTCTACTCTTGTTAATCCTGTGTCTGTTGAGATTTTACCTTTTCCATGAATTCATACTAGGGACCAGAAGGTGAAGTTTTCCTAGTCCATTGTTCGGCCCATCATCCAGACTATGGTTCAGCATGATATTCAGTTCAGTCATCTAGATAGTATGGCTGAAGGAGATAAACCTGATCTAGACTCACCTCTATACACATTGACTAGTGTCTCAGTCGAATTGCTTAAAGATGCTGCTCGTGAGACTGTCCCTACACCTGCTCAGGGAATGAGTCCTGAAATACAAATTCCCTCTGTTGACCTCTAGATACCATCCAGGGAATTGAATTTTCCTCCAGAACCCAAGAATCCTGCAGAACCATCCACTCCTAATCAGCCAAAAATAGGCCAATTAACTCAATAATTGGCACTGTCAGCGAGTCGGAATGAATAATACGCCAAGTTAATTGTAGAACTTCGAAAAGAGAACAAGGATTTGCGTCTACAAGTTAAGGTTGTCGAAGACCTCAACAAGGTTATCAATTTGTCACATAAATCTTGACAGGAGAGGCGTGCTGTTTTAAAATCTCAGGCCATGAAATTGAAGTTTAAATCCCTTGTTTGTATTTTTGCCATTCCTTTCTTGCAGTTAGTATAGTTTCATTTCCAATTTTATTATCCAATTTAGTTTCTTGTAATTATTTGTTTTATTATCTCCTGTAGCATGTGTTTTGTTGTTAATATAGTTTCATTTCCATAATTAGATAACTAGTTGCACGCATTGTTAGTTTCATTTCCAGTGTTTTTACAGCTTGTTGTTCAATTTTATATTGATAGTTATAGAGATGTGAATTGCTTCATATCTTAGATTTAATTTACAGTAGATTTAGTTTTGTTAACTATTGCTTTGTTATAGGTTTACTTTGGTTATACTTTCGTTTGTTTTATAATGCAATAGACAATAGTTTCCTTATAATCATGAATTAGTATAATTCTTTTCGCTGTTAGTTTGATTACTGATTAAGTTTACTTACTATCCTTTATGCATCTTGTTTGCATGTGCACAAAATCAGCTGATAATTAGATCATTTAGACCATTTTCATTGTTTTTTGTTTACAGACTATCATACAGACTTCCTATTCAACATGTTATTCAGACCATCCATTCAGTCTGCTATCCAATCCTTCGTTCAACCTTTAATATTCCCATTTTGTTTTAAACTTGTTTTGAAGTTCTATTTCTTCAACTTTCGAATTCTGTTTTGTTTTGGTAATTAGATAATGATTATATTTACCATTAGGACCTTAGGTTAGATCACTCAAAGTATTTATCAAGTTCCATTGTCATCTCTCACCTCTTCTTACCTTAGTATGCTTTGAATTATGCTATGTTCTATTTCTTTTGTTTCTGATCTTCGCACTTATTACTATTCTAATGTTTGATAATTATATCTTGAATCTAGTTTATCTTTGTGTATATCTTTGTGTTTAGATTAGCCTTCTTAATCAAGTTTTCTCTATTAAGTTTTCTACTTGCTTCTCTCATTAAGGTTTTTACTTGTTTATAATTTAAGATTTTCCCTCACATTTGTTTCATATAAGAATTGTTTATTTATAAAAGTAATCTTTAAAAATAATCTTGTCTCTTAATAGATTAGTTGTTCATAATATCTTTCTTAGTTAAGAGTCATTTGCTTATGAAATAGATCACCATGTTTACCATCACCTGTAATTGGACCTTCCTTAGTTTTCACATATTTGTAGAATTTAAGTTAGATTTAATCCCATTTAGTTTCTTTACTTCTTTTGAAAGCCATTTTGACATTACTCCTTCTCCATTTCTGATCACAATGAATGCACATCCTCAAAACCCCCAAGGAGAGTTGAACTAGATAGTTTACTTTAACCGTTATGTACATTTGTTAGTTGCATGTATAGTTTAGTTGTTGAAGTTTTTAAACTATATCCAGTTGTTGTAATCTTGTTCCCAATGTTATAATTCCTTGTATAGTTATTTTCTGAATTTGTTTATGAATCTTTCTAATTCTTAGATTAAGAAGTGGAATAGTTAATTTATAAGTAGTTTAATTTCTTAGAGTAGTCTTGTTTATATATTTACCTTTCAGTATTTTTTTATAGAATAGAGTAGTATAGGTCGATACTACTCTAGTCTAATACTCTGTTTTGGTTTAATGACCTTAATAGTTGAATTTATAGGAGTTGACTCAGTTTTTCATTTTAAAAGATCTTTCGATCTTTTCCTTGTTAAAATATTTCCACGACACCCTATCAACCCCTCTACCTTTTCATATACTTTGTGTCAACTCTAAGTTTACCAACCTCGGTCGATAATTGAATATTAGGTGAATTATTTAAGACATTATAACACCCAAAAACCACCATCCTCAGCACAAGAAGCTATAATCACTCTTCCTCCCATTTTTTATGATGATGATTTGGTACATGTTTCAGATTCAGATGAAGAGGATAAAGACCAACATTATCATGTTATTGAGGCTAAACCTCAGGATATTCTAGATCCAGATCTAGACCCCATTCCAAACCAAAGGCCTAAGCCTAGGTGGGCTCAAAAACTCATTGAAGCAGCTAGGAATGGTGCTATAAATACTAAGGAAAGAAGGAGAACTAGGTCCCATTATCAGAATGAGCATGTTGCACTCTCTCTCATAGATTCTCTCCCTACAGAGTGGTTCAGCAAAATTCTAGGTCGATGCTACTTGATGATAGCAAATGATCAGCTACTTGGCCCACAGAAGAAGAAATTTGATCATTCTCTACCTTTACCATTCATAAGAAACACATAGATTCATCAGTTCAGAAATACATTGAGAGGTTCACATGCACAGCTTCAGGATGCTGTTGCACAGAAGGACCATGGTGTTGCATAGAGCTGCAAAATTTGCAGAAGTGTTTTGACAAGTTATTTTGCTAAGGAGGAAGCTTCTTTCTTCTAAAGATAGCTTATATTTTCCTATTTTCTTCTTATTTTGAGGGGGGGTTTCCCATGAGGTTTTCCTTTATTTCCTCAGTTTATTAAGAAACATTTTTTAATCTTTTTTATTGTATATGGGTGACTTATGGCCTTATTTCCAGGAACCACAGTTGTCCACGTTAGGATTCAGGGGGGTGTTAGGTTTATAATCCTCCCTTGACCAAACTGTCTATTAGATTATTTTATCCTAACTTAGGAGTTTATTTAATTATTTGGGTCCACTAGTACCATTGGGTCCACTTGGCCGAATGGGGCCACATATACCAGTTACTAGAGTGTGGGGAACACCGATGGAGGCTAACTGCCACTGACTGCACTTGCCTGCATCGGTTTAGGCACCTCCTATACCAATCCCTACATTTTAGAAGCCACTAGAAGTCTCAGAACCAACCTCCTTCAGTTGTTGTGAGTTGGTTACTAGTTAAGCTTAGTTGTTCTTTAGCTACATTCAGTTAGATCACAATCAATTCAGTTAGCACTAGTTATGCATGGCTGCATGTGGATAATGTGCCTTTTATCACCTACCACTTCAGTTAGAATGAGTTAACTGATTATAACTGATTGTGTGACTTGATTAGACAATTGGAGTTAACCTCTCAGACTCCGATAGTGATTTACACATATTTAGTTATCCATTCAGTTAGATACAGTCACATCCAGTTGGGAGATTCGAATTCATCCCTAATTATTTGAATTCTTTTCATATGTAACACTATTGTAACACCAGATTATGTAATGAATATAATATTGTAACTCTCTGAGCAATACTTGTGTGTTTCCTATGAGATTTGATTTTTTCAGTTTGTATAATTCATTCCTATTCACTGCATCAATAATTTTGGACTCATTGCTTGAATATCTAAATGCCACAACAATTGTAACAAGGGGAATGATCCCCCAAAAAAGGGAATGCCCCCCCGCAACCCCCGTTGGGACAGGTGTATAGTAAAAATAGGGTACAAACATAGCTGAAACAACAAAATATATGAATTTGAAAGATCAAAATCGGCAACCAACACAAGGATCTCCATGGTTTTTAAGCAGAGCAATAGAAACCACAAAGGAGATATCAGTGGGATCTCTAAAGTTTTCCTTTAGATGAATCTAATATCAATGACGATTTGGAGTCTTTGTTAGATAAAAGAGTGTCATAAATCAAATTCTAATAAACATAAGAAGTTCAAGAATGATGGTTAAGCTATGTATTTTTGTCCTAGTGAAGTCATTTGAACACCTGAGTTGGTTAAGGTGTTTAAGGCTAATGATATTTCCTCTTGTTCATTTTTATCAAGTGTAAAAATTTGTGTTGTGAAACCACTTGTCACTTCAAGTTCATTAACAATTGGAAGAAAATACACTAGAATTTCTTTCTTGGATGAGAAAAGGGTCTTGGAAGAATCAAATTTAGGTATTTTAAAAACAAAGGGTGGTGATTAAACATCAACACACTCAAAAAAATTAATGGTTATGGGAGATGAGGACATGCCAAAGTCTTCAAAGAAAAATAAAAGAGAGGGAGATAAAATAATTTCAGAGAAAAGTATTATAGTTGAATATATGTAAGTAATACTCTCTATGACTTCCATTTGCATGTAATTCAAAATTAGTGTTTTCTTCATCTGAAGCAACCTTTGTATTCCTAATATAGATTTTGTTTGCAAACTGTAGGGAGATTTGAAATATGAATTATATGGTGTACTTATGCACTCTGGGTGGACAATGTACTCAAGACATTAGCACAACGTTTTACAAACCTCACCTGATGTTTGGCATAAGCTAGATGACTGGAAGCTCTCTCTCTCTCTCTCTCTCTCTCTCTCTCTCTCTCTCTCTCTCTCTCTCTCTCTCTCTCTCTCTCTCTCTC
>LPNX010840173.1:544686-658618 GCA_001517045.1 Pseudotsuga menziesii
ATGAAAATAAGCACTAATAAGGAATATATGGTACTATGCTAATTGTTGCAGACAATGGATGCAATTTTAAGTCATCTTAGATAGTGAGACCATTATTTTTTGGTTTTGTGCAAGGTTTGGTGTAAAACTACAATTTTAAGTTATATTAAAAAATGAAGTTCTATAGGTAATGGTGATTGTCTCATCCCAATATAAACATTTATTTTTGTGTAATATTAGAGGTCTACATTGTTTGGTGTATACCATTCCTCAATTGGATAAGGTAGGTGAAACATTAGAGGATTATTGAATTCCTGTTTATTGTAGTGCTCTGCTTGCCCGACAGAGCACTAAGTCTTATCATGTAACAGCAAAATACATTTACTCTTATTCTGATTTTCAGTATTCATTTATTTATGCAATAACGAGAGGGTTACACCGAAAAATACCTGGACTTTAGCAAGCTGAAGATAGTCCCTGAATCCTGCTCCTATAGCCTTGCCTCTCCCTTATCTAAGCCTTGATTCAAATCCGGATGATCCACCCTGCCGACCAGCGTTGAACCTGCTGGCCCTAGGAAACCGACGGGTTTCCTAGCCCCCGAGCCCACGTGCCGATAAACCCATGTTGAGGCCTGGAAATTCACAGGAAATAACAGCAAGGGATTCTCCCCAGTCAACGTTCCCAACTAGCCCATGACTTTTTGGTATGGGGAATCCGTCCGATTTGCGGTCCGGCTACCGTAGGTGAAGTAACAAAAATAAAAGGTTTTACCAGTTGTGGCCCGGTTCACCGTGTATATTTTTGTATTTTTTGACTTAAAGTATGAAATGCACGTGCCTATTTAACAATGCAGGGTGATAAGGATGCTAGGAGTAGTCACAACGTGATGCATAGGTTCTTACCTATCGTCTTAGCACTCACAAGCATCTAAGTCATACAAACAGTAATAAAGTAAAACTAGATAAGCTATCTCTAAAGAGCTGGATATTAATTCATGAGTAATGCACTACTGTCCATATGTTATGGCAAATCGCAGATAGTTGTTCTTATAACCAAACATATAAACATGAATAAAAGTATACATGATAAGATAGCCCATCAACAGTTAAGACTCTCATTACTCATAGTGGAAAACATCATAAAGAAAACTAAAGAACATTCAGATAAGAACATAGGTTCAGGAATTTAGAACGTTCTCACAGTTAATGAAACACAGTTGAAAACGAAATAGTTCCCATTCAACATCGCTCATTTAAATGCATTGATATGTTCCACATAACACTTTCTCCAACAGGCTAAAGTTGCAATTTCTGGTTGTAAAACGAAATAGTTCCTCTTACAAGCATTAGTTTACAAGTTTTTTGGGGGAAAAATCCCCTCTCAGTTCTATCTTTCAGATATTTAAACTAAAACCGCAGACCGCTTGGGTTGCCCCCAAACGTGTGACCCTTCGGTCCCTCAAAACGTTTCATATTCCCATTTTATTTTCTGTACGCATTCACGATCTGATTAGTAACTGGTAGATCTTTCGGATCTGTTCCTTTGTCACTATTGATTTTGTCTTTTCCTTTGTCTGCCCTTCTTGCGATCCTGCTAGCTACGGTTCGACCTTTTCCAAAACTGCCCAGCTATGCCTTCATGCCGCGGTAGTCTGGAAAGTCCCTTGGGTCCACCTGCGATTAATCAAAGTATATCATTCATTGGGATTACATTCTAAAAACAAAACGTCAAATTATATCAACCACCACAGCTGATCAACAAGAAAGGCCATGTACTACATTACAGCCATAAGGACCTTCACAAATGCCAACACCACTATTTCGTTCATCTACGGGTTTGAGAGAAAAATACCAACAATGGAAACAAAAACTCATCGGCCTTAGAATGCTAACATTGATAGGGTAGACCCATTCACAGTTGCAACGGCGGATCTTAACAAGCGATGGGTATTGCGAAAACACTTAAGCACATCAGAGTCGGAAGAGCTAAGACCTAAATTGTGGGCGGGAAAAAACTTCCAATCGGAACTTGGAAAGACATCGACTTCGGGTGTTTATTTTCTTTGGGAGCCGCAACGACGGAAGAGAAAAGACTTCGAACATGCAACTAAAAGACCGACACACATCGGCGGGTGGAGCGATTTATATTTCGGGTGGTTAGTTACTTTGGGAGCCGCAACGGCAAAAGACGAACAGACAGCAACCTCCGATCAAATAAAAATGCTAAGTGTTTTGAAAACTTAGGAATTTAGCAATGGAAAAACTGCTTCACCTCCGAGACAATGGTTTTACAAAATAACAAAAGGTCCGATTCATCTTCGAGTAGCAAATAAAACTCCAAATTTGAGACCCACAACAATTTTCAAACACAAGCAACTTTCGAAAATAGGATGAGAGTTAATCTTCAACAAATCGTTCAGAATCAAAGCATGAACAGAAAGTTCATGGATCCAAATGATTCAAAGCAACACTAGATCATGAGGAGGGGACCAAAATTTGAAAAAAATTGGGGAGGACAGTTGTAGCTGCAACAATTGGCAATTACCTGGTGAACCTAGATCTCTGGATGATTCTTCCTTGAGTGTCAGACTGTTTAACAACGAATGAACTTATTGAATTCTTCCAGTGATCTAGATTTCTCAAATGGCAGATGTGTGTACTTTTAGTCATTGATGACAGTCCAATTTGGGAGAGTGGAAACCAAGATTTTCGAGTCCAGATAACTCTGTTGAGGCCGAAAGATGAGTTTCATTGTTAATTTTGTCTTTAGGAAGCTGGCAGCTTGGACAACACAGGATTGTAGCATGTGTTAAACAGTAATATTCATCTGTTCCTCATTTCCATGCCATTTTAGCACTTTTGTGGTTTGGGATTTTTTTGTTCTTTTCATATGAGTCCTCCTACATGCCTTTCTTTCTGAATTTTAATTCAGGTTCCTCTATCCCAAGTGTCCTTTTGTGTGAGAGGCGTATTCACATTTCAGCTCATGGACGGAGAGAAGCTTTTGGCGATTCAGTACTTATAAGTTTAGCATTTGTTTTGATTTATAATGCTTTCATAGGAGTTTTGACTCTTATCTGCCTTTTGGCATTCATTTCTTGGAATGGGATCATTTGTATTTAATATACTGTTTACCTTGCTCCTTTCCATGGGCTCTTGACTATCACCCCCTAGGACTTTTTAAATGTGACATGGATGGAGCCTCAAAATAGTATTCCAGACCCTCTAATTCTGGTTTATTTTATAGGGGTTAAGCAGGACTTTAACACATACATAGCTATTTGAGAAAACTGCTAAACTAGAAGAAGTTCTTTTTAGACAAACAACAACACACAGTCTTATACCCAAGAATGTTAATCATTCCAAAAAAAAATTGATGTTCTCCATGCAACCACGGGTTTATTTCCTTTATTGAAATCAATAAAAAACTTAAACTAAAACAAAACTAAAAACATGACTCAAAAAGACGACCAAGCCGGATTATTTATATACAAGATAGAAGAACACAAACAAAACTCAGGAAAAATAAGGATTGAGAACTAAACCATTTACTGGTAAGTTCTCTTCCCACCCTTATAGATCTTGCAACTTATAAGTGGAAGGGCCAAGCTTTGTCGCAACCTAAAAAGGACATACCCACAACTGCTGGAACTTCGTGTGTTTTCCCTTCTCATCATGGGGGTGGTCCCACTTGAGAACCAAATATCCCACTTCAAAGTCTGTTGTTCCTTCCTTATGTTTGTCGAACCATCTCTTTATTACCTCTTGTTGTTGCTTAAAGCGCTCTCTGGCCTTAGATCTAGCCTCTTCTACTTTCAAAAGATTATATATTCTCATTTGTAAGACTTCATTCTCCGACCCTCTAGACTCTTGAGCTATTATGGAGGAGGGTAGCATGATATTGGGGGGAAGAATGGCTTCTTTACCATACGCAAGGGTATATGGAGACACTCCTATTGAAGACTTGGGGGTGAATCTATCGGCCCAAAGGACGTTTGGTAGCGCTGAGTGCCAACTCCTCTAGTTTTCTATTATAGTCTTCTTTAAAATTCTAATCATATTTTTGTTAGTGGATTCAGCCAGGCCATTTCCTTGTGGATACTAATTAGCAGAATAATGCAACTTTATTCCTTTCTCATGAGCAAAAGCAGTTAATTTAATCGACGAAAAGTAAGTAGCACTATCAAAGACTAAAGAAACTGGAACTCCAAACCTGGTCATAATGTGGTCCTGCAGGAAGTTGATGACCGCGTCTTCATTTATTTTGCGCAGCGGGATGGCTTCGACCCAGTGAGTGAAGTAATTGGTTGCAATCAGAATGTACTTATGTTGTAGGGAAGATTTCAGCTTAATCTCCCCAATAATATCCAACCCCCATTGTTCGAACGGATCCGTGATCATCACAGGCTTCAGTGGTGCGGCTGCTTTAGATTGCCTTCCACTACACCTTTGACAAATATCGCACTTCCGGACATGGGCGTGTGCATCCTTGAAAAGCGTGGGCCAATAGTAACTAGCTCTGAGAATTTTGTGAGCTGTAGTATCTCCTGAAAAATGTCCCCCAGCAGGCCCATCATGCAAATCGGTCATTACCCTCTTTTCATCTTCTTTCTCTAGGCACCTAAGAAGGACTCCATCATAGTTTTTTCTGAATAATATTCCTTCAAAAATTTGATAGGAGGCTGATTTGAGACGTAGCGCTCTTCTTTTCTTAGAATTCCAATGTTCTGGAAACAACCCTGCCTACAGGTAATGTACGAGGTCTCTATACCAAGATTCGGGAGCTGTAAACAAAGGACATACATCCATCAAATGTAATTCAGCCTCATCTTCCCAGGTGTGTTCTTCATTGTTCCCATTTTCAGTCATTATTTTGCACAACATTTTCCCTTTAACTATAGAAGTTGGCTTGAATTCAAGGTCATACTCTTGAAGGGTTGTTACCCAATTGCCCCTTCTTTCTCCTAACTCCTTCTGTACAAAAAGGAACCTCACAGCTGGGTATGGGACGATCACCTTGGTTCAATTTTTTAATATGTAGGGCATGAATTGTTTCACTGCTTTGAATACTGCATAAGCTTGTTTATCAATAGCTGGTTAATTTAATTCATCCCCTTGTAGACCAGTGCTCATGAAAGATATTGGGAATTCATCCCCCCCATCTTCTTTTTGAGTAAGCACAGGTGCTAGTGAATCATAAGATGCAAAAGTATATAGAATAAAATATTTATCGAAATCTGGGCTTTTTAGGGAGGGTGCGTGTGCAACAGGAGTTTTAATCTTGTTGAATGCATTCTTCTCAATCTCAGTCCATTTGAACTGTGCACTTTGCTTCACCATTTGCTGCAGAGGTTTGACAATCTGAGCGAAATCTGGCACAAATATTCGTACGAAATTTATGGTTCCCATAAATGATTGCATCCCCTTTTTATTATGGGGTAAGGGGATCTGTTCAATGGCCTTAATTCTTTCTGGATCTATAGATATTCCATTCTTTGAAACTATATGACCCAGCAACTTGCCCTTTGTAACAGCGAATACACACTTCTTGGGATTGAGTGAGATGCCATATTTCCGACAGCATTCGAAAATCTGCCTTAAATGAAATGTGTGCTCTCCTCTCCTCTTTGAGAATATCGTAATATCATCAAGGTACACTACAGCACTACGGCCAATCAAAACTCAGAAAGCTATGTCCATAGCCCTCTGGAACGTAGCTCTGGCATTTATAAGCCCAAAGGGCATTCTTCTGTAAGAGAAGGTTCCCCATCTGGTCTGGAATGTTGTCTTCAGTCTATCTTCTTCAGCTACTAATACTTGATTGTAGGCCAAGAAACCATCTAACAAAGAAAATAGTTCAAAACCTGAGACCATTTGTAGTAGTTGCTCCATAGGTGGAACAGGATAGTTATCTTTATCTGAGGTGCGGTTTAAATTCCTGAAATCCATGCATAGCCTGATTTCTCCAGATTTTTTCCTCACTGGTACCAAATTTGAGACCCATTCAGAGTGTCTGACCTTAAAAATGATCCTAGAATCCAATAATTTCTTAACTTCACTCTGAATCAGAGGTTCCAATTTGGGGTGCATTTTCCTTAAAGGTTGCTGATAAGGTTTGACACCAACTTTAATGGGGATGACATGCTGGATGATGCTAGTGTCATATGTCTTCAAATCTTCGTATGTCCAGGTGAAAACGTCTTTATATTGATTAAAAAGACTGATGAAATTATCTCTTTCGGCTGGTGAACAACATTTGCCAAGATTAACATATTTAGGATTTGTCTCAGTCCCTAAATTTATCAATTCGAACTGTAGAGATGAGCTGTGAGTCTTCACGTTTTCTAGCCTTCTAAACTTTTCATTTAGATCGAACATTCTTTCTAAGGTTCTGACTCCTTTAGGGATGAAATTATCATACTTCAGCTCGGCCTGATGTTCTTCATCATCTATAATTTCTCCTTTAAATACCTCGCCATTTGTTAAGCATTCTATAATCTGCTGATCGTCATCGAACACTCGTAAGTTGGTAATCATATTAGGGATCGAGAGCCTGAAAAGTAGTTCAACGGAGCACCGATTATTAGTAGGCACAATCCTAGAAGCTGATGTGGCTAGCAAGTCAGCTGCTACATTTTTAAGTCTTGGAATTGAAACAATATTAAATGCGTTAAAACATTTGAGCAGATCCCATACCTCATTTTGATAAGCTTTCAAGTGGGGAGAAATACAATGTATTTGATTCTAGATCTATTTTACAATTATTTCAGAATCTCCAAAAACTTTCAGATTACTTACCTTTAATTCGATTGCTTTCCTCAATCCTTGCACCAACGCTTCATACTCAGTGGTGTTATTTGTACATTCAAACTCTAATCTACATGAAAGAAAATGTTTATTCTTCTTGGGGTCGAGAAGGACACAACCGGCCCCTGACCCTTCTAACGTCTTAGAGCCATCAAAAAACAATGTCCAGAAATCGCTAACTACAGTATGAGAATCTATTCCTACTGCTAAGTCTACTATTTTACAGTCGATTTCATCAGCCTGTGAGAATCGAAGGAGGTCAGGCTAGGTGTCTGGGTGCTTGGTAATTTCCTGGTTCCAACTCAATAAAATAATTTCCCAACACAGAATCCACTCGTTCATTATTTTCCTCAAGTTGAGTAATGTTGTATTTCATGTGAGGTTCCCTCAAAATTTTAATTTGGTTCGGGCTTCCTTTATACGGCAGCCACAGATGTGACCAATCCGAGGCAAAATATCCATTTAGCTTTGCTAACCAGTCTCTACTAAGGACAAGCCCATAAGCATCTGGTATATCGGCCACCACGATATCAATGACTTGGCACACTTTATCATTTGACGACAGGCGGACTAGGACATCCTCCATCTCACCAATTACCTTTACATTCATCCTGTCCAACTGAACAACCCTCCACGTGGATGGCTTAGGCTGCCCGTTTATCTTTTTATAGACTGATATTGGCATGACGATAACTGACGCCCCTGAGTCTACCAAGAAATTATGTACGTTATGATTAAAAATTTCAAAAGTGAGGAGGAAAGGTGGGTGTTTGTTCTTAGACTTACCTCCAGTGCTGGTTTCTTCGATTTCTTCCTCTTCTTGAGGTCGATTGTCAGTGGGAAGCCTCTCATCCGATGCTTCGAGTGCTTTCAACAGTCTTTCTTTTTGCTATGGCACTTTGTACATTTCAAATAGTGAAACGTTTTCCTTTACCTTCTTTATATCTTCCACGATGGCATAATCCATCTACGGTTCTATGGGATGCGGTTTATCAGCATTTATCTTTTCCTCATTGGGCTTGGCCAACGTATCATTCTGCCTAGGATCTTGGCTGGTAATGGTGAATTCAAGAATTTTATCAGCTGTGGAATGATTTTGAAATTTCTTAACATTTTTCTGCAGCCTTTTGATTTTTGGAAGTATGAGACTGTCTGCTTTAACCGACCCTTGGCTCCTTGTTGTAACATTCGTTTCCATGACGCTCTTGTATCCCCAATTATTTTCTTATTCAGCATCGAATAACGAAATAGAATTCCACAGAACCATGGTCTCCTCTTCTTGTTCCTTTGTTGAAGTGGTACTTTCTTTTCTTTCTTCATCTCCATCTTCTGTTAATTTATAATCCAACAGCTGATTCATCACCAACGTCATTGAGTTTATCCATTGAGGACAATTATTTTCAGAGTGGGGTTGTTGGTGGAAAGTGCAAAAATTGTCCATTCCTACCTCTGTTAAATTCATAGATGCTGAATTGTGCGGAGGAGGTTGAGACTGATTGTTATCCTCCATTTTCTTGTAATAGGGCTTGTAAAAACTTTTGAGTTTCCTTCTCTTTCTCCAGGTCTATGATTTTGTTAGAAAGCTTCTGCATCATTTTTTCCATACTTCCAAAATCTAGTAATTGCTCTTCCTTAGGCTTAGTAAACAACAAGGATTTTATTACCGCCATTTTCTCTCCTGACCGCTCGAGATAATATTCGATGCTTTCCCTTTCAGCCTCTACTATTTCCGCCTCCTCATAGGTCTCCGCCAAAGTAGGCTTGGCCTTTATTTTGTCAAACATGGCCAACTCAGGTCCTAAGGCTGAGGTATAGTATTCAATAAGGACTTTATCCGAAGGTCTGTCAGCTTCAATAAAATTCTTGAGGTATGCAGCAAATCTTTGGGTAAAGTTGTGCACCTTCTCATTTCTTTCTTTCTTTAAGGAACATAAGCCTTTCATGAGGGCTACATGAGTCTTCTGAGCTGCATATTTACTTCTAAAAATTCTCTCGAAGGTATCCCAATCAGGGATAGAGTTAGCAAGCAAACCAAAGTACCGCGATGCTATAGCTCCTTTAGGGTGTGTGGGAATAGTCTGCAAACTACATCTTCATACTCTCCAGCCCTTAACCCTTCTATTTCTAGATAGAAACTTTGCAAGTGGTCGTCTACGAGTATCTTCTCACTGGGGTCGAATTTGTGCAGCATATTTTCAAAGGATTGAGGTAAATCATGTAACGGAGGTGTTAGGTTTAAAGGTGATCGGGCTCTCCAGGCAGGTGGTGGATTCGGTGGATTGGGTGGTTGATTGGCGTTTATGCCTGCCATGATTCTGGGTGGAGAGTGAGGAAGTGAACGAACAGGAGTGTGAGTAGGAGAATTGTGAGGGCTATTGGGACCTTCTTGGTTCAAAGGAAGTACAACTTCCTGTAAGGCTGTTTCTACAAGTTATTCTCAATCCCCAACCAGCACTGAGTCTTCCAATATAGGACGATCTTTCCTTTTATATTCTCTTCTGGGAAATTCAGGGATAATTGGAAATCTTCCAATCTTCTTCACATATGCCCTGGTGTGTCTCCTCAGATTATTAACAACTTTGTTGTCAACAGAAAACAAGTCTTTTCTACCCCTTTCTTCCGGAATTGGATTATGAAGCCCACTGCTTTCTGAATTGTTACTAGTGGAATAATCTTGAGAAAACGGGTTTCCTCGGCCAGCCATGCACTTGCGGCCCTCCTTCTAGCGCCAGAAACTGTTGAGGCCTGGAAATTCGCAGGCAACAACAGCAAGGGATTCTCCCCAGTCAACGTTCCCAACTATCCCGTGACTGTTTGGTATGGGGAATCCGTCTGGTTTGCGGTCCAACTACCGTAGTTCAAGTAACAAAAATAAAAGGTTTTACCGGTTGCGGCCCGTTCCACCGTGTATATTTTTGTATTTTTTGACTTAAAGTATGAAATGCACATGCCTATTTAACAATGCAGGGTGATAAGGATGCTAGGAGTAGTCACAACGTGATGCACAGGTTCTTGCCTCTCGTCTTAGCACTCACAAGCATCTAAATCATACAAACAGTAATAAAAGAAAACTAGCTAAGCTATCTCTAGAGAGTTGGATATTAATTCATGAGTAATGCACTACTGTCCATATGTTATGGAAAATCACAGATAGTTGTTCTTATAACCAAACATATAAACATGAATAGAAGTATACATGATAAGATAGCTCATCAACAGTTAAGACTCTCATTACTCATAGTGGAAAACATCATAAAGAAAACTAAAGAACATTCAGATAAGAACATAGGTTCAGGAATTTAGAACGTTCTCACAGTTAATGAAACACAGTTGAAAACGAAATAGTTCCCATTCAACATCGCTCATTTAAATGCATTGATATGTTCCACATAGCACTTTCTCCTACAGGCAAAAGTTGCAATTTCTGGTTGTAAAATGAAATAGTTCCTCTTACAAGTATTAGTTTACAAGTTTTTCAGGGGAAAAAGCCCCTCTCAGTTCTATCTTTCAGATATTTAAACTAAAACCGCAAACCGCTTGGGTTGCCCCCAAACGTGTGACCTTTCGGTCCCTCAAAACATTTCATATTCCCATTTTATTTTCTGTACGCATTCATGATCTGATTATTAACTGATAGATCTTTCGGATCTATGCCTTTGTCGCTATTCATTTTTTCTTTTCCTTCGTCTTCCCTTCTTGCGATCCTGTTGGCTATGGTTCGACCTTTTCCAAAACTGCCCAGCTATGCCTTCGCACTGCGGTAGTCTGAAAATCCCCTTGGTTCCACCTACGATTAATCAAAGTGTATAATTCATTGGGATTACATTCTAAAAACAAAACGTCAAATTATATCAACCACCACAGCTGATCAACAAGAAAGGCCATGTACTACATTACGGCCATGAGGACCTTCACAAATGCTGACACCACTATTTCGTTCATCTACGGGTTTAAGAGAAAAATACCAACGATGGAAACAAAAACTCATTGATGGCTTAGAACGCTAGCATCAGCAGGGTAGACCCATTCACAACCGTAATGGCAGATCTTAACAGGCGACGGGTACTGCGAAAACACTTAAGCACATTGAAGTCGAAAGAGCTAAGACCTAAGTTGTGGGCGGGAAAAAACTTCCAATCGAAACTCGGAAAGACATCGACTTCGGGTGTTTAGTTGCTTTTGGAGCCGCAATGACAGAAGAGAAAAGACTTAGAACATGCAACTAAAAGACCGACACGCATCAGCGGGCAGAGCAATTTATATTTCGGGTTCTTAGTTACTTTGGGAGCCACAACGGCGGAAGATGAAAAGATAGCAGCCTCCGATCAAATAAAAATGCTAAGTGTTTTGAAAACTTAGGAATTTAGCAACGGACAAGCTGCTTCACCTCCGAGACAGCGGTTTTAAAAAAGAACAAAAGGTCCGATTCATCTTCGAGTAGCAAATAAAACTCCAAATTCAAGACCCACAACAATTTTCAAACAAAAGCAACTTCTGAAAACAGGACGAGAGTTAATCTTCAACAAATCGTTTAGAATTAAAGCATGACCAGAAAGTTCACGGATCCAAACGATTCAAAGAAACACTAGATCATGAGGAGGGAACCAAAATTTGAAAAAAATTGGGGAGGACAGTTGCAGCTGCAACAACCCGATAGCAACTTCCTTGTTTGATGAGTGTAATTCTTCCTCTGGAGTTAACCCCCTCCTCCAGTTTTCTTCCCCTCTATTCCAACACCTTCTTTACTCCCTTCTTCTACAAAATTCTCTCCCGGATACTCTCCAAAAATCATCCCCCCCTTCTCAACCATTCAATCCCCCTCCTTATACCTCCTTCCCCTTCCTTCTTCCACCGCCTCTCTTCTTCCACCACCTTCTTCATATTTTAAAATAATAATCATTATTTGGTTCTTTCTTGGGCAGTTCAACTAGTTCAGGTTATTTAAGACATTCATTGTACGCAATTAATTTTTCTTGAATTGTACAATTCTTCACTCTGGATGAGATGGTGGGAAATTACTAGATGCTTATCCTATTGAATTGTACGTGTTAATTTTAAAACATAACCAGCTGTCATAAAATTACACTAATATTGTTTATTTAAGTTTTATGTTGAATGGTAAAATAATGGTAATAATAGTATTGTAAATTAGTATATGTTATTAATAACTTAATAATAAACTTAATAATATATAATAAAATAAAATTATTATTATTATTATTAATCAATAAATAACTAATTGTGGTATTGCTATTAATTGTTTGAAATGATAACATCGACATGTTTATGTTTATTGTTAAGTCCCCCCGCACATTGATTTTTAATAAATAAGGTACATTTACAGGTTTAAAATAAATCACAATTACTTAGTTAACCCATCCAACTATTTAATGTTTTTCAATTAATATTTCATACGAGCATACATGTGTGAGGTGTGCATGCATGGCTAGTACATGCATAGGCTACACATGTACTATAGCAAAAACCCCTAAATTCTAGCTGATACAAATAATATTTCACGCAACAAGACCAATATACAGATATAATATGATTTCTTTTCACATTCGGAGTTATTTAACAGTTATGTTCTTATTAATGAGTCAATTAAGATTGGTACCTACCATCACTAATCTGGTATCATAAATGTCCAACACTCAACAATAATAACTAATATGTCAAACCATCCTAACCTACGTTTGCACCCTCCCTATCCTTCCTCTGCTAGTACAAAGTGGATGCCGGCTGTACTGACCTTCCCACACAGAACCTGAGAGAAGTAGCATCGGCTAACTAGTAGACCTAGCCTCTCCTAGCAGGCATCCAACCATCATCATCACAACAAATTGGGGAGCGTGTCTTAGCACTGCCCTCTCACGACCTCGGGTATCAAAGTGACATAGGGTGGGAAATGCATCCATCCCTCTCAACATACTGGGTATATACTCCATCAAACCATACTGCGTTTCTATCGAGTTTATTGGTACGTGTCATCGTACCATTGCTTGGCAATTAAGGCTCTCTTCAAGATATGTATTGATTCATACTTTGCATCACACACTTGGCTATCACATAGCCCGTGTACCCTGCAGGTTAGCACTATGCAAACATGCATTCATAAAAATATTAAATCAATAGCTGGTCCACATTATCAACATTATTTCCTTTCATCACATAAAATCATAAAATTAATCACATCATGGATGGGTGCCCATGTACCATATCATACATTTCACATCATATCAAGGATTACAATCAACTATATGTTTTTGTTATGAAATAAATAAATGAATCTGATGATGACTACCACATGATAATCGTATAAGCACAATAATTTCATATAAATGATAATCATCATAACATCATAATCAAAGCATCTACATAGGCATGTTAATCGCCGTAACATCATGATCAAAGCATAATATAAGCATGATAACATCATAATATCAGTAAATAATCACATATAACATGCCAAAATATAGTTTATGAAGTATAGTTGAGTCCACAGATAATAAGTAAATACAGTGTAATAAGTCTGAGTGATAAATATGTCGGAGTCAAAATATGGGGCACTACATACACCCACCCGTCAGGAAACTTCGTCCCGAAGTTATGGTCAAAATAGTGAGGGAAAATATCGATGCATAGTCTCTGTGTCCTCCCAAGTAGCAGATCCTGGGCTATACTTGTACCACTGGACCTTAACTTGGTCCACGTGTCGACTACGGAGCTGTCGAACCCTATGATCCAGTATACATAATGGTTCGGCCGTGAAGGTTCCCTCGTCCGAGACCTGTAAGTCCTTCCAATGAATCTTGTGAGACTCATTGGCTATGTAATGTCGTAATACTGAAACATCAAATACATTATGAGTCCTATACAAGTGGGGTGGCAGTGCAAGAAGATAGGCTATCAGTCCGATTCTTTCAAGAATCTCGAATGGCCCTATAAAGTGAGGTGACAACTTGGTCCCCTTTCCAAACCGAATGGTACTTTTATTCTGTTGGATGCGTATAAATACGCAATCCCCTACCTCATAAATTCTATCAGTTTTGTGTGCATCAGCATAACTCTTTTGTCTATCCTATGGTTCTTTAAGTCAGTTCCTGATCTATACCACTTGCTCTTCCATCTCCTGAAGCAACTCAGGCCCGACTAAAACACAATCCTCCAACCTATCCCAACTGAGTGGAGTCCTCAAGCTCTCCCATACAATGCTTGGTATGGAGGCATACCAATGGAGCTGTGATGACTGTTGTTATATGCAAACTCCACTAGAGGAAGATATTTCTCCCACTGAGTCTGCTAATCCATAACATACATCCTAAGCATTTCCTCCATTACTTGATTCACCCTCTCTATCTGTCCATCTGTCTTGGGATGATAAGCTAAGCTTAAGTTCAGCTAGGTCCCTAATGTTGACTGCATGCTTGTCCAAAATCTGGAAGTAAACTTAGGGTCTCGGTCAGAAATTATCTTCTTTGGAACTCCATGAAGG
Organism: Pseudotsuga menziesii; assembly: GCA_001517045.1. Classification (NCBI taxonomy): domain Eukaryota; kingdom Viridiplantae; phylum Streptophyta; class Pinopsida; order Pinales; family Pinaceae; genus Pseudotsuga; species Pseudotsuga menziesii. The sequence goes on from LPNX010840173.1 coordinate 558,970, forward strand.
TGTACATTTTCATTTATGAATACCCTTGCTACATCTGTCACATCATAAGTGTCTCTCACTGGAATGAAGTGGGCACTTTTGGTCAGTTTATCGACCACCACGAGTATAGCATTATGTCTCGAGGATGTGAGGGGAAATCCCACAACGAATTCCATGGAAATTACTTCCCATTTAGTCTCAAAAATATCATGAGGATATAAGAGACCAGCTGGGTGTCGATGATCTTCCTTGACTTGCTGACATTCTAGGCATTTTGAAACAAAATCCACTACATCGCTCTTCATACCAGCCCAGAAGAAGAGCTTCTTCATGTCTGCATGCATCTTCTTCACTCCAGGGTGCGCACAATAATGTGCCCTATGGGCCTCTCTAAGGATTGCTTCCCTGAGATCACCTTCTTTAGGTATATACATCCTCCCTTGGTACCACAGCAACCCATCTTCCTCAATATGGTACCCATAATACTTTGACTCACACTTCTTCCCGCTCTGAATCTCTGAGGTTACCTTTATATACCAACCATCTCCCAAGAGTTTTTCGAGCACTTTCTCCTTCAAATCAACTCTCAAGTGGATTAAGGAGGAAATCCTTAGCCTTCGGCTTAGATCATCTGCCACCACATTCCCCTTTCCTTTGATATATGAGATACCAAATTCATACTCACTCATGAACTCACTCCATCGTCATTGCCTAGCATTTAGATCCCTTTGTGTAAAAATATACTCCAAACTCTGATGATCTGTTTTAAGTGTGAAACTTCTACCAACTAGGTAGTGTCTCCATAATTTTAGTGCCAGCATTACTACTGCCAATTCTAGATCATGTGTGGCATATTGCTCCTCATGAGGCTTCAACTTACGAGATGCATAAGCTATTACCCCACCTTCCCGCATTAGAACTGCTCCTAACCCTTGCTTCGAGGCATCAATACATACCATGAAGTCTTTATCCATGTCTGGTACCCGTAAGATTGGTGCACTTGTCAACAATCTCTTTAATTCAGAAAAAGCGGCATCAAATTCATGGGTCCACTCATATCAAATTCCCTTCCGCTGCAAGGTGGTGATGGGTTTTGCAATCTTGGAGAATCCTTCCACAAATCTTCGATAATACCCTGATAATCCCATGAAGCTACGCATCTCATGTGCTTTCTTCCGAATTGGCCAATCCTTGATGGCCTTCACCTTTTCTGGGTCCACTAAGATCCCTTCTCCTAAGATGATATGCCCTAAGTAGTGAATCTCCTTTTGGAAGAAAGAACACTTTGAAAATTTACCAAATAGTTTATGTTCCCTTAAGCAAGTTAAGACTAACCGCAAGTGCTCCTCGTGCTCCTTCTCGTTCTTAGAATATATAAGAATGTCATCTAAGAATACTTGAATAAAGTGGTCCAAGTAATTCTGAAATACACTATTCATGAGGCTCATGAATACTGCTGGAGCATTGATCAAACCAAATGGTATTACTACAAACTCATAATGCCCAAATTGAGTTCAAAAAGCAGTCTTAGAAATGTCATTTTCTTTAATCCTGAGCTGGTGATACCCCGACCACAAATCAATCTTAGAGAAGACTGATACACCTTTCATCTGATCAAATAGGTCATCAATTCTTGGTATAGGATACCTATTCTTCACTGTGGCTTTGTTCAAATCCCTATAATCTATGCACAGTCACAAAGATCCATCCTTCTTCTTAACAAAGATCACTGGTGCTCCCCATGGTGAGATACTAGGTCTAATTAGTCCCAAGTATAGCAACTCTTTTAACTGGATCTGTAACTGTCAAAGCTCAAGGTTTGTCATTCTATAAGGAGTCTTTGAGATGGGCTCCGCACCGGGTTTCAGTTCAATTGTGAAATCAAGCTCTCATTCTGGAGGTAGTTGTGGAAGTTCTTTTGGAAAGACATCCTTGAACTCAGATAATACTGGCTAAGAATTCAAGGAAGGTCCTTTACTATCGCTCACCGTCTCAACTACAAACAACTGACATCCTTGTCTTAAACACTTTTTAGATTTTACTGTGGAGATGAAATGGAGGGATATTTTCCTCCTTTGACCCTAGATTTGAATTGCTTGACCCTCATCATCAAGGCACAAGACTTTCTTCGCATAGCAATCCATGAAATCTCTATGGCCTTCTAACCAATCCATGCCGAAAATGAGGTCATAGGTGCCCAAATTGGTGACATAAGCATCTATCTTAGTGGTGCATACTCCTAAGTCAACTTGACACCCCCTTACCTTAAGACCTACTGCCTGTCTCACCCCTGAAGCCATCTCGACCGATTCAAAATCATCGTGCTCGCAGGCTGCCAACCCACATTAATCTAATGCATATGGTGAAATAAAACTATTTGTTGCACCAGGATCAAATAACATTTTAAGTTTGACATTGTTTACTTTACCAGTGGATTCTACTACATTGGACTGATGTTCTGCATGGTGGTTGTGAACAGCTGCATGAATCCGATGAGTGTTATCAGAATTGCCCATGGATGCTTTTCGTTCCTTCTGCCTGCTGCTAGTCTACCCCTTAGGACAATCCTGCTGAAAATGAGGATCTCCACATCACCAACAAGAGACATTAGGTGGTGCTTGCATGTTTCTAGGAGGAGTCCTCTGGGATGTGTTCCTTCCCCTAGATCCTCTAAAACCTCCCAATCCTCTATAGGAATTGCCCTGTTTTTGTCCTTGGTTCCCATGGTTTGTTGACGAAGCTTGCGATACTGAGTTAACTAAAGTGTTACCTCTCAGGGTGAACCTGTTACCATAAGGAGGAGGTCTGGATTGTCCCACTCTGAAGTACAGTCGTGGGGCCTTGCCTGTAACATACTGATTGGATCCTATCAACTTGCTTCCTCCCTTTGCATCTGACATATCCTTAGCATAGCGAGCATACTCAACTGCCATGGAAACTGAAGACTGCTTCCACATCCGTACTGCGGCCCTAATCTTGTAGTTGAGTCCATACACAAATCGCTCCACCTGTCGATCATCCGAGTCCAAGTATGGGACATACTTTACCAGTTCCATGAATCTAGCTTCATACTCTTCCATTATCATGTTTCCCTGTACTAAAGCATGAAAGGAACCTGCTTGTTGTTCCCTATAATAAGTCGGAAGATACTTCATGTTGAACCTCTCCTCGAATAACTCCCATGAAATAGACAAAGGATTAAGATGCAATTGTTTCTCGAGGTCTGACCACCAATTTAGGGCATTGCCCTTTAGCTGGAAGATGGCCATTCTAGCCTTGGAACTTGAGGTATACTCATTTAGTGTGAATCACCTCTTCATACCCTCGAGCCATGCTTCGGCGTGCTTACCTAGTCGTCCTCTAGAGAACTCGAGAATTTTGATCTTTTGCAGCTCTCTAGAAATATCCTAAAGCGGTTCTTACCTTGGGCTTTGTGCCCTCTCAGAGTTTTCTCGGCTCACCTGTGTGGTTTCTACCTCTATGATCCTCTTCGACTGCCTGTTTAGTGTGGCCATGATGGTTTCCAAGGATCTCAGTATCACCCCCATCTCAGGACTGGAGGTTTTCCTTGGCGGTGTCGGTGGTGGGGTCTGTGGTGGTGGTGAGGGTGGTTGACCTGGGGTCTGTGGTGGCGGCGAGGATGGTTGACCTCGACCCCGCCCTCGACCTCGACCTCGACCTCTGTGTGTTTGAACCATGATAATTCCTGACATATTCAACAACATTATGCCATTATTATCTCAATCTAATCATTGCAGAGATAAAATTTTAGTTATGCAATGCTTATATTTATGCATAGAGACAAATTGTCAATATTTGCGTAAAAACTTGCATAGTCACCTTCATTAAATGATTTTTTCTTGGGGTTTAATCTGTGCCTTGACGTTTAGCTCATAATTCTAGTCTCAACGGTGTCTTTTTTTTCTTATTTCACATCCATCTCGCCTCTTCGACTATCAGTCAAAGTCTCGGTAATGCCTTAAGTTTAATACTTGAATTTCCAATAGACTAACTAACGTTACCATATCTAAATTTTAATGTTATCTATATTGTTAGGTTTACAATTAACATTCAACTCCCAACACTTAATATTTAAATGCTATTTCTAACTAATTAATATTAGATTAAAGAAAAATCACATTAAATACTACATTTAATTACCCTAACATCTATTTTAATGAGAACTTTTATCTTAACTTAATTGAACATAGCATCTAATCTAAATATTAAATTACAAACCACTTATAACATCTAATTTTAATTTAATAATAAATTAATTATTTAAAGCGCACTAAGAGATAGCTAGCTCTTTCAATGAACCAGACAATGTGTGGTTTACAACACACTTATCTTTATAATTTAATTTTTGTAGAAAATAAAATAAAATGAAAACATGTAAAACATTTGAAAACAGATACATGCTGGTGCAAATAGATACACGCGTTACTCTGCATGGAATCATGAGGAACAATTTTGGAGTTTAAACATTAAATTGAATTTAATAGAATTGATGTAGCCAAAACAAGCCTACCTAACTGGAGGAGCTGTTTTAGTATAGTTTATCAACAAAATCTCCATACATTTATATGTATGTTTTTAAAGGTCTACAAAAGGAAACTAAACTTATTATTTTTATGAATATATAAATATTCATATATTAAATTAATGAGATGTAAACTTTATTAATTATCTAAAGCTTAATACATTAAATACTTTGAGGATTTATAATTTATAATAAATTGTTTAAAATAAATAAATAATAGACCAATTAAATTAATTATAAAAGGCTTAATAACTTTTATAATTTTCAAATTTTAATAGATGAGATGAATGTTTCACCTAAAGAATGGAATTCATTTTGTTCATGAGATAGAATTGATGAATCAAGGGTAGATCACCTTTTGATGATAAATCAGCTAATAAAATAGAGAGATTTTTTGCCCGAATGAGAGAGGAATGGACACCTTTATGTGCTATTTATTTTCCTATAATCACAAAAACTATCCCTTAAAGCCCACGACTTTGGCTGAGAAAGAATCAACCGAGCCTCTCTATTTTCAAAGGAGGGGCGCGCCCTCTATTTAAAAGGTTTTTCACAAGGATATTTTGAAGGGAATCGGGAACTCTTTAATATAATATAACAACATCCAATAGCACCTTATATAAGAGTCGGTGCTGCCTGGGGATACTTTTCATTATATTCAAGGTCATTTCAAGGTTCCCCTCCTCTCATACAAAGTGCACGAATGAACTTTAAGTTATGCGTGTTTTACCCTTCAAATTCCAGATTATAGATGGAGAGGAGTTTTCTTTAGAGTAATTTTAAAATATAAAGTTAAATAAAATTATATCCGCCTTCCAGAAGGCTGCCCTACCTTACTCACGCGAAGGTATGGTGCATGTAAGCCACGTGGGCACATGCATGAGGCTCCCCCTGCATGAAGCTCACGTGCCGAGTCCTCAGCTGAATAAGGATGGCTTTTAAAAAGGTGATACTCCTTCCATGGCCGCGTGCCAATATCTCATTTTTTCAATCGTTTCGAGATGGAGGAGCTCTGCAACCTGCAACTCGAACTAAGTTCCATGGAAAGGGTTTGTCTTACACCAGATGATATCCTTTCTCTTGCATGGCAACCCTCCGAGCCCTTCCTCCAATTTCATGTTAGGTTTCAGTTCCTGGATACCTAACCAGGAGACGGTGGGGGAGGTATAGTGCAGAGATAGCATGGGAGCTTCGGGTGTTTGGTTCTCCATGAGAAGAACACCTGCCTAGTGCGTGAGGTGACAATATGGCTCGATGGCAATTGTGAATCCATAGGATCCCAATCTACAAATATAACACAGCTCACTACAGTTTGGAGCATGGAATATTTCCTCATTCATTATGGAAGGGGAATTGCAGCATGAATGCACTGCTGCATTTATTTGTTCAAATCGAACCTGCGGCTTAGGCATTGGCACTGCTACACTGCAGGATAATTTACTGGTCCCTTGGTCGGTGTTAAGAGTATATAAGAACCCTAGCTCATGGAATGGACACAAAACCATCAACGAACTCAAGGACCAGATTTTTCTGTGTGGGCGCTCAACGCAAGAAACGATATAAATATATAGCAATTCCAAGGGCAACCTGAGCTGGGTGCCAGTCCTTACCTAATTAACAAATTGTTTGGTTTTCATTAAGAGGAATTCCCAATATATCTTGAAATTAACATACCGTTATGAAATGTCTTTACAAGATTTGTGAGCACATTGAATATCCTACAAATTAGAGCAATAATTTGGATTTGCCTAACTTTTTGTTGATGCAATATCACGAATCAGGCTGAGAGGCATACTGAGCAACAAACCAGCAATTGTAATTATGTTTCTGTTTTGTAATATATAAGTGCTTCTCAAGGAGCAGGGGTTTGTGAAGTGAGCTTTTTCAAGGTTAAGATAGACGATGAGAGCAACATGAGGATTCAACAACAGTCGGAATGGGATGTATTTTGGGACATCTAGGGCCCTAATGTTTGAACAACGTGTGGAAAATAGCGTAACATAATTTTTTTTCAAAAAAACTTCCTCAATGACAGAAGAGAGGGCGTTTAACATTAACCATGCTGTGGATATCAACTCCATCAGGGTGGTGCGAAAATACTTCCGTAATGGCAGATGGGGGCGTTTAACATTAACCAGGTTATGGATATGAACTCCATTGGGGTGGTGCATATAGTTTAAAATCAGTCGTCGTAGAAAGGTTTTGAGACTAAACATCATTATCCATCAAAATATCTTTATTAGTCCCTGGCAGGAGAGGTTGCTAGAGGCACCCTAATTGAGAGCCTCCGAAGGATTCATGCTTTGGCAGGGGAGGTTTTAAACGCCGCCCTAATTGAAATCCTTTGAAGGATTAATGCTTCAGTAGTTGGTTCAACATACCCATTGATTCTGCCAGTTCCGACCTTGGCTTGTTGGTTGAATCAATATTTACCTATCGTAGATTAGTAACCTGTTATCCCTTGAGTTTTTAGGTCGTAGCCTGCAATGGGGTAAACAATGCTGCATGCCTGCAATTTGGGACTCGCATAGGCAAACAATGTTGTCGTACTCTTGATTTCTTAGGTCGCAGCTTGAAATGGGGTAAACAATGCTTCCAACCTACAATTTGGGACTCGCAGAGGGTGCATGGAGATTCGAAGGCCTCACAGCCAAGTAAGTTGAACAGTGAACTTATTTGTTGAGTGAAACTCACACTCATTTTTAAATATTTTTGAGCTACAGTTTTATTTTTAGTTTTGCTATGCATTTGTCTATTATATATATATATATCTATATATTTTTAAGAAAAAAAAAATTCAATGATTTGTGCCGGAATTGGCTGCAGCTTTACTAAACTACAACCCAAATATTCAGCATTTCGCGAAGCTAGTTTTGGCCATGCAATTCTTGAAATTAAAAACCGGACACATGCTTACTACCACTGGCATCGCAATCAAGATGTAGATGCCGCAGTTGGTGATTCCAAATGGTTTTAATGTCACCCTGGGGTCGAGGGAGCGGGAACGACAAGGCAGGAATAAGTAAGCTACCAACCTGGTGGATGAGGTTCATGCGAGCTCATATATCGATGCTGTTATTTATAGATCTATAGAAAGGGCAGTTTATCCTTGTAGTTTATGTTTTCCTTTTTTTTTTGAAATATTTTGTTTCTCGTTAACTTACTGGTTTGAAGTAGGCCGAAGTAGGCCCTATGGTTCCAGATTTGGAACTGGGCTCTGATACCATTCTGTAGTGCTCTGCTTTCCCAGCAGAGCACTAAGTCTTATCATGTAACAGCAAAACACATTTACTCTTATTCTGATTTTCAGTATTCATTTATTTATGCAATAACGAGAGGGTTACACCGAAAAATACCTGGACTTTAGCAAGCTGAAGATAGTCCCTGAATCCTGCTCCTGTAGCCTTGCCTCTCCCTCATCTGAGCCTTGATGCCAATCTGGATGATCCACCCTACCGACCAGCATTGAACCTGCTGGCCCTAGGAAACCGACGGGTTTCCTAGCCCACGTGCCGATAAACCCGATAGCAACTTCCTTGTTTGATGAGTGTAATTCTTCCCCTGGAGTTAACCCCCTCCTCCAGATTTCTTCCCCTCTGTTCCAACACCTTCTTTACTCCCTTCTCCTGAAAAATTCTCTCCCATATACTCTCCAAAAATCATCCCCCCCTTCTCAACCATTCGATCCCCCTCCTTATACCTCCTTCCCCTTCCTTCTTCCACCACCTCTCTTCTTCCACCGCCTTCTTCATATTTTAAAATAATAATCATTATTTAGTTCTTTCTTGGGCAGTTCAACTAGTTCAGGTTATTTAAGACATTCGTTGTACGCAATTAATTTTTCTTGAATTGTACAATTCTTCACTACGGATGAGATGGTAGGAAATTACGAGATGCTTATCCTATTGAATTGTACATGTTAATTTTAAAACATAACCAACTGTCATAAAATTACACCAATATTGTTTATTTAATTTTTATGCTAAATGGTAAAATAATGGTAATAATAGTATTGTAAATTAGTATATGTTATTAATAACTTAATAATAAGAACTTAATAATAAACCTAATAATATATAATAAAATAAAATAATTATTATTATTCTTAATCAATAAATAACTAATTGCGGTATTGTTATTAATTGTTTGAAATGATAACATCGACATGTTTATGTTTATTGTTAAGTCCCCCCACACATTGATTTTTAATAAATAAGGTACATTTACAGGTTTAAAATAAATCACAATTACTTAGTTAACCCATCCAACTATTTAATGTTTTTCAATTAATATTTCATACTAGCGTGCATGTGTGAGGTGTGCATGCATGGCGAGTACATGCACAGGATGCACATGTACTATAGAAAAAACCCCTAAATTCTAGCTGATACAAATAATATTTCACGCAACAAGACCAATATATAGATATAATATGATTTCTTTTGACATTCAGAGTTATTTAATAGTTATGTTCTTATTAATCAGTCAATTACGATTGGTACCTACCATCACTAATCCGGTATCATAAATGTCCAACACTCAACAATAATAACTAATATGTCAAACCATCCTAACCTACGTCCCCATCCTCCCTATCTTTCCTCTGCTAGTACAAAGTGGATGCCGGCTGTACTGACCTTCCCACACAGAACCTGAGAGTGGTAGCGTCGGCTAACTAGCAGACCTAGCCTCTCCTAGCAGGCATCCGACCATCGTCATCACAACAAATTAGGGAGCGTGTCTCAGCACTACCCTACCACGACCTCGGGTATCAAAGTGACATAGGGTGGGAAATGCACCCATCCCTCTCAACATACTGGGTATATACTCCATCAAACCATACTTCATTGCTATCGAGTTTATTGGTACGTGTCATCGTACCATCGCTTGGCAATTAAGGCTCTCTTCAAGATATGTATTGAGTCATACTTTGCATCACACACTTGGCTATCACATAGCCCCTGTACCCTACAGGTTAGCACTATGCAAACATGCATTCATAACAATATTAAATCAATAGTTGGTCCACATTATCAACATTATTTCCTTTCATCACATAAAATCATAAAATTAATCACATCATGGATGGGTGCCCATGTACAACATCATACATTTCACATCATATAAAGGATTACAATCAACTATATGTTTTTGTTATGAAATAAATAAATGAATCTGATGATGACTACCACATGATAATCTCATAAGCACAATAATTTCATATAAATGATAATCATCATAACATCATAATCAAAGCATCTACATAGGCATGTTAATCGTCGTAACATCATGATCAAAGCATAATATAAGCATGTTAACATCATACTATCATAATTAGAGCATAATCCTGATAACATCATAATATCAGTAAATAATCACATATAACATGCCAAAATATAGTTTATGAAGTATAGTTGAGTCCACAGATAATAAGTAAATACAGTGTAATAAGTCTGAGTGATAAATATGCCGGAGTCAAAATATGGGGCACTACATTTATTGTTACAATGAAATTAGTGTTGAACCCATGACCATGAAATCCTACTATAATTTTAAAAAATCCATTTGTATTTAGAAATAGTTTTTTTAATACACTTAAATTTCGATGTTGTTGTCTATTTGGCTTCTGTCAGGTAATAATGGTCAATAAGGAATGTGTGATTCAATAGAAGACATACATATTATTCTACTTTAAATAAGGATCTCCATGCTTTTCAAGCATAGAAGTAGAAACTACAAAGCAGATATCAGTGGAATATCCAAAGTTTGTGTAGGATGAATTTAATGCCAGTGAGGAGTTTGATTCCTTGTGAGCTAAAAAGTGTCACATCTGAATTTATAATAAACATAAGCAGTTGGAGAATGATGGTGGAGTTATGTCTATCTATCCAAGTGAATTCACTCGAATACCTGAGTTGGTTAAGGTGTTTACAGCTATTGATCCTTCATCTTGTTCATTTTTCTCGGGTGCAAAAATTTGCGTTGTGAAACCACTAGTTTTCTATTCAAGTTCATCATCGATTGGAAGAAACACCATTGAAAATTATTCCTTCGATGAGAAAAGGGTCCTGGAAAAATAATATTTAGGTAATTGCAAAACACAGAGTGATGATACAAAATCAACACACTAAAACAAATTATGGTTTAGGGAGATGATGACATGCCAAAGTCTTCAAAGAAAACTTAAATGGACGGGGCTAAATCAAATCCAAAGAAATGTTACAACTTAACACATGTAAGTAATACTTTATGTGATAGTTCGTTCTCATTCTATTGATTTTGACATCTCCTATTTAGTAATTTTAATTAATTCTTTTTAGACAAATAATCCTTTTGGAAAATCCAATGCTTCCATTGATTTGATGAACATGATCACTGGATTTATTGTAATGATTGATACTTCAACCTATGGACACTTTATTGATTGTTGACACTTGTTCTCTTTATTTATATTTGCTTTTAAAATATATGTGTTCCTCGCACTATTATTGTTTTCTATGATTTGTTATTGAGGAAAATAGGTTAGAGATTGAACAAAATGGTACCATCCATAATTTGTTTCAATGCATCAACATAAATATTGTACCGCATATTAGAATGTGCTAAAAAAACACTTTCAAGAAGGATTTTATTTGTTTCCTATCAATTAATATAATTTATCTTAATAGTTTCCTCTCAATTAATATCATTTGTTGTAACATTTTTGCAGTGAAGATACAAGTGGAAGAGTTATCAAGGATTTGTTGCACAATTTGAAATCAATTGGAATTTCCTTAGAAAAAAAGGGCAACACAACAGGCTGTGAAATTATTCTACCACTTCCCTGGTACACATAATATGGTCCAAATATACAAAATGTGACTAAAATCCTCAAAACATGACCAATCCACCTTGCATGCTATTTTTCACCCTTGCACGATATCTTCGACCTTGTGCAACATCCTTGATGCTACACAACTAATTATCCTCAAATATTCATGCCAACAGGACTCGATATTCGACAGCTCATCGATACCTACCAAAGCCTTCCAATCTACCATCCAGTCATCGATAATAGTATCTACCTCCTCTTTCATCCATTTGTATTGCGCAGTGAGCCATTGGTGGTCCACGTCCCATCTCACCTGTGTATGAATTATGTGTGGCCCTATTGCAAAGCATGCCACCCTTTTGTATTTTGTCATAGCCTCCTCAATGAGGCGTGGAACCTTCCCTACTGCGTCTCAAATCCCATCAGAGTATAAGTTAAATTGGATACTGCAATCAAATTATCACACCTTAATGTTAAGTGACAAGAGATTATGATACCTCGCTCCTTTGCATATTCCATCTTCCACATTCATTCCTTGGTAGAACTTGGGTTCCATCCAACCCACAATCACAATCAATATCAGCAACCAAGAGTATGTAAATGGTCGATTTCCCTCCTACACCATCATGGCATCTTCCATCACCTGGTTCAACAAGAACAACAACTAGTTCATTTTAACCCCTTCCGTGCACTTCTCTGTGCAGGAAATCACTCCTGACGTACATTGATTGGGTTTTTTCTTCGTCACAAGTTTCACTGGCAGTATTTTTGATATGACTCTAATAGCCTTTTCAATGATTGTCCTAATAACATAGGCCCTCTTGTCTCGAATGAAATCGTACTTCTTTTTCAGTTTCACGGCTATCCTTTTGTCATTATCTTTGCTATGGAAATACTACGATGGATCCGCTCCTACCTTCGTTTTTCCGGCTTCTTGGTAAATTAGATCAACCATCACCGGCACCTTGGTGTCCAACCAAATGTATCCACCATGGAAACACAAGAGAAGATTCTTAACATAGGAATTCACCTGCTTTGAACGAACAAAATGTGGCATATGGGTTATTTCCAGCAATCCTGACCACTATAAACCCATGACCCATTATGTCGGTACTGTTGTGACCAGACCCCCTTCTCCTTGCTATTGTTTTTTTTAGGGTTCCATGGTACATTCTGAGTAATCCAGAATTTTGTGGTCACTGTAAGACAACTTTTGCAAATGTGAGATGATGTTCATGTTGGCATGCACACCATTCGACATCATCTTCATTTTAATGTTGTAGTGTTGATTCTTTGAGATCCACAGGAGTGGTGCATTTTCCTACCAGGGTGGTACATACCCAATATTCCATCAATCATCGGCCCTTTGCACGCTGTCGAATCCAATCCTCCTGCTATTGATAGACTGATATTTTCTTCTGCTTCTACCACTCTTGTTGCGCTCTGAGTGGACTTAATTCTTCTTTATGGATACTTGGGGAAATTTTCACCCCGCATCTTCTTTGGCATCTGCGCTAAGGATTCTTGGAGATCTGGTGCTTCTTCAACAATGGGTGTACTTAATGGCAGGGATACACGGGTACTACCACTTGAAATTATTTGGGCCATTGCTACTAATCTCTCTCTCTCTCTCTCATGCTCGTCACTACTCTCTTGCACTTGTCTGTGCTCTCACCTATTCTCTCAATCGATACAATGGTTCAAAACAATCCTACCCTGTCAATTTTTATAACCATGAGAGAGCGTGTGTGAATGATGTTGAACATTGTGGAAAAATCATCCAATGATCGACCAACTATGTCATCGATTATGCAAATCCAATGGTCTAATTCCTTGTAAATGCGTGTCTCGTCCACTTGTGTCATCGCCCATCGATTTTTATTATTGCATTAATTTCTCGATTTGACTGCATCACTCATTGGATGATGTCTCCAGTCTCCCTTTTTACTGTGATTTATGCTTTGTTTCCTCTCTATCAGCTCTTTCTCTTTTGATTGCCTTACTCCTTGTGCATCATCCTCTTCTTGTTTTTGCGTGGATTTTCAGTCTTTGTGTCACTCCCGTCTATCCCGATATGGTTTTAGTCAACTTCCATTCACTAGCTTTGGTAATAATGCACCATCTAATTGTTGTAATTTCACTGCACCTCTGTCGATGATGAAATGAATAACATAACATCCTAACCAATGCATTTGTAGCTTACCTGGGTTCTTTGCAAACTTTCTTACATATAAGACAACCATGTCATCGTGTTGGAAGTACTTTATTTTAATGTGTCATTCATACCATGCCTTCTATCAATATTTTTCTACCTGTTGGTTAAAACCTACGATGAATCGGTCTTCCTCAAGCTGTAACAACTACGTCGGTCATTCTTAAATAACTTTGTCATCACTTATGTGACTTGTTGCATCTATGCACAAGCTGGAAACAATATATTCCATCGGTATGATGAATTCTTGGCCATAGACTAGCTTGAAAGGTGTTTTCCCCGTCAACCGTTTACATCTAAATCAGTAGGCCCATAACATCGCTGGATTTTTTAAATCCCAATCATCTCGGTCAGTATTACATACCTTCATTAGTGCATGCTCCAATACCTTTTTGAATGCCTCAACAATTCCATTCGCCTATGGGTAATACGGTGTACTCTTCTTATGTTGGATTTGAAATTCCTCCGTCATTGCCCTAATCATTTGATTTATGAAGTGGATCCCTTGATAACTCATCAATATCTTCGGGCAGCCAACCAAGTGACTATATTCTCAAAGAGGAATCTCATGGTCGTCGCAGCAGTACAATCCGTCATCGGTTCTTCTTCCACCCATCTCGTTAAGTAGTCTGTCACCGTTATGATATAGATTGCACCCGCCCATTTTTCTGTTAGTTTTTCATCATTCAAGCTAGCATTATGATCTTAGGATCTTTTAACTGAGAGAATAACAAGCACAGCAATAAAACATAAGCACATCACAAGAGACAAGAGACACAAAGAGTTTTCCTCGAGGAAACCATAAAGGAGAAAACCCCACAACTTCCTCAGAGATAGAATCAGCACCAAAAGAGTAAAAGCCCCAAAACAGTAAGATGATCTCCACACAGCAGCAGTCTCTCTCTCTCACTCATGCGCCCCAAAGAGTGAGTGTGAGTGTTGCAAGTGATAAATAGAGAGGCTCTCACTCTCTATTTATATTCTTCTGTTCACTTGAAGTGCACTCCAACATGTCGGCCTCACTTAACAATTACTTACTAGAGCCGACATCTCTAGGAGTGTCTAATAACCCTAGTGCCCCACCACTTGTGGGGACTTTGCCTCCTCCAACCAATAGGAGGGTAACACAATGGTGGGGACTATTTCCCTGACTTACAATGACTCACCTAGGGCCGACTTCACTAGGATAGTCTAATAACCCAAGGGCCCCACAACTATGGGGATTTTAACCCTTGACCAATAAGAGGGTTACCCACAATGACTTGACATGAATTTCTCATTATAGAAACTTCCCGATCGGAACACCGAGGCATGACATGACTCAAATACATCCTGGAATAAACATCGGGTTACAATAGATAATAAATACAAGTGAATACATTCCGCAGTTACAATTACATCAACACTCCCTCTTAACTAGGAAGGTATTCTCTCGACACAATTTATTAGTACAAGTCTTATTCTCTATATCATATGAATCATCATGGAGTTCTCGTCATCTTCATCTTTAAGTCATCTTCATATTTAGGTCATCTTCATCTGGATCTAGATCATCACTTGATCTAGATCATTGTCACTAGATCATACTCTATATGGAACATCGTCACTGGATCATACTCGATCTGGAACATCGTCATTGTATCATACTTGATATGGAACATCGTCACTAGATCTAGATCATCACTCAATCTAGATCATTATCACTGGACTGGATCTGGATCATCACTCAATCTGGATCTGGATCAGGATCATCTCTCAATCTGGATCATCACTGCTGGATCTGTATCATCACTCGATCTGGATCATCACTACTGGATCTGGATCATCACTCAATCTAGATCTCTCAGAGTCATCATAACTGGATCAAGATCATATCTCGATCTGGATCTCATCTGGTCATCATCATGTGTGTACTATCTCGTCATAGGAAGTTCTACAGAGTCAGCCTTCTTTCATGCTGGTTGTAGGACTAGCCATCAGGTAGGTCTTAGCCCAGCACTTACATCTAACCTACTCGTCAAAAAGGCATGCCCAACACTCACATTTGATCATGTAGTAAACTACAATCACATCAGAAAGGCCCCGCACTAACATCTGTCATGGAAGGAACTGAATCCTCTCACCATGATAGAATGGCTTGCCCTTACATCTGACATGGAAGGAACTTAATCCTCTCACCATGAAAGAATGGCCCACTCTTACATCGGCCATGGAAGGAACTTAATCCTCTCACCATGACGGAATGGCCCGCACTTACATCGGCCATGGAAGGAACTTAATCCTCTCACCATGATGGAATGGCATGCACTCACATCTGACCTAGAAGGAACCAAATCCTCCACCCTCGTCAGAAAGGCCCCAGTCCCAAACTGAGCTACCGGGTAACTGACCAGGTGCCTCCACTCTCCTGGAGAGTGGCAGTTGCCCTTACATCTATCCTACTCGACAGAATGGCCAACACTCACATCTAACATGGGAGGAACCTAATCCTTTAGCCATGACAGAATGGTTCAGCCCTTACATCTAACCTACTCATCAGAATGGCTCTCTCAGTCCCAAACTAAGTGTTCCTGGTAACTGACCAGGTACCTCCATTCCTAGAATGGCAATCAGCACTCATATCTGACATGGAAGGAACCAAATCCTCTCACCATGATAGAATGGCTCAGCCCTTATATCTGACCTACTTGTCAGAATTGCTTTGGGACTCATCACTTTCCCTTGGAGGAAACCTTGATCTGGAGAACACCAAGATTCTTCCTGAAGTACTTGAACTTCACTCTGACCAATGGCTTCGTCAACACATCAGCTATCTATTCCTCCGTCGCAACATACTGGAGCTTCACTGCTCCTCTCTACACCATATCCCTTATATAGTTATACTTGATCTCAATATGCTTCTACTTGTCATGGAACACTGGATTCTCTGACAACCTTATGCAACTCTGGTTGTCCCAATGTATACAAGTAGCATCCATCTGGAGATCAAATAAATCATACAGTAGATTCCATAGCCATACTACCTCACAACTAGCTGAACAAGCTGCGACATACTCTACTTCAGCTGTACTCAGTGCCACACAGGATTTCTTCCTGCTAAACCAAGAGATCACACCTGATCCCATACTGAAGCAACACTTTGAAGTGTTCTTCATATCGATGGCACTGCCTGCCCAATCTGAATCAACATAACCCTCCAGGTTAATCTTTTGATTCACATCATACTTGAGCCCATAATCAACTGTACCCATCAGGTACCTCAAAATATGCTTTGCAACAATCAAGTGAACATGTCTTGGATCTGTCAGGAACTAGCTCAAGGTGTTCACAGCAAAGCAAATATCTGGTCTCGTGTTCATCAAGTACATCAATGATCCAATCATCTGACGATACATCATAGCATCAACCATATCTTATGAAGCGTCACTCAATAGCTTCAGGTTCAATGCCATAGGTGTGGTCATGCAGTCCATCATCCTGAACCTATTCAGGATCTCTACTGCATACTTCCCTTGTCCACACCTCCATGCCTAGAAAATAGTGCATCGACACATAATAGGAGCATCACTGGTCTTCCGCCTTCAACCTTGAAGCAAAGGTTCGAATCCACTTTACTCTCAGTAATGCCTAGAGTCATCAGTAATCTGCCCATCCTGTCGTACCATGTCGAACCTCAAGCTAATCTGTAGTCACTCCCTCTGAAGTGAAGCATCATACTCCCTCTGTCTTCTGTGTTCTATGCATTGAAAACATTCTGTACCGGAGTGACAAGTAGCTTCCTATGCTACTAATATTCTATGTGACCATCTAGTGTATAGACTTGCATCTTCAACCTTGTAGCAAAGGTTAAGATTTTTGTCAAGCTCATCATGTATGTGTTTCAATTCTTACTGGCTGCAAATGTCTCTTCATAGTCTAGGCCTTCTTTTCTTGAGAAGCCTCATTCTACGAATCTTTCTTTGTATCCCACGATGTTTCCATCTACTGCATGATGGAACTATGAACTTCTCTTCAGGTCTCGATACTGCGCCCTGACATCATTCTTCTTGAACCGGTATTCCCTTTTCTTCTTGGTGGCTGGAAGGTTCTGCATCAATGATGTCACTACACTCATCATATCATTCTTCATCTTTGAATTGTCGTCACTTGTTCTTCGGAACAAGTCTTCATTCTTCTTTGCTTGTAGGTGATTATGTATGCAATATTTCCTACAAGTCAAATGCAGTTGTATGGTTATAAACATTTCATAACGTATACTCATACTGGAAAATTCTTATGCATAAATATATGATCATGCAACTGCTTTAGCCAATACAGCATCCATCCATATCTCACTAAAACTTTCTAGATTCCTTCCATCTCTACCAGGACAACATTGAGATTGTGCACTAATCCAATGTGTCAGCAAAGAGGTTTCATTCTAGATAAGTAGCAATGGAGAGTTTGTATAGCACCATGAGCTACTTACCCATCACATGCATATTAGTAGTATACTGTCATTAATGCAAACATCCTATCATGCATAATACATCAACTGAATATGAACAAATGCATAACAAAACAATATCATGAAATGACAATTGAATACTTATCTTTATTTGTTTCGTGGGTAGACTCCTTCTTGAGCCTTCAGCTTCATCGTCTTCTTCATTCATGATAGCATCGTTTCTTATCCAAATGCTAAGGTGGATAAGAATTTCTTCAAGAGTTTATTTCTTCATATTCCTCATTGCTTGAGGGATATTCTTTGGATGGTAAGATCTTGATCTTCAGTTGTTCCCACCTTCTCTTCTCGACCTTCTTCTTCTTATGTGTTCTCTTCCCAGAGACTACTGAAAGTAATCACTTCCTTTTCACACACATTCCTCGAATGAATGAATCCCATGATCCTGGGAGGCCATTCAAGGTGACCATCACCACTTCTGCATTCTTCACTTCTTCTTTTACCGCTTCAAGTTGTTCTTTGATTTGAGAGACCCTTATGATTGCATGGTCTCTACATTCTAGATCTTCACATTCTTCAACTGGTTTCTTAAGGTCATCTTTTGATGATGTTCTTCCCTTCAAATAGCTTGGTCAAGGAATCAAACATCTTCGGTGTCTTTAGGGAAGACACTTGTATTACAAGTTGATTCGTGACTGAATCAGCAATGATCTTCTTGGCCTTGACCAAGTTCTTCTTGTGTAAGGCTTCTAGCCTCATCTCCCTCTGAAAATGGAACCTCTCTACTCATGTAGGTGTCCAATTCATTTTCTTCAGAGAGATCATATACTTCCATGCTTGGAAGTTTTCAACTTAACCAATATTATCATCAAGGTGATGTGATAGATCACTTTGAAATGAGATCGTCAAATGAAAATAGCAAAAGATTAGATCTTACCGATTTGAGGCATCCGTCTTAGTTCCGGAGCTCGCTGATCTAGGGTTTGTCACAGAAACCCTAATTTTCAAAACTTGGAATATTTCAGATATGATTGTATATACAGATAGATCTCTTCAAATGAGGTTGTCCAATGTACTCCTTTTCTGAAAACAGTGGAGGGAAGCTCCCGGAACAGGAAGCCCTAGTTTTTCAATTTCTTCTGCAGAAAACCCTATTATTGTTTCTGTGTTATCTCTGAAATTAAGGCTCCTCTGTGTCTGAAATTTTGTACTAAGGTAACCTCGCATGTCCTTGATCCAACACCATATGTTTCATTATAATTGGTTTCACCATTTGGGATTTATGATCCTTTTCCCAAGGTGACCTGTTACAGGACTGTTCAGAACAATGAAGTTGTACAGAATGCCACATGTCACTGGTTCATCTTATGAGTCTGATATTCGGACCACCGAAATTAAATTCCATGAAATTTTTGGAACATCTTTAGTAATTCCATTTGGACCTCTTTAGCCCAATATATTGCAATTCTCCCCAAGTGTCCTGTTTAGGGATGAATCTGGAAGAGGCTGGAACCCTAACTTGGAGGCATCATATCTCCCAGACTATAGCGAATATGAGGCTGATGTTCAGACACAATCTGAATCAGGATTTCATATTCGGCCCCTGTAATTTTCAGCTTCTGAGACTTCACCAACCTTGGAATATAGAGAATGTACCAAAACTTAGAATTTTTAGTATTTAGGGTTTTTCCTAGCTCGGGGTCAAACTAGGGTTTGAATTTCCCGGAGTTTCACCCAACCAAATTTCTTGATCCAGGTCTCTAAACTTTGGTTTTGATGAGGACAAAAATCCTATTCTAGTCTCACTCAAAATTTCCTCTTCTATATAAATCCCTAATTTCCACATCGAAAACTAAAAATGCTCGGAATCGAATTCCGCTTCGATAGAAAGATGCGCCCTTCAATGGAGAGTCATCCACTTGTGGGGACTTTGTCTCCTCCAACCAATAGGAGGGTAACACAATGGTGGGGACTATTTCCCTGACTTACAATGACTCACCTAGGGCTGACTTCACTAGGATAGTCTAATAACCCAAGGGCCCCACAACTATGGGGACTTTAACCCTTGACCAATAAGATGGTTACCCACAATTACTTGACATGACTTTCTCATTATAGAAACTTCCCGATCAGAACATTGGGGCATGACATGAATCAAACACATCCCAGAATAAACATCAGGTCACAATAGATAAGAAATACAAGTGAATACATTCCGAAATTACAATTACATCAACATTTCCTAGAGGATTGATGGGTCCCACAAAATATATTGCCCATTTATTAAATGGTTGTAGCATCACCTGGGGTACTAATAACATCTCATCGCATTGTGATGGCTTCCTCATCCTTTGACAAACATAAAATATTTTCACATAGTCTGTTGCATCATTATGCATTGTCAGCCACCATAATTCATTTTAGAGTATCTTTCTAGCAGGCGTACGTCCTCCATATTGTCCTTCGTCAATTCCCGCATGCGCCTCAGCCAATATTCTCTCCTACTCATGCAGAAGAACATAGCAATGCAAAATATCATCTGGCCCCATTTTGTACAATTACACGGCAATGAGCTGAAAATTCATAGCTTTTATTACCAGTTGCTTCTTTTGACTAGTGGTGAATCCTTCTAGGTCATTTCCTGTCATAAAAAACTGAATAATTTGTTCGTAAGGGTCGTCGAGCATCCCAATCTTGAATAACTATGCATAAAGAATACCATCCTCAATGTTCCTTAGTTCTTCACCTGTCTCGATCCATGACAAACGATCATTGATCATTATCTATAAAACCATGCACCAAAACAACCCCAAAAAAAAATTCGGGGGAGAAGTGCACTCACTTGTTGGGAGGTTTGTACAATCCCCTTGTAAAGCATATAAAATTGAAGTACACATACGGTTGAACACCAAGATCTCTAAATATGGAAGATCATGCTCCACAACCAATCCGATTAAGGATCAAGCATGCAGGCCTAGGTTTTCATTGTATACTGGAAAATTCTATTTTCGTGAAGACCACGTTTTTAGAGGTGCATGTGATGATAGATTTGGTCTGCTCATTAGGAGAAAAAAAAAAGAATAAGTGAAGGTAGAAACCTTGGTGTTGGATATAATTGATGTGGAATTCTACATCCAACCCAAGTGAGGGTTCTTCTTCTCCTTTGATGCTCTATTCATAGCTGACTGACATATATGTAGAATCCCAAATGATGAAAGAGAAAATATATAGGTCTCTCTCTATTTCTCATCCAACACTATAACGTTTCTATTATATTGGAAATATAATTTGTTTTGAAATGAGATTTAGGGATTTAAATGGAAATAAAGTGTCAACTCTTATATCTATATCCATTATAAATAATCCCTTTTATTGATGAATTGTGGGAAGATAGATATTGGTTTTGTTTAGGCTTTCACATGTGGTAGTTGTTAATGGAGAGTTTGGAACCCGTGTGGAATTTTTCATCTCAATGCATTTTGGACTTCAGAGTTGAGTCTATCTTCAGAAGAAGGATGTCTCTCAAAGGAACATTAAAGTTTATCAAGCTTTATAAATATTTCTTTTATTGTTCTATTATTATTAGTGAATGTGTCGATTTTGTTTTTATTAAATAATTAGTTAGCTTAAAGTTTTTAGTTTAATATTATTGTTTTTATTTTGTATTATGTTGTTTATCAGGCTGATGCATAATCATGGACTCCTTTAAAGACACCTTAGATGCCACATAATACTGGAAAAACCTGGAAACTCTGACTTTAGGTGACAATTAGGGTACTTCCCTAACTTATTTGAAGATGAAGTAAAAACACAAAAGATAGGTAATTGAATCAGCTTTCATAATATATAGCATTTATGCAGACAAAATGCGTGTAAATGATTATAAAATTAGTTTCCATGAAATTGGGTTTTCAAAATTTCAGCACATCATAACATATATGTTTGTGCCGGTGCAGCAATATATGAGGTAAATGATGTCAATTTGGGATAAAATCTTGCAGACATATAAAGAACATATGGGCCTAGTGCAACACTATTTATTCAGAAATTTTCATGAATTATTTTTTATTATTAATTATTGAAGTCAGAAAAGCTTGAAATGAAAACGTTATGTGCGGGTGCAACAATTTAGGGGAAAAAATTAATGAAATCCTTGATTTCTATATATAATATCATAGAGCTTGCTCTCTTCTAGTGCACCATATAGGTTTCTTGGGAAATGGTGATGGAAATCAAAAGTTATATAAAAAACAATCGATGTATCTATTTTCAAAAACTGACATGTGTCATTTAGAAAAATAATAATAAATAAATAAAACATACTTTTGAAGGAAAAAATTACATATTCAGAATAGTAAGATCGTACTCTACAATATTCTAAATTTTCATTAAAAAAATTGTGTCTGTCATAGCAAAACACACCATCGAAACTGAACATATTGATAGAGTTCTAAAAGACAAGAAATAGCCCTAGCTTATTTTTCCTAGCCAATAGGTTCGGTAGTCCAAAGCTACTTTTGAACATACTGCCAAACCTTATTCCCGCCGATTTTTTTTAATTTAAAAAAAAATGCATATGCGTTATAATGCATATGCGTTATAATGCATCTGCATTATAGCTTATTCATATCGCAATATGTGATATGAATCGCATATGCAATATAGTGCAGATGCGATATGAATAAGCTATAACGCATATGCATTTTTGCTTAACTAATTTGGTACGAGAGTAAAAAAGAGTAATGGAATCCTTATCCCATTACAATACCATTTAGACTCCCAATATTCCATCCATATGGTCTATGGGGTGGCTCATGGACCAACATTACATTGGTTAAGAGGGGGAGGGGAGTCAAAGGAGGGAGAGGAAGGTGTAGAAGTAATCATGACAGGGAGGGATGGGTAGGGGGGATGAAGGGAGGAGAAATATAAGGGGAAGGGAGGGATGGTTATGGGAGATATATGAGGGGGGGACAGGAGAGATATGAGGGGTGGAAGGTTTTTCATCGATGTCTGCAAATGTACGGCCCATAGAATAGAACATATCATTTGGTACGAGGAATCTTCAAACAAGTGTGTGGCCATTAGTGTAATGAGTGTTTATATGTGTATTAAATATTTTGACAGTTTTCAAGATTTAGTAATTAGTATTTATAGTAAGTGGGTGAAATCTCATTATTATCACCGTCATCATCATCATAATCATCATCATAGCCATAGTCATCGTGATCATCATCATCATCATCATCATCATTGTGATCATCATCATCATCGTGATCATCATCATCATCATCATCACCATCATTGTTCATCATCATCATCATCATGATAATCATCATCATCATCACCATCATCCTCATCATCATCATAGTCATCATCCTAATCATAATCATTGTCATCATCCTCCTCATCATCATCATCATTATTCATCATCGCCATTCCATTGCAAATGCTTGAAAATAAAATCAAAGCAAAGTTTCAACTAAACCTATCATCATCATCATCATTGTTCCTCATCATCATCATCGTCATCATCATCCTCATCCTCATCCTCATCATCATCATCATCACCATCATTGTTCATCATCGTCGTCATCGTCATTATCATCACCATCACCATCCTCATCCTCATCCTCATCGTCATCATCATCATCATCACCATCATCCTCATCATCATCGTCATCATTATCCTCATCATCATCATGGCCATCATCACCATCATCATCATCATCATCACCCTCATCCTCATCATCATCATCATAGTCATCATCCTTATCCTCCTCATCATCACCATCATTGTTCATCATCATCATCATTGTCATCATCATCTTCATCATCATCATCCTCATCCTCATCATCATCATCATCATCATCATCACCCTCATCCTCATCATCATCATCATCATCATCATCATCATCATCATCATAGTCATCATCCTCCTCCTCATCATCATCACCATCATTATTCATCATCGTCGCCATCATCATCATCATCATCATCCTCATCATCCTCATCATCATCATCATCATCATCCTCATCATCATCATCATGGTCATCATCCTCCTCCTCCTCATCATCACCAGCATTGTTCATCATCATCGTCGTCGTCGTCATCATCATCATCATCATCACCCTCATGATTGTCATCATCATCATGGTCATCATCCTCCTCCTCCTCATCAACATCATTGTTCATCATCATCATCATCGTCATCATCCACCTTCTCCTCATCATCACCATCATTGTTCATCATCATCTTCATCATCATCATCATCATCATCATCATCATCCTCCTCCTCCTCCTCATCATCATCACCCTCATCCTCATCCTCATCATCATGGTCATCATCCTCCTCCTCATCATCATCATCACCATTGTTCATCATCCTCCTCCTCCTCCTCATCACCATCATTGTTCATCATCATCGTCATCATCATCATGGTCATCATCCTCCTCCTCATCATCATCACCATCATTGTTCATCATCATCGACGTCGTCATCATCATCATCATCATCATCATCATCATCATCATCATCAACACCCTCATCCTCATCATCATCATCATGGTCATCATCTTCCTCCTCATCATCATCACCATCATTGTTCATCATCATCATCATAGTCATCATCCTCCTCCTCCTCCTCCTCATCACCATCATTGTTCATCATCGTCGTCATCATCATCATCATCCTCGTCATCATCATCATCATCATCATCATCATCATCATCATCATCACCACCACCATCATTGTTCATCATCATCGTCATTGTCATCGTCATCATCATCATCCTCATCCCCATCATCATCATCATCATCATCATCATCACGCTCATCCTCATCATCATCATCATGGTCATCATCCTCTTCCTCCTCATCATCACCATCATTGTTCATTTTCATCGTCATCATCCTCATCATCATCATCATCATCCTCATCATCATCCTCATCATCATCATCATTGTCAGAATCACCATCATCATCCTCATCATCATCATCATCATCATCATCACCATCCTCATCCTCATCATCATCATCATCATCATCATCATCACCATCATCATCCTCATCATCATCATCCTCATCATCATCATCATGTTATACCCAAATCTTGTCACCAACATGTGATGAGATCCTTAACACCTATGTTTTCCCTAAATCCCAAACTTGGAGTGAAAAACTTGCTCTGGATATCAATTCTACTTGAAAAAACCTAGCACCGTGCTTTCCCTTTGGCTGATGAGTTGTACCTTGTTCAGCATTGCCTGAGTTCTGTTATAGGAAATCGGTGCCACCACCTATATGTTGTGTTCTTGGAGTGGTTCTCACATAAACCGCTCCGTCATAAGGGAACAAAAGCGGTACTCTTGGTAAAAATGGAAAAAGAGAAGATTCTCGAGGCTTCCAGACCTTGAGCCTCGTGTCCTCCCTTATCCCTATCAATATGGGTTATTTGGAGTCGAGATCCCTCTTGGTAGGATCTTAGAGCCACCTCACCCACGATTCTCTCAACTATCCCTATCCATTAAGCCCTATAAATACAAGCTCATATCCATAGTTGGGAGGGAGAACTGAATGGTATTGTTATGCTATTGAATTAACTATCTAGTCCAATCCATTGGAGAGCACAAGAGAGCAAGTTGGAGCTATCGGGGATGAGTTGTTTGTCTTATGGAGGAGTTTGTCAACACTAAGGCAATGGTTGTAAGCTTCTTCATTCATTTCTTAATGCAAAGCTGATTTCCGTCCCACATATATGTTGTATTGATCTCACATGTATATGTTACTGGATTCCTTAGTCACTAGTATGGATGCGTAGATAATGTTCCGATAGCTTTGATGTTCTTGTTTGTTTGACATGTTTGCAGGTACACAAGTTCGTCATCAAACCACTATTCCAGGTGTTTACAACATTCAGGGAAGGTCTTCATCCTTTGTCGTTCACTCATTTATTATGGATCTAAACCATTCAGACCATAAGAACAACTTATGTCTGCAAAAGGTGCAATATTCCTGACAACTCATAACCCTCATCCTCATCATAATCATCATGGTCATCATCATCATCATCATCATCATCATCATCATCATCATCATCCTCACTCTCATTCTCCTCCTCATCATCATACTCATCATCGTCCTCCTCCTCATCATCGCCATCATTGTTCATCGTCATCACCACCATCATTGTTCATCATTAGCATCATCATCACTATCAACATCCTCATCATCATCATCATAATCATCATCATCACCATCCTCATCATCCTCATCATCATCATCACCATCATCATCCTCGTCATCATCATCATCATCATCATCATCATCATCATCAACCATCATTGTTCCTCATCATCGTCATCATCATCATCATCATCATCACCATAATTGCTCATCATCATCATCATCGCCATCATCATCATCATCATCATCATCCTCATCATCATCATCACCCTCATCCTCATCATCATCATCATAGTCATCCTCCTCCTCCTCATCATCATCACCATCATTGTTCATCATCCTTCTCATCGTCATCATCATTATCATCATCATCATTATCCTCATCATCATCATCATCATCATCATCATCATCATCACCCTCATCCTCATTATCATCATCATCATGGTCATCCTCCTCCTCCTCCTCCTCCTCATCATCATCACCATCAGTGTTCATCATCATCGTCATCACCATCATCATCATCATAATCCTCATCATCATCCTCATCATCATCATCACCCTCATCCTCATCCTCATCATCATAGTCATCATCCTCCTCCTACTCATCATCACCATCATTGTTCATCATCATCGTCATCGTCATCATCATCATCATCATCATCATCATCACCCTCATCCTCATCATCATCATCATGGTCATCATCATCATCATCATCACCCTCATCCTCCTCCTCCTCCTCCTCATCATCCTCATCCTCATCATCATAGTCATCATCCTCATCCTCATCATTATCATCATCATCATCATCATCATCATCATAATCATTATAATCACCATCATAGTCATTATCATCGTCATCATAGTCATACTATTCGTGATCATCGTCATCATAGAAACTACCATGGTCCAAGGATAGGTTTGGAGGTATTAACCATTGGTATGGGGTCCATTGTAAGGTTATAGAAGTTTAACATATTTCAGTCCAAGTTTGATATGCATTTGAGATTTAATATTTTAATATTTGATAAGCCTAGATCAGTCAAGTTGCATATTTAGTGAGCACTAAATCGCATATGCGTTTTGGAGATCATGTAAAAAACTTTCCTGTTAATTAAAAAGCATTGTATCCATATTGCATATGCGATAAAATGGAGGTGCATTATATCAAATATGCGATATGTGTTATATAAAAAATATTGGGTTGTGTGTTGTGGGCCAGGTTTACTATAGCAAAAGACATAATTATTCTAAACCCGCGCACAAAGAACTGTTCAACGTGCAATTTAATCATTACTTACATAATTCCATAGTTTTGTACAAGTTTGGGTGGATTTCAATGGGGAATGTACATAATAGAGGTCAAAAGTCAGCATGGAAGGTGCTTACACTGGAAGAAGTTGAAAATAAAAAAGAAGAAAAGAGGGAAGATTCAAGAAATCATTAGCATTCATTACATGAGAAAATAGTTCCCATTCCCCCTCAACAGATACCTAACATAGAGGCTGAGGAAGATAATGCAACATTAAAGGAAGTTGGTTATACAGAAGCTGATATTATTGATCCATTAGTAAATGGACAATATTGTGAAGAGTTCAATAATTATGTTACTTCCGATGCAAATGTGACTTAGCAACAACCATGGCCGGTGGTTCAATCTCCTAATCGAAGTTGTCAGCCTGTAGTGGATGTAAACGTCACTCCAGCATTTCAAACGACAAGAAATTTTGCATCAAAACGAAAGAGAACTCCTAAACGCATACAAGTGGATGAGAGAGAATTGACTTCCATGGAAGGTAAGGTCACTAAACGTACTATCCTTCGTCACTATTCTCAAATAATGAAACAATATTTTGATAACAAATCCGAAGCCGATAAATGCCAATTGTTTTTAGCTTTGCTTAAATCTATAAATATGGCAACTGTTAGAAGAAATTTAGGCATAAGAACAATGAAGAATATCAAATCAAGTAATCACATTGTTAAATCTCTTGTTACTGCATTCACATCGATTGGTAAAAAGAGTCGTTCACAGGACTGTAATGTGGCTCATCGTGTATTGGCTGAATCAAATGTATGTAGATCCACAAGACAACGTCGTTTACTTAAATGCACATCACAAATTGTTCCTTTACATCCAAATACACTTAAAAAATATTCAGTAAGAAGAGACAACCTTGATGTAGAGGGACAAATGGAAACATTATAGGCATTTAGCGGTAGGTTTCCCCACAAAGACATGAAGTTAGTCAAATCAGTGAAGGGCCTAGTGCACATATTTTGGCATGATGACATTAGGCCTTCTTCTAACACGAAGGATGTGTTAAAACATTGTAGGGGTTCTAGAAACAATGAACCTCATGTTAAACATTATCTTGACATGAAACAAACTCAACTGTTCAAGAGTGTTTAAAGCTGCCCACATAGAGCTAAGGCTCGGGAAAAGATATTTTGAAATATGCAAGCCTTGGTATGTTAGAATAAATACCATCTGGAACACTTGTTGTTGTAAACACCACATAGAGTTTGACCTATATTACCATACATTTGCACATATACGTTGTTTTTTGCATCCTAACCATGTGTAGGAATGCTCAAGTACAGTACTGCCAATGTCATCCAGAGATTTCATCCATAGCATGATGTGTCTGAGGCAATATGGGCAGACACATTACTTAAAACAATGTGTAGACAGTTCTTGCAACAATTGTGGTGGGCTATCATTATGGTCTAATTACATCCATGAAAGTGAAGATCAAGCATTTGAGAATGCAATTGTCAAGAAGCAGAACTATCAATATGTGACATATCAGCTACATGATGGGAAAGAAAGAAGGAAGATTAAATTGGTGACTTCACAGGTAAATTGTTGAATGTTGACATATTAATATTCATGTACACATTTTTTTATGTGGTTTTATAACACTGTTTATTTTTTTACACCAGGTGCAAGTATGTGATTTTATTTCAGAGTTTCATGGAAAGATCCAACAATACATTCAACATGTCGATATGGCACGGTGGCAAGATGATCAATTCAGAATATGCCAAGACACCTTCCCTCTCTAAACAATACTATCAGTGGTTGACTTTGTGGAAAATTACACCCTACAACCACAAAATGAAATACAAAGTCAATACTATCACTCAAAGAAGGTGAGCATAATGGTGCATATCACGTATCGACATGGGCCAGATAGCAATGAAGAGAAACGTGTGATACTGAAAGAAAGTCACTTCTATATAAATGACGACCAGACCCACGACATACATTATGTGCAACATTGCTTTAAATTATTTTATGATAATGTGATATCTATGGATATACCATTTTATCATCATTTCATTTGGTCAGATGGTTGTGCTGGACAGTTCAAGAATGCACGTGTATTTGAATGGTTGTGTTTGTTGCACATAAAATACAAGGTGCCACATGTATGGAACTATTTTGAAACTGGTCATGGCAAAGGAGAGCATGATGATGTTGGTGCATGCATTAAAATTGCCCTTTGAAGGGAAGAGTTGAAGTTTATAGGTGTTCGCCTTCGAGACGCTACATCTATAGTGAAATGGTGTGCATCTGTCATGGGAGAACAAGCAACAAGGAAACACCTAGTGCAAAGAATATTCTGGGAGGTGACAAATGTGGACCGATCCCAAACACATCGGGTGAACACAGTGCATGGAACTCGACAATTTCATTCAATTAGAAGCTCAGACAACTCAGCCCTATAAATTTGGACAAGATTGAAGGCTTGCTTTTGCAGTTCCTGTAGCATCGATGAATGGGATGATTGTGAGTATAAAGATACCATTGATACATGGGATTGAGTGACACTTGGCACCAATTTCAACGGGGTTAATGAAATATACCATTTGGAAGATGATCAAACACATATTTCTATAGACTATGATCACATATCGGATCTCATACAAGCAGGTACATTAGTAGTACCTAAATTAGAAAATGCATTTATGTAACAAGTTTACTCGACCTATGTAGAATTTAATTTATGTATAAATTAGAAATGCAAGACCTTGTTTAAAAAATGTATTGTTAACTAGACCTATTTCCTTTCACAAGTTAGATATATGCAGTGGTTGCCCCAAAAAATAATGAATGGGGTTTTGACTATTGGTTGGCACATTTCTTAGAGGGGAAACAAACCATTCTCGAACCTGTTACAGATGATGAAAATATTGAATTCCCAACTAGCTTGGTGGTTATAAAAGGGGAGTACTTGACACTTGCAGCACAACAAAAAAGGAAGGGTGGGTATGTATATCAAGATTATAGACCAGGAGCTATTGTATACCACTTCACCAACCTAGTAGTTGGTATAAACATCAAGTTGTGCACACTTGGTCACAAAAATAGGTCACATGTACGATACTTGATACCTCATATAGAGCACGAAATATTGATGGACACCATCGGCACCAGAGATGATCCAGATGGCCTACTCGTCTGAGTGCATTGTCAGGTGCGTTATTTAACGTTTAAAGTGAATGCTGAAAAACAATTTCAATTATTTAGCTTTAGTTTATTCCCAATGTAATAAACCTATGATTGAACGATACCATTCACAAACATAATATTATTTAGAGGATACTGGACACTATAAACACGATCGTACAACCTTGGGTGAGTTATCTATAAATCATGTTTGCACATTTTCATTGGGTTCTCTTTTTTTTCTTATGATGTTACTAATGTCTATCCATGTACAAATTGGAAAGCAACTAGGGTTTCATGAACACCAATTCACATGCTATCACTAGGGTTGACAAGTTCTGACATGGAACTAGGGTTTAGTGACCTCTTTACAAGTTATGAGATGGAACTAGAAACACATGGACATGTACAAATTGGAAAGAAACTAGGGTTTCATGAACACCAATTTGCATGCTATCACTAGGGTTGACAAGTTATGAAATGGAACTAGGGTTTAGTGAACTCTTTACAAGTTATGATATGGAACTAGAAACACATGTACATGTATGGTATGGTGTGGTACATGTTATTATGGTATGGTATGTAGAACTAGTATGTTATGGTATGTTAGTATGGAACTAGGGTTTAGTGAGCAATTCACAAATTATGAGATGGAACTAGAAACACATGGACATGTACAAATTGGAAACCAACTAGGGTTTCATGAATACCAATTTGCATTCTATCACTAGGGTTGACAAGTTATGACATGGAACTAGGGTTTAGTGACCTCTTTACAAGTTATGAGATGGAACTAGAAACACATGGACATGTACAAATTGGAAAGCAACTAAGGTTTCATGAACACCAATTTGCATGCTATCACTAGGGTTGACAAGTTATGACATGGAACTAGGGTTTAGTGATTTCTTTACAAGTTATGAGATGGAACTAGGGTTTAGTGACCTCTTTACAAGTTCTGAGATGGAACTAGAAACACATGGACATGTACAAATTCGAAAGCAACTAGGGTTTCATGAACACCAATTTGCATGCTATCACTAGGGTTGACAAGTTATGACATGGAACTAGGGTTTAGTGACCTCTTTACAAGTTCTGAGATGGAACTAGAAACACATGGACATGTACAAATTCGAAAGCAACTAGGGTTTCATGAACACCAATTTGCATGCTATCACTAGGGTTGACAAGTTATGACATGGAACTAGGGTTTAGTGATTTCTTTACAAGTTATGAGATGGAACTAGAAACACATGGACATGTACAAATTGGAAAGAAGCTAGGGTTTCATGAACACCAATTTGCATGCTATCACTAGGGTTGACAAGTTATGACATGGAACTAGGGTTTAGTGACCTCTTTACAAGTTATGAGATGGAACTAGAAACACATGTACATGTATGGTATGATGTGGTACATGTTATTATGGTATGGTATGTAGAACTAGTATGGTATGGTATGTTAGTATGGTATGATGCTAGTATGTTATGGTACATGTTATGTTATTATAGGGTATTGTAGGGTATGGTATGGTATATTACAATGGTATGGTATGTTAGTATGGTATGATGTTAGTATCATAGGGTATTGTATGGTATGATATGGTATATTAAACATGCATGCATGACTTAGTGTTATGATGTTAGTGTATGTAATTTAGGTAGTGTATGGTATGCCTATGATGTTAAAAAGTTGAGGATAGCCATAATGTTAAAAAGTTGATGAGTCATAAATTCTTCCTTTAAGTATTGGAAATTCATACTAGCACATATGTGAACCACACATATCATTATATCACATAGGTGAACCACACATACCATGTTCCAAGATCAATTCAACCATATATGTATAAATTTGAACCTTGCTTTATAATATATATGTATACAAATAATGTTACAAAAATTGGCATGCCACATAGCCATAATACAAAATAGTGGATCAAACTATACATATGTGTGTATAAAAATAAAAAGTTACATCTATGTATCCCCCTATACATTTATTCTAGTTATCCCCCCTTTCGCTGCCACTGCCAATGTCTTCGGAGAAGTCTAGCTTTCTTTTCTAACTGCTCACTGGTGATCCCCATCATTGAACAAGAGGGATAGGTCGCATCAGTGGAGACTACAGAAAAAATAAATTTTGTGAGTTAGTTTACCAACCTATAAAATTTCTATGTACATTTGTTCAAATTCCAAACCAATATAACATTTTTACTTATTGTACGTGAGTAAGTAATGGTGGGTCGTGGTGCCTCACTAGCAGCGACCCCAATTGGGTGCTCTTCAAGCACCACTTGCTCACTATCAAGCTGCATAAAAAATATATATATGCCAATGTGAAAAAATATACATGTACATTGGGGGGAAAGAGGTGGGTCACCTATTTGGGTCTCTTCAAGCACCAAATCAAAGAAAGCAATACACAAATGTACAAAGAAAGCAGTACATAAATGTACATGCTGGCTCGTCAGAGGTGGGTCACCGATTTGGTGCTCTTCAAGCATCGATGCCTCACTAGAAGCCTGCATAAAGTAACATATATGTCAATTTCAGATAATAAAAAGAATCATAGACATATATACTACATGGACGGAAAATGATGTTTCCAAAGAAATCGAAACATACATGTACCTAGCGGGGGGGGAGAGGTGGGTCGACAACAACCTCTCTTTGTTGCTCTTCAGGCACCACTATCTCAATAGATTCCTACATAAAGTAACATATGTCAAAGTGATACATAAATGTACAAAAACGTACCAAGAGAAAGCACCAAATCAGAGAAATCCATACATAAACATACAAAGAAAGCGATACATAAACATACCTGCTGACTTAGAGGTGGGTCGACAATAACCTCGCTTTGGTGCTCTTCAAGCACCACTGTCTCAATAGATTCCTGCATAAAGTAACATATGTCAATGTCAGATAATAAAAAGAAAAAGATACATATCAATGGGGACAACAAGGAAAAAGATACTTGCATGTACAAAAAGCAATATAAGCAAGAGTTGCAATGTATAAATATACTTGGGGGATGTGAGGAGGTGTGTAACCGGTGGATCAATTAACTAGCAATGAGAGAAAATGACTTCTACTTGTAATAGTGAAGAAGCTCTCTTTTTTGACATATTCATCAAACTCATGTTCCTACGTACAAAAGGATAAAGATACAATTAGGCAATTTCAAAAAATAAAAAAAGTACATGTTGAATCATTAAAATCACAATTAAAAGAAAGTGATACATAAATGTACATGCTGGCTCGTCATAAGTGGGTCATCGATCTAGTGCTCTTCAAGCACCAGTGCCTCACTAGGATCCTACATAAAATAACATATGTCAAATTCAGATAATAAAAAGAATCATAGACATACATACTACTTGGACGAAAAATGATGTTTTCAAAGAAAGCGAAACATACATGTACCTGGCGGGGGGGGAAGAGGTGGGTAGGCAACAACCTCGCTTTGGTGCTCTTCAAGCACTAATGGCTCAATGGATGCCTGCATAACGTAACATATGTCAATTTCATATAATACAAAAAAAAACGAGACATATACATGATGGACGAAAAATGATTTTTCCAAAGAAAGCGAAACATAATTAAAAGCATAATTAAAAGCTTATTGAAAATAATACCTGCATCTAGGAATATACCTCTACATGAGAGGGACTAGGTTGGGATTCAATGTACTCATCCTGATCACCCTGCATAAAAGATATTGTATCAAAATTAAGATGTATTGAATGTTACAATCTCTACTATAAATATGTAAATAATGTTGAAAAATTAACAGTATAGTTCTTACTGCTAATGGTGAAGAACCAAACCCATATGCAATATTGACAGCAACATAAATGTTATCAACATTAATCGGCGGACTATGCGACTCTGGGGTGCCATGGGACACCAATTTTATATTTGTTCACATAATTTGTTAGATAATTAAATAGAAATAAATTGAAAAACAATTGAAAATTATGATATGAAAATAATGAGTTTTACTTACAAATAAAAGTAATCCATCGTCCCAAAAGTCTGAAGCAGGGCCATAGCATATGCCTCCACACAATGTGCAAGGGTGTGGAGTAACACGATGCTCTAAACGTTGTGCATCTCCTGTGTGATATGTAGATGGATCCTTACTGTGTGATGGGCCAACCTTAGAAGTGTCAACCCCTTGGCCTACATTTCCTTGGACATTAGTCCCATTCTGAATTAACGTATCTGCCAAGTCAAATACGGCCTCCTGTGTATCCTCAATCACAAAACCCGTAGGAGGATATAGCCAAGGGGGTTTTGGTGTGTGTGGAGGGCGTGGCACATAGTTAGGATCCATCCTAGCACCTTTCCTATCTTGGGGCATCCCATGACCAACACCCTGGAAGCCTAAGATATCGAAATAGTTAACATGTTTCCCTAGGACGAATTATGCATACAACTTCCTAAGGAAATAAAATGCGATGTCCCTATTCCCATGAGGGTCTTCATCGAAGACCATATACCAACGATCCATCCAATTGGCCTCTATATTTGGTTCCATGCACCAGTCTATGGAAATATGTGCTCGACTGGTGGGTGGAACCAATCCGGTGCTAGGGTCCCAGAATAATGAAAATAATTGGTCTTTTGTAATATTTAGGTCTTTGATGTCTTTATGACTCAAACCAGTGGAGTAGTATTGCCTCATGGATTCTCTGTATGAGCTAATGTTGTACAGAGCTCCTTGGGCATTGGCAATTGTGTTTGTTATTGTGTCCAATGCCTTGGCTAAAGGTTGTCTCAAATGATCCCCCCCTCTAATAGATCAGCTAAGGCACCTCAATGCAGCCAAACGCGCTAGAATCTGTGAGTTTCGGCCTTCTTCCCCCTCCTGGTTTGGGTTTGGGTTCATGTTTGTGTTAGGTTCTTTGTTATTAGTGGGTTCATTTACCACAGTATCTTGCTCATTTCTGTTATCTGTTAAGATTTAAACAACAAAATACAAATTGTTTTAATTTATCATTCTTTGATTTAATTCAATTTTTTTTATTANAAATAAAGAATTGAAAACAATTTGTTATTTATATGAGTATTTACCTACCGTTTGAGCCAAGCCACCTCCACAGCCACGTACAAATTGACCTCCAAATGCTCAAATGCAAATCGCCTATGTAGTTTATCGCTCTCCCGAAACGTTGATTATTGCAAATGACAAATGAGGCCCGCGGCCTGTGTTTTTTTTTCTTTGTTTGTTTTCCATATCACATATGCGTTATGTAAAAGTTAAATATCGCATATGCAATATTTAAATTTTACAGGATACATATGCGGTATATCTCATGTGTGATACTGCCTTACTAAACTTAGCCTTGTCTTTGGGCTCGGGTTATTCTGAATGTACCATCAATAACGCATATGCATTATCGATTTACACTTCAGAAATGCATTTCCAATTTCTTAAGTGGCACTAAAAACTAGAACCAACTTCGTGCGAGCGCCCTATTATCATTATTATTTTCATCATTTTTATTTATCATTAATATTATTATGATTATTGTTTAACTTTATTATCATTATTATTATTATAGTTTATTATTATTGTTTTTATTTTGTATTATGTTTTTTATCATCATTATTATTTTTAGCATTTTTATTTATCATTAATATTATTATGATTATTGTTTAATCTTATTATCATTATTATTATTATAGTTTATTATTGTTTTTATTTTGTATTATGTTGTTTATCGTCATTATTATTTTTATCATTTTTATTTATTATTAATATTATTATGATTATTGTTCAACCTTATTATTATAGTTTATTATTATTGTTTTTATTTTGTATTAGTTTGTTTTTATTAAATAATTATCTTGTTTAAAGTTTTTAGTTTAATATTATTGTTTTTATTTTGTATTATGTTGTTTATCATCATTATTATTTTTATCATTATGATAATGATGGTTAATGTCCATTGAGACCAAATTTTGGTCTATTGGACCTAAAGAAACAAATTAATTAGTTTGTTTTAAAATTGTATTCCTATGCTCAAAGAGCTTGGAGAGAAGAGTCCCGAGCTCACTATAATTTTGACATGTTAAAAGGCTAGGAAGGTCGGTATTGCAACAAAGATTATGAAACTAATATCTAATGTGGGTTTATGTAGGGAACTCTAAGAGGAAGTGATTTTCATCTTCAATGTTCATATTCTCACAGAGATGGTAGATCCTTTCCACCCATGGTGTTTTAGGAGTTGTCCAACCACTTGTTTCATTATGGAGCTCATGAGAGTTCGTTCTTATCTTAGCTATATTAATTTTTTTTCTTTGAACTGGTTAAAACAGAGAGATACTTTTGACCTTATGGAGTAGGGTTGATGACCTCCTTATAATATCTTAATTTTCTTTTAGCCTCTAAATATTTCTCACAACACAATTTCTCTTTAAACTTAGAAGTAACAATATTTTTAATGTTATTAATATTTTGCAATGCAACACTTTTGTCGATATCCTAGTGGTTTAACCAGGCCTTGGTATCTTTATACCAACCTCGCTTAAGCCTTAGGTGGTTTTGGCTGGAATTAAAATCTAGCTTAGGAATTCTATGGTCTCCCATGTTATTGATTTTGTGATTGTACAATAGGAGACTAGGCATGGCTAGGCTCTCGATAGGGGAAAGACCCACTTCTATAGGGAGAATAGGATATGGTGTATTGCTTTAATTTTGAGGTTATATGTTATAAAATGCTTATGGATTTGCTCAATATTTCTCCAGGATTCTCTATAGATGTTGCAACCCCAAACCTCACATTCATACAGGATAACAGGAGTGACTAAAGTTTCAAATAGGAGCTTCTTTTTGTCCCACATCACAAGGTTTGTTGCTTTACAATTATTTTCAAGACCAAAATAAGCTTTCCACACTCCATTAATCCTTTTCTCAATGCTATAGTTCCAGTTGAGCTTGTGATGAATATCAATTCCGGTATTTGTAGGAAGACACTTCTTCCAAGTTTTTATTGTCATACACAAAATTAGCGTAAGTGTCCTTCTTGGATTTGATAATCATAACTTTTGGTTTGTTAGTGTCGACAATCATACCCATGGCAGAGCATAAATCCTTAAGAAGTCGTAGTTGCTTATCAAGATTAGATGGACACCTTATTATCATTATTATGATTATTGTTTAGCCTTATTATCATTATAATTATTATAGTTTTTATTAAATAATTAGTTGGTTTAAAGTTTTTAGTTTTATATTATTGTTTTATTTTTTATTATGTTGTTTATCATCATGTTATTATTTTTATCATTTTTATTTATCATTAATATTATTATGATTATTGCTTAACCTAACTATTATTATTATTATTTATTATTATTGTTTTTATTAAATAATTAGTTGGTTTAAAGTTTTTAGTTTAATATTTTTTTTTGTATTATGATGATAAACAACAAAATAAAAACAATAATAATAAACTATAATAATAATGATGATATCAAAGTTAAACAATAATCATAATAATATTAATGAGAAATAAAAATGATAAAAATAATAATGATGATAAACAACATAATACAAAATAAAACAATAATATCAAACTAAAAACTTTAAACCAACTAATTATTTAATTAAAACAAAATCACACATTCACTAATAATAATAAAAACAATATTTATAAAGCTTAATAAACTTTAATGTTCCTTTGAGAGACATCCTTCTCTCGAAGACAGACTCAACCCTTAAGTCTAAAATGCGTCTAGATGAAAAATTCCACACATGTTCCAAACTCTCCATTAAAAGATAGATATTATAGACCAAATCAAATGATATTTTTGGCTATAATGGTTTAGGAATGTCCACTTTCAACCACTAGAATTTTTGGGAAGGAGCACAGTAATTAAGAATGCCTAATTTTTTTGGGGCCCCTGTCACTATTTTCAAGGATTTTAGTACAATGGGGTTGCATGCATTTTTAGGGAAATTATGTGAAATGAGATTTTATGGTGAACCCATGACTTTTGTTCAATTTTTTATCATGTTTATGAGGTCATGTGGTGAATGGGGCTAATATTTTATGAAATAATGTATAATGTTGATGATTCTCATTGTGAAGTAGATGAGAAAAATTAGGCTATAAACACTAGTTACAAAATAAAAAAGAATTTGTGAAAGACTAAATTTTGTAAAATTTTCAATTCCACAAGATCTTCATGTTCTATTGAATCTTACTATGAAAGAAGTATAAAGGAGGATGAATTATAGTATTATAATTGATAAACATGCATAGTGAAATTAACCATAGAAGGAACACTCAAATGATAACAATAGATAGACATAATAATAATTAATCTAAGTACAATGCATCCATAATACAATGAAAGAAATTCGAATTCTCTAGGAGTGATTAAAATCCCAGACTCTACACATGAATGCGTTTGACAAAATAATCATCGAAGACACACTAGTGTAACTCTGGATAATTTAAACACTTAATAATCAGTTAACTAACCTTGGTAGGTGACCAAAGGTGCATTTGTCCTCCGAATCATGCAAATGAGTCACCTAGGCTAACTTAGGGTAAACTGAAGGTGCCTCATCGAAGCTTGACTCAACACTGATTAGGGTGAACTGAAGGTAGGACTCCCATAACTCAGTGTGGGATCCTAAAATATAGGGATTTTTCTATGAAGCTCCTTAACTCATTCATGAGGGCACATCAAGTGGGGAGTGAGCCCCATATAATGTCTACATGCACTAATGAAAGTGATAATATCATCCTAGGCTAGGAAACTGATAAAATAACTAAGGTGGTGGACAAGGGAGGATTAATAATCCTAACACCCCCCCTTAATCCAAACTTGGAAAACCTAGGCCCTAGAAAATGATACCAAAGGTCACTCATACAATAAAAACTGAAAAAGTAACTACTCAATAAACTAAGGAAATGGGGAAAACATCATGGGAACCCCCCCCCCCTCAAAATAAGCATACAAGAAACTGAATCAAGCATTCACACCAAGTAAATATCTGAGACAGAAAAAACTCTTCTTTGTTAAAGACTTTATAAAAATTCCTGCAACCTGCACCTATTTAGGGAAGTAATGCAGTGTGATGGTCATGTTGTGCACTAGTTCCTTGATATAATGCATGTGGAATTCTATGTGTTTGGTTCCCTACTTCTCTACTAGATCATTGGAAATTTAAAATGCACTTTGAATTTCACAGAAAATGTCTACTAAAGGAGAAGTCTGAATG
This sequence comes from Pseudotsuga menziesii, assembly GCA_001517045.1. NCBI lineage: Eukaryota > Viridiplantae > Streptophyta > Pinopsida > Pinales > Pinaceae > Pseudotsuga > Pseudotsuga menziesii. Next base: position 598,846 of record LPNX010840173.1, read on the forward strand.
CCAAAGTCCGTCACAATCCCATGCAGCCAAACTTCATGAATAACAACATTTACATCCCCCCTATACTCTGCTAATTCAGCTGAAGGGAGTGCAAGAGATACTTTCTTTTTGCTTGACGAACAGATTGGTCCTAATCCCAACATGAATAAGCATATTTGTAGGATTTTGGATTAAATCCCAACATCATGTAGCACCTCTCTAGGAGAATTTGATCTGTATGACATAGAGCAAGGTTCTTATCTTGAAATTAAGATCTGGTTCTCCTTCAATTAGATGGATCGCCTACATTGTTCCCAGTAGCCTCAATGAATTTTTTATCCCATTTAGGCCTTGGATTGAGAGCAGCAGTTGGATTTGGATATGGATATGCTTGATAATCATACTCAATATAAATATCTAGTTTCTCTTGATCCTCATATTTGAATTCTAAACCTGAATCATCAAAAGAAACATCATCATATGCAAATGGTGTAGGTAGATAAAGTATACCTTCCTCTTCAATTGGATGTATATCTTTCAATTGATCTTCATTGAATTTTAAAATTCACTCTATGAAGCATCTCCTAGTTGCAATATCCATTAACTTTTATACTTTTGCATCATCTACATATCCTAGCATAATGCATTTGCTACTCTGGGGTTGAAAGGAATTTCTCTTGTCAGATGGGATTTTGGCTTATGCTTTGGAACAAAAAACCCTCATATGTGAGACATCAGGCTTATGTCCCATCAGTACTTCGAATGGAATGACCCTAGCCATTAACTTGTGAGGTAACATGTTCTGGATGTACAAAGCATAGTCAACTGCTTCAGCCCATATGTATGGTGGAATATCGTTTGCTTCAAGTAGGCAGGTGGTCGTATATTTCAATGACTAGTTCTTCCTCTCAGATACACCAATTTTTTGTGGTGTGTATGGGACCGAATGTTGCATTTGAATCCCTTATGAAGAATAGCGATGTTGAAACTCTCTTTTGATGTACTCCCCTCCATTTTTTGATCTGAGTTCTTTGATCTTCTTCTCAACAGTGTTCTCAACCAAGGATTTGAAAACTTTGAAAGTCTCAAACACCTCATACATTTTCTTAAGAAAATAGATCCAACAAAACCTGTAAAAATCATCAATGAAGGTCAGAAAGTATATGGATCCATTCATAGATGTTGTAGGCATTTTTCCTGAGACATCACTATGTATCAAATCAAGTGTGGAGGAAACTCTTATTTCCTTCCCGACATCATACTTTAGCTCTAGATGCTTCCCTACCAAGCATCCTTTGTAGACACCTTGAGAGGATTTGATGAGGGGCAATCCTTCAACCATTTCTTCATTGTGCAATTGCAGGAGATAACAAATGGTTGAATCTCTCATTCCATATTATGCTTGTCTCATTTCCATGGGTCTATAGGGAACTTTGATGGAGTATTGAAAAAACTATGAGAACTCATATGCCTTGGAGGCATGGTTTGCAACACCTTTACCTATTAGCTTCCCAGTAGAGATATATGAGATCTCAACTATGTTAGGTTCAAAAAAAACTCTCTTTAGTGAACCGGTGTGGGTCATATGATAAATAGACAACAAATTTGATGCTAAGGAGAGAACATACAGGACATTGTTGAGAACTCTATGCATAACTTAATGATCCATGACATTTTTATTATATGAATTATCAATTAGATTGCATAAAAGAATGTGAACAAAGCTCAAAAACACATAAGAAATAACACATAAATGGAAGATAAAGATCATATATAAAGACAAGACATGAAGTGATAATGGAGTTTGTTCCCAAAAGGAACTACGTCTCCAAACTCGCTTCTCAAAGCGAGAGGTAAGTTATATAATATCAACAGATATGATGGCAAATATATGTCGACAATACATTGATACCTTGTAGACTGAATATGGAGAGAAAAATTTGCTTGAAAATCCACAAATGAGTTGCACCAGTAGCTCCAAAATATGAAGATGATGAAAAACGAGTATAAATTCTCCCACCTTCTTTATACAAAAGCTACAACAACACCTCCCTCACTTTTTCCCAATAATGGCTATAAACAGGACAATTCTTCAAGCACTCTCCAACTCTCACAATATTATCTCCAAAATACTTCTCTCACCAAAGGAATGGATATTCACCAAAAATAATTGCTACATAAAAACATGGCCTCCTCCACAAGGAAATGGATTCTATACAGCAAGAGAAATTGGATTCTCAATAGAAAAGGAGAGGGGTTTTTATAGTGTTAAACACCCCCTTATTGTATGAATCACATGACTCACCACCTATTCGTTCATTAAAAACTTTGTTACAACCACTAGCCAATGTTATAACCATTGGTGTGCATTATTGGCATCATATTACAGTGGTTCGTTGCCATTTGCAACAACCCACAACTTATGGCATAACCCGAAAACAACCCACAACTTATGGCATAACCCGAAGTTTCCAAAAGACATGTGTTTAAATGGCTTTGAAAGCCAAGATCTATCCTCGTGCGCACCCATTTGGGGTATAGTATGGGTCATGTTGTGGAGAGGGACAGGATCCCTAGGCTCAATCCCGCGGTATTCCCGCTCCTCTTTATTTCCCGTTTTAATACCAATTCAAAATATAATCTATGACCTCGAACTCCTAATCATCGGATATGCTATGACGTAGTGGTAAGGCGTGTGGCCCGTGAATGGGGTGTCGATCGATCAAACTGCCCAATCTCGATTTTAATACATACAGATGCGATTTTACCAACCTCGAATGAAAATCAATGCCAAGCCAACTTGGACAAACCAAAAACGAAACACGTGTTAAGATCTGATTGGTCCCTTTTTTTCCACATTACTGCTAACTCACCTACCACATCATCGTAAGGAATGCCACGTCACCTATACAAATCGCCATGTGTCACATTCCAATTGGTCCATTTGGAATTCTACAAAAGCCTAAAATGAGTGACACATGTCACCTCCTAGTTCTGCCATGTCAACATATATACTATATGGCCGCCACGCCACCCTTGCAGTGGTGCCATGTGGCACCCCTTTTTTTCCATCCCTGCAATGAATTTGTGTGTTTGTCTGAAACTTCAGAATGTCGTAGTTTCCTCTTCTAGACTTCGTTTGAGGTGTCCTTCACACCATTGGAATCGACTCGATGATGTCTTTGCAACCATGCCATTTGTACTAAGATTCGATGATTTTAAAATTTGACCTTTTTAGATCCTCCTAGATCATGCCTCCCCATTGGGAATATTTTCGGCCTCCAAAATCATTAACAAGCATCAAATAAGTGAGAGGACTGATCCATCACTCCCTTCTCAATCCATCTATATTTATTATGTTCCCGAAATGCTTGGTGTACATGTTGAATGAAATGGGCCACCTTTGACATATGTGATCCCCTATGTGATCCCCTTATAAAATACATGAAAATACTATGCCAAGGATGAGATAAAATAGGAAGTGGTGTGCACATCCCCAATTTTCTTTTGGTGGGCTTACAAAATCACATCACGCACCCCTTTACATGCATGATTCCTATCCAAAACAAATGTACTACAAACCCTAATTTCCCAATTACAAGAGAATTATAATCTGGTAAATTGACAAAGTGAGTAGTACAAAGAATAACAATGAGGTAAAGTAGCTTTCCTTGCAAGAGAAACTTTTTCACCTTGGATGGTCGCTGCAAATATGGAAAGGGTGATACTGAGGGTGAACCAATCTTCTCTTTCGATATGTTGAAAACCTTTTTTTGCTTTCCTCCCCATTGAGAGGATTGTCTCATTTCAAGCAATTCGTCATTAGGACAAGGATATTTAACTTTCACAACTATAAACATAACATGCTTGTTGGAATTTACCACTCTTTTCATCGATCCTGTAGTGACAAGGGATGAGATACCCTTCAATATGTGAGCTCTCACAATGTATTCCAACCCATTTTTGGTGATATGGTACTTGTTCTCATGATGAAATAAGACTTCTTTTTTATCATACAAATATGGGCTTCCCAGTACAATGCCACAAATATAAATAGGCACAACATCTAGATCAACCTCATCAATAAGCTTTGAAGCAATGAAAAATCTCAATCTACAGTGTTTAGTGACACACAGTTTTGTATTATTACAAACCCAACCAAGAGAATAAAGCTTGGGATAAGGCTATGTCTCTAGAACCAACTTCTTAACAACTGATTCTGAAATCAAGTTATCATGAACCCAAATCAAATAGTGTATCTATCTTGGTATGCTTAGACAAAACTCTGATATGAAATAGCTCACCTCTTATTTTATCATTAACTTGAGAATCATTCTTAGAACTTGAACCAATCTAAAGAGAAATTTTACCTTGAACTCCCATGGATGCAATCTTGGTCTCATCTCTTGAGTCAAAACCCAAGTCTTCATGCACCGTAACAATGGTCTTCTTATTTGATTTTCCTCCAAACTTCTTTAGTCTTCTTTCAGGATGTAACTTCCAACAATGCTTTTTTTTGTTCATTGTTCCACGACTCTAGTTTTCGAATTTGAGGATTATGTGGTAGTTGTTTCCATTTTCTCGACAGTTTCAGACCTTTAAGCCGGCCTATCATCAGGAGTTATCATGAGAGGCTTCTTAAGAAGTCTTCATAGATGTAAGCTCATTTCTTTGTTTTATTAATATTTGGTTATTTTTTACGTTTTAGGGTTTTGGTCGTAGGGTTGTCGGTCTCAGATTTTGTTTTTTTATTTTTATGATGTTTCTGATTTATTAATTTGTTAATTTTCATCTTAATTTTTACTTTTTAATTTTGTTTAATGTTCTTTGTTTCAATGTTTAGGTTTAATTTTACTCTTAAAATAGTTTTTTAATATAGTTATTAGTTTGTTAATGTTTTTTATTTTATTTATCAAATGTTTATTAATTTTTTTAATTAATTGTTTTTTTTAATATAGTTATTAGTTTTTAGTTTTCTTTTAATTAATTGTTTAGTACTTTAGGTTAATTTAGGTTTTAATGTACTAGTTATTAGATGTTAATGTTTTTTAATTAATTGTTTCAATGTTTTGTTAATTTTAGAATTAAAGTTTTTTATTAAAGTTTAAAGTTTTGTATGATAATTTAATGTTTAGGTATTTAATATTAATTTTGAAATTGATGTTTAAATTAATGTTAATTGTTTGGTTTTTGTCTAATCTTTTCATTTAAGTTTTTGTTTATCCCTTTTTGTTTTTGTTTTTAAGGATCTCGACGAGTGGTTTCTAGGAGTCATTTAGTTTTAGGCCATCGTCTCAGTTTAAGTTATTAGAGTGTTTTTCAATTTCGAGTGTTTCTCTTATTTTTTGTTTGAAGTGGTGAGGGACGGTTGCGAGTACTTCCGCTTTTTCAAGACACATATGGTGCTTGGTATCTCACAAGTTTTGTGCGACGACATAGTCTTAACCCTGCAATGGCTTATGTCAGTACCATGTTCTTTTAATCTTGTCTTGATCGAACGGTCGACAGTCTCGCCAATGTAGACCTTATCGCATGAGCAAGCTATGGAGTAGACTCCTTGGAGTAGTTTTTTCTCAATAGGGTCTTTTGCAGAGTCTAACATGTTCCTAAGGGAGTTAGGAGGAGAGAAGGTTACCTTAATGTCTCTTTTCCTGAGAATCCTAGCAATCTTGTTAGTGGTGTCATGGAGGTAAGGGAGGATTGTCGAGGGTGTGTCATTGTTATTGTTATCTTTCTCTTTTTTCCTATTGTTGTTACATTCTTTTTTGTTATATTTTTTTATGGTTTCTCTGATTTGTTTGTCACTATATCCATTGTTTATGAAGGATTTCATGAGATGGTCTAGTTCTTTTTTTAAGTGGTCTTTTTCGGCAATCCTAATGGCCTGTGTTACTAGTGTGTTGATTATGCCTATTTTTTAGGCAGGGTGGTGGTGAAATTCTGAATGAAGGTATCTGTCAGTGTGTGTTTGTTTTCTGTACACCTGGTGCCCGAAGGAGCCATCTTGTTTTCTCATTGTGAGGACATATAGGAATGGAAGATAGCCTTTCTGCTCTTTTTCCAACAATGTTATTCATTATGCCCATGTGCCTCACAATGAGTGCAATGGAGCATTATTTTTTCTTTCTTCTTTGTATTAGTTATGTTCTTATACTTTCCCTTTCCTTTGAAGTGGTCTTCTGAATGCTTGGATGGATATTCTTCTTGCACAAACTTTCCCCTACTTTCAAGATGAATGGCTTGTACACTTGCTTCATCCAAACTAGCAGGATGCAACAAAAACAAAGTATGTCGAAGATAATGGTGAAGAGAACCAATATACTTGAAAAGAGTGTCAGGAGCATCTAAATCAACATTTAACTCAAGTGATTTCTTTCTAAACTCTTTAGTAAAATTATGATTGCTTTTACATTAACTTTGTTTAAAACTTTTCCTATCCATCATTTCTTTTTGCACATATCCCAATGGATAATTTAACTGGTTACGTAAAGCATATACAAAATAAGACCATGATGAAAGGAGATTACCCATTTGTTTACTACCTTTATGGAGCTTGCTTTCCCACCAAACAAGGGCTATTCCTACCAACCGAAGGGGTGCTAGATGAATCTTCACCTCCTCTTCTTCAATATGTTGGACTCGACAATACACTTCGATTTTCCTTATCCAATTGTTCAATTTCTTAGAATTTTCTTCTCAATTGAACATAGGCAAGTCGAACTTCACGTCAAGATTCAACAATGGTATTTTAAGAGGCTCTTTTTTAGGAGCCTTTAGATGAGGAATGAGAAGAGGAAGAACTTGAACTTGAGGTTAACTCGATGGCGATGATGAAGGAGTAGGAGTTTTTCCTTGACCTTCTTGATTCACTAAAGCATTTTCTTCCTCTTTTGGCTTCTTCTCATTTTTCATTCTCTTCGAGTAATCTGCAAAAGTTTTTCTACCTTGTCTGCCATCTGGTAGAATATCTTGTGGAAGTTATTCTCTATTTTTGAGGGAACATCATCATCTCCCATATTTATTATTCTTCGTGCACATCCAATATCGGGGTTGTAGGAAGCCAATTCTCCTTCACCTTCCTTAAGCTTGGCTCTCGTGAGCATTCACAAATAAAATCCATGTCACAGAACCCTTCTCTGATACCACTTGATCCATGACATTTTTGTTCTATGACTTATAAATTAGATTGCATAAAAGAATATGAACGATGCTTGAAACATAGAAGAAGTAACACATAAATGGAATATAAAGAACACATATAAAGATGATACACCAAGTGATAATGGAGTTCGCTCCCAAAAGGAACTATGTCTCTAGACCCGCTTCCCAAAGGGATAGGTCGGTTATATAATCTCAGTGGATATGAAGGAAAGTATATGGATACAATACATTGATACCTTGGCGGATGAAGATGGAGAGAAAACGTTGCTTGAATCCACAAATGAGTTGCATTGGCAGGTCCAGAATGCAAAGACGGTGAAAAACAAGTATAAATACTCACACCTTTTTTATATAAAATCTACAACAACATTTCCCTCACTTTTTCCCAATAATGGCTACAAGGAGGACAATTCTTCAAGCACTCTCCAACTCTCAAAAAACTATCTCCAAAATACTTCTCTCACGAAAGAAATCAATCTTCACCAAAAATAGTACCTATAAAAAAGCATGGCCTCCTCCACAAGGAAATGGATTCTCTCCACAAAGAGAAATTGGATTAGAAAAGGAGAGGGGTTTTTATAGTGTTAAACACCTCCTCATGCTATGAATCACATGACTCCGCACATATTCCTTCATTAAAAACTTTGTTACAACCACTAGCTAAGGTTATAACCATTGGCGTGGATTATTGGCATCATATTACAATGGTTCGTTGCCATTTTCAGAAACCTACAACTTATGTCATAAGCAAAAGTTTCCAAAAGACGTGTGTTTAAATGGATTCAACGGCCAAGATCTATCCTCACACGTGCCTCTTTGGGGTATAGTATGGGTCATGTGGTGGACATGGTCGGGATCCTCGAGCTCAAGCTCGTGGGATTACCGCTCGTCTTTATTTCCAGTTTTAATATCCATCCAAAATATAAGCTATGACCCCATTTTCACGTTCAGCGGTTATGAAATAGTGTAGTGGTAAGGCGTGTCGCTTGTGCATGGGATGGCGGTAGTTCAAACCTCGTGAATTGGAGCAAAATTTGGATTCCATTCAAACTTAGACAAACCAAAACAAGACACATGTGCAGATCTAATTTGTCTCTATGCCGCCACATCATTTCTAACTCACCTTTCACGTTGTCATATAGAATGCCACATCAGCTGTACAGACCGACACGTGTCACATTCCAATTAGTGCATTAGGAATTTTGAAAACGTCAAAAATGAGTGACACGTGTCACCTTTTTGGTGCTGTACGGTCTCCATGTGTCACCCTTGTAGTGGTGCCATGTGGCACCACTTTTTTCCCATTCCTGTGATGAATTTCCCTGTTTGTCTGAAACTTCAGCATGTCGTAGTTTCCTCATCTAGACTATGTTTGAGGTGTCGTTCATGCCATTGGAATCGTATTGATGATATATTCGCAACCATGCCATCCGTACTGAGATTTGATGAGTTTAAAACCTGACCTTTTTAGATCTTCCTGAATCACTTAAGCTCAAAACTTAACCTTTACCTAAAAGATGTTGGCCCAAAATTTTGTCACAATAAGCTAGTAAGCATCGATTGTGTTCATCAAATATATATACAAATTGAACCAAGACCCAAGAACCTTGACAACAAGCAAATAATTAAGGATACATAAAATCAAATTAATTGTACTTACCAATTTAAAATTATTTTAGTAGTAAGACATTACAAGGGTTGTTCCAATTTCAGGAGAGAATTACACCAATTCCATTATAATTCATTGTGAAAAGCTATTGTATGATTAAAAGTAAATCAAGGGTACTCATTAGCATAATATTGTATTTCAACACCAAATATTCATGGCATTATGTGGCCATGATGGTAAATATATCATCTTCTGTGTGGAATAATGCTCATTATGTTTTGGAAACATGGCTATTTACATGTAAGATGGTGTTTTGCATCATTTTCATTCTAAGCGAGAACACACACACACACACACAAGTTCACACACTTATGTCGACAGGGATTCACTCATTGTCGACTCCCTTCCACTCACTCTCCTAAACACCATCCCGAACTGGTTTTACCCTGTCGGGCAACACCTGCAGAGAAGATGCAGTCTCACCCAAGATCTTTGAGGGAGGGCTGCATGAACCAAGTTGCTACAGTAAATAAGAGGATTTGTATTGTTAATATCTCTGTCACAATATAAATTCCATATCTAGAAACACATGAACTATTCATTCATCATTCGCAGCAAAGTTTACTATCACAACAATCCATGACTCATATTAACTTAAGAAAAATGTCAACATGTAAAAACCCATAAATCACATAAAGACTTCACATCATGAGATATAAAACGACATCATAATTTCAGACATAGATAGATCATATACTTCATAGGTCACATCATTCAATAACACACAACATCAGATAAATCACATTATTCATCAACCCAAAGATAGAGTTTTCCACAACGCACTTCTCATATTAATCTCCGAAGGTCAAAATACATCTCGCTGGTCAAAATCCTCAGGCCGAGCCCATTCATCTATAGATTAAAAAACATATTTCCAACAAGATAGATCAAAATATGGTTTTAATATGTCCCCTATTGACTACCTTTCTAATATGATTTATAGGATTTTTCCTTTACAAAAAGGTCCACATAAGCTTATTTTCTAACTAACTTGGACCAAAAATCTAACTACTTGCAACCACGTCGACCATACTTGTTGAAAAATTCTTCTTGCGCACTCCATATTGACACTTGTCGACATCTCCTTTGTTGCACCTTGCACACTTAATCCTCCTGCCAACATGCCCCCAACACAAACTTGTGGCTCATCCTCAAACCACATCAACTGGATATAGCGGGTTCATTCAACTATTTCGTAAACCTGTCATGTGCCATCTAAAGTTGTTCGACTTCTGATTTGACTTCCGCACTAAGTGGTGTGCATTCTTCAACATATTTCTTGGTTGGGTGTTCATCCGACACCTGCTCCACCTTTATGCATGCATCCTTGGTGTGTGTGAGACCATCCATAACTTTACATGCTAATTGCTCTGCGTCCTCCTGAAATTTGTCTAGCTGCTTTGTCCGTCGTTGGTGCCTTTCTCTTCCTTTGTTTTCTTGCTGCTGTAATTTTTGTAGCTATATAGCCTTGGAAATTTGTGAAATCAGGGGCATTTCCTTAAGGAATCCATGCAATGTCGTTAGTTGGGTCTCGGTTTCATTGAGCTGTGATCTGAGTTGTTGTAGTTGTTCATCTTGGATAATGTTGGTCCAATATTCTGTTTCCGCTTCTGCAATGGAGTTAGAAACCTTCTTGAGTTCTTGAATTTGCGTTGTTGTTGTGTTGATTCTATTTCTACGCTCCGTTATCAGCTTCGGAGGTGTTCTTGGCATCGCTCGTGCTTGTACCTCTTCATTTTCCTTCTTTAAATCAACGATTATTTGACCTAGTCACCATATCTTTGCATCCATGAAAATTTTAGGTGTAATGTCTAGGATGTCCCCATGGGCGATGGAGATGGCCCGCTCTAGTCATTGTCGATCGTCATATACTTTAGTCCTCTTACCGACGATTTATTCCTGTGTTATCTTCATTCGCGCCATCTCGGTTTCAACCTGTGCAATATATTATCATGATTTAACTAACTATTCCTATACAATCTCTTCTCGATCTGTAATCTCTTAACTTGTTTCCTTCTGTAGGCGTACTATCCTCTGCATTGGTAGCTCATTGAATTTGAGAGTAACCACATCCAATTGGTGCATGGTTGCATCAATGTCATCATTACCTATTGTTAGTACATGAGGTAGAATCCGCACAGGTCACACTCTTTTTCCAGTACTAATTTCTGATGCTCTCTGTCGCACATCAGTTTGTGGTACCTTTTCTAAAATTGCATTTGTAAGGGATTGTAGCAATACCTTGATTTGGTGACAGAAGGCCGTTGAATGCAGCTTTACATCTTCTTGTCTTATCCTGGTCATTGTGGTAATTGTGGCCAGAATGTGACTTACATGATCCTATGCCATTTGCGGTGCGTTGTTGGATTCTTCTTGCTCAAATTTCTTCTTTGTTCTTCTTCCAATTGTCGTTCTAGCTCTGAATCCGTTGGAGTGGTGGATGACTCCACTTGTGACTCGTCTTCTGAACGTTGTTGTTGTTCCTGTTCTTGGTCAGCTGGGATAATGGGTGGTAAGATAGACTTGTTGACATAGATCCGTCGACAGGGGTTCACTCTCTGTGGACACCCTTAACACAACGATCTCCGTGAGCACCGGCCCATACAGGTTTTACCATGTACAACAACACCTGTGAAGTAGATGAGGTCTCACCCGAGATGTGCGAGGGAGAACTGTCGGAACCAAGTTCCCATAGTAAGAAGAAGGATTGTTGATCTACTGTCAACCTATCACAACGTTACTTAGCAGATCCAAGCATTGGTTCATACATTAACATATTCATGTCATCATTCATCAGATCATATCATCATATTCAGATCGCAACATAAGAGTGAATGCATAAAAAATTCTACCATCAACACATTATTCAAGACATGAAAGCATCAAATCATTCAGACATAGATAACATATTGCAGTATTCATCCACATCGCATCACAGGAAAAAATGAAAATAAGAAAAAATAAGAAGACACGGTGTTTCGTTCAACTCTCCGTCATGTCATATTAACTTCACACCAAAAAACAGTTCCTCAATTCAAATATCGTATCAAAGACAGATCATATATGTTCCAAATATCAAATGTCAGACCCAAGACCAAGCTCTGGATCACCAAGAAGATACTCAACATTACAATCCTATATCTATTTATAGGCTTGCGCCTTTTACAATGCGGTCCACTTAAGTCAACTTCCTAACTACTTGGACCAAAAAATACAAAATAATGACCACAATACACATAATATGGTGCAAATATACAAAATGTGACCAAAATCCTCAAAACATGACCAATCCGCCTTGCGTGCCAACTTTCACCATTGCGTGACATCTTCGACCTTGCGCAGCATCCTTGATGTTGCACAGCTAATTATCCTCAAATATGCCTACCAACAAGCCCTCGGTATCCGACAGCTCATCGATACTTACTGAAACCTTCCAATATACTGGCCAGTCATCGATAATAGCGTCTACCTCCTCTTTTGTTAGTTTGTATTGCGCGGTGAGCCATTGGTGGTACACGTCCCGTCTCACCTGTATATGAATTGCGTGCAACCACGCTACCCTTCTGTATTTTTTCGCAGCCTCCTCAGTGAGGCGCGAAACTTGCCCTGTTACGTCTCAAAGCTCATCATAGTATAAGTAAAATTGGATACTGCAATCAACTTGTCGCGCCTTAATGTTAAGTTCCAAGAGATTATGATACCTCACTCTGCATGTTCTAGCTTCTTCCACATTCATTCCTTGGTAGAACTTGGGTTCCATCCAACCCACAAGCACAATCAATATCAGAAACCAAGAGTAAGTAAATGGTCGATTTTCCTCCTGCACCATCATGGCATCTTCCATCACTTGGTTCAACAAGAACAACAACTAGTTCCTTTTAACCCGTTCTATGCATCGCTCTGCGCAGGAAATCACTCCTGATGTACATTGATTGGGTTTGTTCTTCCTCACAACTTTCACCACCAGTAATTTTGTTGTGACTTTGATAACCTTGTTGATGATGGTCTTAATAACATAGGCCCTCTTGTCCCTAATGACATCGTACTTCTTTTTCAGTTTCATGGCCATCCTTTTGTCGTTATCTTTGCCGCAGAAATACTACGACGGATCCTCTCCTGCTTTCGATTGTCCATTTTCTTGGGAAAGTACATCAACCGTCACCAGCACCTTGGTGTCCAACCAAATGTATCCACCATGGAAGCACAAGAGAAGCTTCTTAACACAGGAATTCACCTCCGCTGAACGACCAAAATGTGGCATATGGGTTATTTCCAACAATCTCGATCGCTATAAACCCTGGTCCATTGTGTCGGTACTGTTGTGACCGAACCCCCTTCTCCTTGTTGTTGGTTTTTGTAGGGATATGTGATACATTCTAAATAATATAGAATGTTTTGGTTGTTGATGATAAACAACATAATACAAAATAAAAACAATAATATTAAACTAAAAACTTTAAACCAACTAATTATTTAATAAAAACAAACTAATAATAATAATAAGGTTAATAAGGTTAAACAATAATCATAATACTATTAATGATAAATAAAAATGATAAAACTAATAATAATGATAAACAACATAATACAAAATAAAAACAATAATAATAAACTATAATAATAATAACAATAATAAGATTAAACAATAATCATAATAATATTAATGATAAATAAAAATGATAATAATCTTAATGATAAATAAAAATGATAAAAATAATAATGATGATAAACAACATAATACAAAATAAAAACAATAATATTAAACTAAACACTTTAAACCAACTAATTATTTAATAAAAACAAAACTAATACAAAATAAAAACAATAATAATAAACTATAATAATAATAATGATGATAATAAAGTTAAACAATAATCATAATATTATTAATGATAAATAATAATAATAAAAATAATAATGATGATAAACAACATAATACAAAATAAAAACAATAATATTAAACTGAAAACTTTAAACCAACTAATTATTTAATAAAAACAAAATCGACACATTCACTAATAATAATAATAAAAACAATAAAAATAATATTTATAAAGCTTAATAAACTTTAATGTTTCTTTGAGAGACACCCTTCTCCTGAAGACGGACTCAAGTCTGAAGTCTGAAACGCGTTGAGATGAAAAATTCCACAGAGGTTCCAAACTCTCCATTAACAACTACCACACGTGAAAGCCTAAACAAAACAAATATCTATCTTCCCACAATTCATCAATAAAAATGGATTATTTATATTGTATCTAGATATAAGAGTTGACACTTTATTTCCATTTAAATCGCTAAATCTCATTCCAAAACACATTATATTTCCAATATAATAGCAAAGTTATAGTGTTGGATGAGAGAGAGAGAGAGAGGTAGGGAGAGACCTATATATTTTCCCTTTCACCATTTGGGATTCTACATATACATCACTCGGCTATGAATAGAGCATAAAAGGAGAAGAAGAACCCTCACTTGGGTTGGATGTAGAATTCCACATCAGCTATATCCAATACCAAGGTTTCTACCTTCACTTATTCTTGTTTCCTAATGAGTAGGCCAAATCTATCATCACATGCACCTCTAAAAACGTGGTCTTCATGAAAATAGTCTTTTCCATTATACCATGAAAACCTAGGCCATCATGCTTGATCCTTAATCTTGTTTGTTATGGATCTTGATCTTCCATATTTAGAGATCTTGGTGTTAAACCGTATTTGTACCTCAATTTTATATGCTTTACAGGTGGATTATACACACCTCCCAATTGGGGAGTGCACTTCTCCCCCGATTTTTTTTGGGTTGTTTTGGTGCATGGTTTTATAGTTAATGATCAATGATCATTTGTCACGGATCGGGATAGGAAAAGAACCAAGAAACATTGAGGATGCTATTCCTGATGCACAGTTATTCAAAATCAGGATGGTCAACGACCATTACGAACAAATTATTCCATTTTTTATGATAGGAAATGCCCCCAGAAGGATTCACCACTAGTCAGAAGAAGAAATTGGTCATAAAATCTATGAATTTTCAGCTCATCGCCGAGCAATTGTACAAAATGGGGCCAGATGATATTTTGTGTCGCTATGTTCTTCCACGTGACTAGGAGAGAATATTGGCTGAGGCGCATGCAGGAATTGTCGGAGGACAATATGGAGGACGTGAAACCGCTAGAAAGATACTCCAAGCTGGATTATGGTGGCTGATAATGCATAATGATATAGCAGACTATGTGAAAAGTTGTGATGTTTGTCAAAGGACGTGGAAGCCATTATGGTGCGATGAGATGTCATTAGTACCCCAAGTGATGCTACAACCATTTGATAATGGGCAGTATATTTTGTGGGACCCATCAGATCTCCAAGATAACGGATAGGTGTGTGATATATCATAACGATGACATACTACTTAATGAGATGGGTGGAAGCAAAACCAGTGACGAATTGTACTGCTACGACGACCACGAGGTTCCTCCTCGAAAATATAGTCACTCGGTTTGGCTGCCCCAGGATATTGATGAGTGACCAAGGGAGCCACTTCATAAATCACACAATTAGGGCAATGACCGAGGAATTTCAAATCCAGTGTAAGAAGAGTACAACATATTATCCGCAGGCGAATGGAACTATTGAGGCATTCAACAAGGTATTGGAGCATGCGCTAACGAAGTTATGTAATACTAACTGGGATGATTGGGATTTAAAAATTTTGGGCCTACCAAACTACATGTAAACGATTGACAGGGAAAACACCTTTCAAGATGGTCTATGGCCAAGAAGTCATCATACCGATGGAATATATTGTTTCCAACTTCTGCATAGCTGTAGCAACTCGCCTAAGTGATGACAGAGCAATTCAAGAATGACCAATGTACTTGTTACAGCTTGAGGAAGACTGATTTTATCACAGGTTTTCACCAACAGGTAGAAAAACATCGACAGAAGGCATGGCATGACCGACACATTAAAGTAAAGTACTCCAACATGGTGACATGGTTGTATTATATGAAAGCAAGTTCACAAAGAACCCAAGTAAGCTACAAATGCATTGGTTAGGACCCTATGTGATTCATTTCATCATCAACAGAGGTGCGGTGCAATTACAACAATTAGATGGTGCATTATTACTGAAGCTAGTGAATGGAAGCAGACTAAAACCCTATCGGGATAGACAAGTGCGACACCAAGACTGAAAAGCCACAGAAAAAAATGAAGAGGATGATGCACAAGGAGTAAGGAAATCACAAGAGAAACAGTTGACAAAGAGGAAATGAAGCATAAATCACAGTAAAAAGGGATATTGGAGACATCATGCAACGAGACATGTAGTCAAATCGGGCAATTAATGCAACAATTAAAATCGATGGGTAACGATGCAAGTGGACGAGACAATTTTATTATTATTATTTATTGAACCTCCTGTTATTGACGGACCGACCTCTGCTTCTGCTTCTACCACTCTTATTGTGCTCTGAGTGGAATTAATTCTTCTTTCTGGAGACTTGGGGAAATTTGCACCCCACATCTTCTTTGGCATCCGCGGTAAGGCTTCTTGGAGCTCTCGTGCTTCTTCAACAATGGGTGTACTCGATGGCAGGGATACATGGGTACTACGACTCAAAATTATTTGTTCCATTTCTACTAATATCTCTCTATTACGCTCATCACTGTTTTCTTGCACCTGTCTCTGCGCTCACCTATTCTCTCAATCGATACAATGGTTCAAAACAATCCTCCCCTGTCGATTTTTATAACCATGAGAGCGCATGTGTGAATGATTTTGAACATCATGGCCAAATCATCCAATGATCGACCAAATATGTCATTGATTATGCAAATCTAACAGTCTAATTCCTCATAAATGTGTGTCTCGTCCACTTGCATCGTTACCCATCGATTTTAATTGTTGCATTGATTGCCCGATTTGACTACATCTCTCGTTGCATGATGTCTCCAATATCCCTTTTTACTGTGATTTATGCTTGATTTCCTCTTTGTCAACTCTTTCTCTTGTGATTTCCTTACTCCTTGTGCATCATCCTCTTCATTTTTTTCCGTGGCTTTTCAGTCTTGGTGTCGCACTTGTCTATCCCGATAGGGTTTTAGTCTGCTTCCATTCACTAGCTTCGGTAATAATGCACCATCTAATTGTTGTAATTGCACCGCACCTCTGTTGATGATGAAATGAATCACATAGGGTCCTAACCAATGCATTTGTAGCTTACCTGGGTTCTTTGTGAACTTGCTTTCATATAATACAACCATGTCACCATGTTGGAAGTACTTTACTTTAATGTGTCGGTCATGCCATGCCTTCTGTCGATGTTTTTCTACCTGTTGGTGAAAACCTGTGATAAAATCAGTCTTCCTCAAGCTGTAACAAGTACATTGGTCATTCTTGAATTGCTCTGTCATCACTTATGCGAGTTGCTACAGCTATGCAAGAGTTGGAAACAATATATTCCATCGGTATGATGACTTCTTGGCCATAGACCATCTTGAAAGGTGTTTTCCCTGTCAATCGTTTACATGTAGTTCGGTAGGCCCGAAATTTTTAAATCCCAATCATCCCAGTTAGTATTACATAACTTCGTTAGTGCATGCTCCAATACCTTGTTGAATGCCTCAATCGTTCCATTCGCCTGCGGGTAATATGTTGTACTCTTCTTACACTGGATTTGAAATTCCTCGGTCATTGCCCTAATCGTGTGATTTATGAAGTGGCTCCCTTGGTCACTCATCAATATCCTGGGGAAGCCAAACCGAGTGACTATATTTTCGAGGAGGAACCTCGTGGTCGTCGTAGCAGTACAATCCGTCACTGGTTTTGCTTCCACCCATCTCGTTAAGTAGTATGTCATCGTTATGATATATCACACACCTATCCGTTATCTTGGAGATCTGATGGGTCCCACAAAATATATTGCCCATTATCAAATGGTTGTAGCATCACTTGGGGTACTAATGACATCTCATCGCACCATAATGGCTTCCACGTCCTTTGACAAACATCACAACTTTTCACATAGTCTGCTGCATCATTATGCATTATCAGCCACCATAATCCAGCTTGGAGTATCTTTCTAGCGGTTTCACGTCCTCCATATTGTCCTCCGACAATTCCTGCATGCGCCTCAGCCAATATTCTCTCCTAGTCATGTGGAAGAACATAGCGACACAAAATATCATCTGGCCCCATTTTGTACAATTGCTCGGCGATGAGCTGAAAATTCATAGATTTTATGACCAATTTCTTCTTCTGACTAGTGGTGAATCCTTCTAGGGCATTTCCTATCATAAAAAATGGAATAATTTGTTCGTAATGGTCGTTGACCATCCTGATTTTGAATAACTGTGCATCAGGAATAGCATCCTCAATGTTTCTTGGTTCTTTTCCTATCCCGATCCGTGACAAATGATCATTGATCATTAACTATAAAACCATGCACCAAAACAACCCAAAAAAAATCGGGGGAGAAGTGCACTCCCCAATTGGGAGGTGTGTATAATCCACCTGTAAAGCATATAAAATTGAGGTACAAATATGGTTTAACACCAAGATCTATAAATATGGAAGATCAAGATCCATAACAAACAAGATTAAGGATCAAGCATGATGGCCTAGGTTTTCATGGTATAATGGAAAAGACTATTTTCATGAAGACCACGTTTTTAGAGGTGCATGTGATGATAGATTTGGCCTACTCATTAGGAAACAAGAATAAGTGAAGGTAGAAACCTTGGTATTGGATATAGTTGATGTGGAATTCTACATCCAACCCAAGTGAGGGTTCTTCTTCTCCTTTTATGCTCTATTCATAGCTGAGTGATGTATATGTAGAATCCCAAATGGTGAAAGGGAAAATATATAGGTCTCTCCCTACCTCTCTCTCTCTCTCTCATCCAACACTATAACTTTGCTATTATATTGGAAATATAATGTGTTTTGGAATGAGATTTAGCGATTTAAATGGAAACAAAGTGTCAACTCTTATATCTAGATACAATATAAATAATCCATTTTATTGATGAATTGTGGGAAGATAGATATTTGTTTTGTTTAGGCTTTCACGTGTGGTAGTTGTTAATGGAGAGTTTGGAACCTCTGTGGAATTTTTCATCTCAACGCGTTTCAGTCTTCAGACTTGAGTCCGTCTTCAGGAGAAGGGTGTCTCTCAAAGAAACATTAAAGTTTATTAAGCTTTATAAATATTCTTTTTATTGTTTTTTTATTATTATTAGTGAATGTGTCGATTTTGTTTTTATTAAATAATTAGTTGATTTAAAGTTTTCAGTTTAATATTATTGTTTTTATTTTGTATTATGTTGTTTATCATCATTATTATTTTTATTATTATTATTTATCATTAATAATATTATGATTATTGTTTAACTTTATTATCATCATCATTATTATTATAGTTTATTATTATTGTTTTTATTTTGTATTAGTTTTGTTTTTATTAAATAATTAGTTGGTTTAAAGTGTTTAGTTTAATATTATTGTTTTTATTTTGTATTATGTTGTTTATCATCATTATTATTTTTATCATTTTTATTTATCATTAAGATTATTATCATTTTTATTTATCATTAATATTATTATGATTATTGTTTAATCTTATTATTGTTATTATTATTATAGTTTATTATTGTTGTTTTTATTTTGTATTATGTTGTTTATCATTATTATTAGTTTTATCATTTTTATTTATCATTAATATTATTATGATTATTGTTTAACCTTATTAACCTTATTATTATTATTAGTTTGTTTTTATTAAATAATTAGTTGGTTTAAAGTTTTTAGTTTAATATTATTGTTTTTATTTTGTATTATGTTGTTTATCATCATTATTATTTTTATCATTTTTATTTATCATTAATGATGATGATGATGATGATGGTTAACGTCTATCGAGACCAAACTTTGGTCTGTCAGACCTAAAGAAACGAATTAATTAGTTTGTTTTAAAATTGTATTCCTATGCTCAAAGAGCTTGGAGAGAAGCATCCCGAGCTCACTATAATTTTGACATGTTAAAAGGCTAGGAAGGTCGATATTACAACAAGGATTATGAAACTGAGATCTAATGTGGGTGTACACAAGGAACTCTAAGAGGGAGTGATTTTCATCTTCAATGTCCATATTCTCACAAAGATGGAAGATCCTTTCTACCCATGGTGTTTTAGGAACTGTCCAAGCACCTGTTTCACTATGGAGCTCATGAGAGTTCGTTCGTATCTTGGCTATATTAATTTTTTTCTTTGAACTGGTTAAAACACAGAGATACTTTTGACCTTCTAGAGTAGGGTTGATGACCTCCTTATAATATCTTAATTTTATTTTAGCCTCTAAATATTTCTCACACCAAAATTTCTCTTTAAACTTAGAAGTAACAATATTTTTAATGTTATTAATATTTTGTAATGCAACATTTTCGTCGATCTCCTAGTGGTTTAACCAGGCCATGTCAACTCTTTCTCTTGCGATTTCCTTACTCCTTGTGCATCATCCATTCATCATCCTCTTCTTTTTTGTGCGGCTTTTTAGTCTTGGTGTCGCACCTATCTATCCTGATAGGGTTTTAGTCGACTTCCATTCACTAGCTTCAATAATAATGCACCATCTAATTGTTGTAATTGCACCGCACCTCCGCCAGTGATGAAATGAATGACATAAGGTCCTAGCCAATTCATTTGTAGCTTACCTAGGTGATTTATGAACTTGCTTTCATATAAGACAACCATGTCACCATGTTGGAAGTACTTTACTTTAATGTGTCGGTCATGCCATGCCTTCTATTGATATTTTTCTACCTGTTGGTGAAAACCTACGATGAATCGGTCTTCCTCAAGCTGTAGCAACTATGTCGGTCATTCTTGAATCACTTTGTCATCACTTATTTGATTTGCTGCAACTATGCATAAGACAGAAACAATACATTCCATCGGTATGACGACTTCTTGGCCATAGACCAGCTTGAAAGGTGTTTTCCGCGTCAACCGTTTACATGTAGCTCGCCAGGCCCATAATATCACCGAAATTTTTAAATACCAATCATCCCGGTTAGTATTACATACCTTCGTTAGCGCATGCGCCAATACCTTGTTAAATGCCTCAACAGTCCCATTCACATGTGGGTAATACGATGTACCCAAGTCTTATGTTGGATTTGAAATTCCTTTGGCATTGCCCTAATCGGCTGATTTATGAAGTGGTTCCCTTGGTGATTCATCAATATCTCAGGGCACCCAAACCGAATGACTATATTATCCAAGAGGAACTTCGTGGTCGTCGCAACGGTACAATCTGTCACTAGTTCTGCTTCCACCCATCTCGTTAAGTAGTCTGTCGTTGTTATGATATAGCATGCACCCATCCATTTTCTTGGAGGATTGATGGGTCCCAAAAAATATACTTCCCATTTATCAAATGGTTGTAGCATCACCTGGGGTACTAATGACCTCTCATCATGTTGTGATGGCTTCCTCGTCCTTTGACAAACATCACAATTTTTCACATAGTCTGCTACATCATTATGCATTGTCGGCTACCATAATCCATCTTGGAATATATTATAGTGGTTGCACGTCCTCCATATTGTCCTCCGAAAATTCCCGCATGCACCTTCGCCAATATTATCTCCTGCACATGGGAAAGAACATAGTGACACAAAATATCATTTGGCCCCATTTTGTACAATTGCCCGGGGATAAGCTGAAAATTCGTAGCTTTTATGACCAGTTGCTTCTTCTTACTAGTGGTGAATCCTTCTGGGGCATTTATTGTCATAAAAAACTGAATAATTTGTTCGTAATGGTCATCGACCATCCCAATCTTGAATAACTGTGCATCAACAAGACCATCCTCAATGCTTCTTGGTTCTTCACCTATCTCGATCCATGACAAATGATAATTGATTAGGTCCTGCATTCAACCTTCCTGGATTTATGACGATGTCGAAATCAAATTCCTGAAAAGGTAGCAACCATCGACAAATTTTTTGCCCCAACATAGTCTTATTCACCAGGTACTTGAGCGCATAATGATCTGTAAACATTTTGAAATGTCCTCCGAGTAGATAGTGTCATGATATTTGTAGGGCATAGACCATCGCCAAGCCTTCCCTTTCTGCTATTATGTAGTTCCTTTCCATAGCAAAGAAATTCTGACTTGAAAATGTGATTGGGTGGTCAATCACTCCTTCTCGTGGTTATGCCAAAATTACTCCTAATCCAACTGATGAAGCATCAACATGGACATGAAATTCCTTTGTCAAATTTGGGAATACTAGCATTGGTGCTTTTTTCAATCTTCTATTTGATAATATTGAGACTTTTTTGACATTCATTCTTCCACTCAAACTTCACATATTTCTTCTATAGTTTCTCCATGGGTGCGGTAATCGCTGCATATCCTATTATAAACTTGTGATAATATCCGGTGTGACCCAACGTTTCCCTTAGTTTATTTACTGTTGTTGGTGCTGGTAGATAGACAATTATCGCAATCTTGGCAGGATTGATCAACATACCTTCCTTGCAAACAATGTGTCCCAACAAAATCCCAAACGAAGCACAAAACATACATTTCCTCAAATTTAACGAAATTTGGTGTTGTCGACATATTTTCAACATCAGTCGAAGGTTCGTAATATGGTCTTTGATTAGCTCATAGACCATCTAGTCATCCATGTAGACCGCTAAGAATTTATGAATAAATTCCTTAAATGCAGCGACAACTATTTGTGAGAATATTGCAGGGGCATTCTTGAAACCAAACAACATTATTGTGCACTAAAAATAGCCCCATTTGGCGACGAAAGTAATTTTATGTTGATCTTCCTTCACAATTTTGATTTAGTGGTAACCTGAGAACCCATCTGTAAACCAATACACCTCTTGTCCTCCGAATCCTTCTAATACTTCATTTATTAATGGAGTTGGGAACGGATCATGCAGACATGCATCATTTAACTTCCACAGGTCGACACAAATCCGTAGTTATCTCGTCTTCTTATCTTGAAAAACCATTGGACTGATCAATTCTGACTCTTCAACAGGTTCCATGATGCCATCATCCAACATCCTATCGAGCTCAGCCTTCACACACTCCTTGTATCAGATATTCAATCAATAAGGACTTTGTTTCACTAGTTTTGCATCTAGATTTAGAGAAATTCTCATCTTTCCTAAGTCACCTAAAATCCCTTTCATCGCAGCAAAATTTGTTGGAAACAAATCCTATAATTATTGCAGTAGATGAGTAATCTTCTCCATAGTTTCCTCATCCTAGTAATCTTCGACATTGGAGAATTTCGGGTATTCAGTCATCCCAATATTTACCTTTCGCATCTTAAGATATTGTTGGACTTTATCTGTCAATTTGTTTGTGCTACAATATCCCAACTACCTTCCGACTCTACGATGTTAATATTGTGGGTATCATCTCCATCATCTGGCTCACCTGTCACGTTATAGCATTTCGTCATTAAGTGTGTTGTTGGCATATCATGTGATCCCATCAGAAATATTATTGGAATGACTTCCAACACAATTTTGCGAATGTGTTGTAGTGCAATATGTATAGATGGATCCGTACTTTTGAAGCTGAAGGTATGAGAAAAGTCGATTGTAAATTCCTCTTAGGTCATAAACTTCCTTCATAGCTCTGTAGAAACATACCATCGCCTTGGTATTTCATCCAACGTGTGAACAAATGCATGTACCCATTCCTCGTTGGGTTTTAATACCCATGCATTCTGACATGCGACCAAATGGTCATTGGGATTGTGCCTTCCATCATATATCTTACCTGGACACTGCTCTGCCTCTCCAAATCAAAATTCCATTAGTCTGCGACATCATCGCCAGTTTCCTATCAAACTCTTATGTGTTACCCACCATCTTGTTGGAGTAGCCTTTACTGCATTATCCCATGCCAATAGTCATTGTGGTTCAGATACTTTGTCTTCATATACGTCAATAAACCTAGCCAAATTGGGTAGTCCTTCATATGTCAGTAGTTCGATAATTTCCAGTGCGACCAACTGCAATGATTGGGTGATCCGTACACATTTCCTTATCGATACTTCATGCAATCAATTTTTCCAGTTTTTTAATGCATCATCATAGTCCGATGATGCGGATATAGAACTTCAAAAACCTAGCTCCTCGTTTGTGGTGGGATGGATGTAATATTCAGAGATGTTGTAGGGATTATCCCATCCTCCCACAACTTTGTCTTTCACTAGTTCAACATATCTTCGTCCTTCATTCAGATCCAAAGGTGCGATGACTCACATATCTCAATTTTGGAAAGTCATGACTCTCTTCTTAAAGTTGATGACCGCTAGATTGTCATTTTCCCAGCCAATCCCCAATAGTGCAGGATATGAACTACTGTCATCAACTATCTCAATAACATTGAAATATGCATACGTCTTCAGTCCTTCGACTTCGACAAGTAAGTGAGGTAATTGACCAATTGGTGACACCTTGAATTGATTTTCCAACCATAATTAGGCAAGGGACCACACCAGGTGTTGTTCCCCTTCCCATGTCTTCTTTACCAAATTTTGACGTCAGATCCTAGATCCAAAATGACAAAGTCGACATCATAATATCCAATCTGGGCATTCATCCTCATTTCCATTCTTGTTTTCTTCTTGCGCAAAGAATTAACATTATGGTCTTGTTTCCCCTTCTCCTGTCAGTTGAAAACCTTGCGATTTCGGCTAATGCATCCGGATCTTTTACTAGCGACATACAACTTTCTAGGAAATTTTGCAATGTTTCAACCTTTTGTGATGGTCTTGATCCATTTGATGAATCAAAAGAAGGTGTCATTTCATAGATAGGTAACTTAACGATATTCCTGTTCAGGATGTCTCTTGTGTCGAATAAGGTTTCCTTATCTTTCTCGACGTCGAATTGTACCTTCTTTCGAGCTGCCAGTAGGATGTTTGGTAGAGGCCCATTGTCTCCCATCTTCACTCCTACTTGGGTGATAACTCCAACATTTACGGGTTGACTCCAAGGTTTTTCCGATATCTTTCCGATAGTTGGTCCTTGATTTTGATACCGGTTCACGTTTCTAGTTTGCATTCTGGGTCGGTTGTGGCTATGGCTGCAGTTGTTTATTAACTTGCCACTTTGAAATCAACTGTGGACAGTATTTGATGGTATGATATGCGACGATACAATAAGTAAATTGTGACTGAAGGTTTGGGAAATCTAGCTGATAATGTCCCAATACTCTGCAATTATATCACTGCACAAGTCCACGACCTTGTCCCATATGTCCCCATCGACCAAAGCCTTAATTCCGACCTCCTTATAATTGTCTATGGAATCCTCCCTGTGCCTGGTATTGTGGTTGAATAGATTGTTGTTGCTGCTGATTAGGAAATGGTGGAGCATACTAAGTCTAGGTATACTACGACTGAGTATACTGTTATTGTTGCTGATGATATTGCATCTGATTGTACTGCGGCTATGGTGGAACAAATTGCTGTTGCTGTTTTGCAAAGTGCGGTTGATGTAGTTGTGGCCTCTTTGTCGGTCGGTGTTCTTCTCCTTTCATGAAATACGTATCCATTGTTCTTTCTTAGAGCAAGTCATAGGATCTACAATCCTTCTCTTCATGACCAACTGATTAACCAAAATTGCAAAACAGATTCATTGGTTTTGACAAAACCTTTTGGAAGTATATGCATTCTTCATGTCGATGTCCTCTAGTTTGATAGATCCAAGACGAGGGCAAGAAGCCTTGCCTCAATGGATTAGGGGCTCTAGCCGGTAGGTGATCGTGGAATTCTAAACATTGATCCTTATGATGGCCTTTAGTGTGACATCGAGTACACCCTACTTCTTATCATATGTCCTTTCCCTTCTTGATATCCTGCAACTGAATCATCAGATTCATAATTGTGATTGGATCTGATTCATCCCAACCCCTGTTTCCCCAATTGGTGAAGCCACTAGCTTCATAGCAATTTCTATAGCCTTAGTTTGTGTAGCAATCTTTTACTGCATTGGTGGCATTTAGATGTGAGGCACCAATGCTGCGATGAACCATTATTTGTGTTGCACATTGCTCTTTCCAAAGCTAACCTCATCCATTAGCGTCTTGAATCATTGATCGAAATCCCATATGGACTCATTCAGATATTGCTTGATTTTCTTCAACTCAGTAATGTATTGTGACTCAGATTTGGGTTTCCGGAATACCTCAATTAACCCAGTCCTAATTTGAGCTAGTGTCTTCTATTGATGCCCTATCGACACCTATACAAAATTCATGTACAAATGTACTGTTTGACCTTGAAAATTTGTTGCAAGCTTTCCCTTCTTAATTTCTTTGTCTTGGACTTGCTTTATAGTCCATACTACTTCACAAACAAACCAATATTGTTCAAGATCTTCTGTCATGTTCCCATGGAACAAGGGTAGTTTTACGTCACCCCCCACCATTCTGGGCCTTCTTCCAATATTCGTTGATCCGCTACTATTACTCTTGTGGTGACACATAGGGAAGTCTTGAGATGATATGGTGTTTTTTTCTGAATGTGGCACAGTGCACAGAGGTGTAGGTACATTGTTTCTTTGGGTTGGTCCTTCCTCAGTCTCAGGTGTATCTGGTTCGTCTCCTTCGTCAATGTAGGATCGCTTGGTCCCTTGTGGTCTCCTTTCGTAGCTTATTGTTCTAGTTGCACCAAGACTCTCCTGAGTCCTTCACATCTTCTCTTGTCAGAACCTCACCCCACTTCGTAGAATACCACACTCTTCCTCGGCTTCCCTCACAGTCTCGTCATAACTCCCATCCATCTACCTCATATCATTCAATCCAACCCTCGTCTTCGTATTACCTGTAACCTCTGCACACCACATATTTACTTGTTGGAGTTAATCTTCAATATACCCTTTTCATAGATGAACATCTTAATCCATAGCTGTAACGACAATAGGAACCTTCCTTTGGTTCCCTGGAAGAATTCTCTCTTTGTGTCACTATAGGATTTGACCATGTCGACAACAAACTCAGTAATATATCCTTCCAAGATGTTGTCAATCCACACTTCGACATCTCTTGAATCCTTGTTGTTGACCCTTTTCAAGTGCTGAATTAGTTCACAGGTCCAGTAAGTAGGTTCACTGCCTTGGAAGTTCTTTTTCTGGAAGGTCACATTAGAGGAAATTTCAACTCAAAATGGGACTCTTAAGGAAAATAATAAAATAATAGTTAAAATAATAAAATAATATTTATTAATTTTGGAGGAAGAAAAGAAAAGAACTACTTTTCTTGTTAATATTTTCTCAAGATCTTCAGTCCGTTCCCATGGAACAAGGGTAGTTTTACGTCATCCCCCACCATTTTGGGCCTTCTTTCGATATCCGTTGATCCGCTACTATTACTCTTGTGGTGACACATAGGGAATTATTGAGATAATATGGTGTTTTTTTCTAAATGTGGTGCAATGCATAGAGGCGTAGGTACGTTGTTGCTTTGGGTTGGTCCTTCCTTAGTCTCGGGTGTATCCTATTCATCTCCTTTGTCAATGTAGGATCGCTTGGTCCCTTGTGGTCTCCTTTCGTAACTTATTGTTCCAGTCGCACCAGGACTCTCCTCAGTCCTTCGCATCTTCTCTTGCTAGAACCTCACCCCAATTCGTATAAGACCACACTCTTCCTCAGCTTCCCTCATAGTCTCGTCATAACTCCCATCTATCTACCTCGTATCATTCCATCCAACCCTCATCTTCGTAGTACCCATAACCTTTGCACACCACATACTCGTTGGATTTCATCTTCAATATACCTTTTTAACATATCAACATCTTAATCCATAGTTGTAATGACAATAGGAACCTTCCTCTGATTCCCTGGAAGAATTCTCTCTCCGTGTCACTATAGGATTTGACCGTGTCAACAACAAACTCAGTAATATATCCTTCCAAGATGTTGTCGATCCACACTTTGACGTCTCTTGAATCCTTGTTATTGACCCTTTTCAAGCGCTAAATTAGTTCACGGGTCCAGTAAGTAGGTTCACCGCCTTGGAAGCTCTTTTTCTAGAAGGTCACATTAGAGGAAATTTCAACGCAAAATGGGCCTCCTAAGGAAAATAATAAAATAATAGTTAAAATAATAAAATAATATTTATTAATTTTGGAGGAAGAAAAGAAAAAAACTATTTTTTCTGTTCATATTTTTGACATATCTCCCTATGTTTTTACTCAAATTTCAATCAAGAGAGCTCGTTGGACGCGGAATTTAATTCCGCATCCAACAGGTACCCACTCAACCTTCTATCAGAAGAATGCTGAGTGGGTACCCATTGGATACGAAATTTAATTCCGCATCCAACGAGCTCTCCCGATCGAAATTTGAGTAAAAACATAGGGAGATATGTCGAAAATATGAACAAAAAAAGTAGTTTTTTTCTTTTCTTCCTCCAAAATTAATAAATATTATTTTATTATTTTCCTTAGGAGGCCCATTTTGAGTTGAAATTTCCTCTAATGTGGCCTTCCAGAAAAATAACTTCCAAGGCGGTGAACCTACTTACTAGACCTGTGAACTAATTCAGCGCTTTAAAAGGGTCAACAACAAGGATTCAAGAGATGTCAAAGTGTGGATCGACAACATCTTGAAAGGATATATTACCGAGTTTTTTGTCGACATGCTCAAATCCTATAGTGACACAGAGAGAGAATTCTTCCAGGGAACCAAAGGAAGGTTCCTATTGTTGTTACAACTATGGATTAAGATGTTCATCTGCAAAAAGGGTATATCGAAGATGAACTCTGACGAGTAAAGTTGTGGTGTACAGAGGTTACGGGTACTACGGATACGAGGGTTAGATGGACTGATACGAGGTAGATGGATGGGAGTTATGATGAGACTATGAGGGAAGTTGAGGAAGAGTGTGGTCTTCTACAAATTGGGTGAGGTTCCAGAAAGAGAAGATGTGAAGGACTGAGGAGAGTCTTGGTTGGACTGGATCTAGAAGTTACGAAAGGAGACCATAAGGGACCAAGCAATCCTACATTGATGAAGGAGATGAACAGGCTACACTCGAGACTGAGGAAGGACCAACCCAAAGAAACAACGTACCTACACCTCTGTGCACTGTGCCACATTTAGAAAAAAACACCATATCATCTCAATACTTCCCTATGTGTCACCACAAGAGTAATAGTAGTGGATCAGCGAATATCAGAAGAAGGACCAGAATGGTGGGGGATGAAGTAAAACTACCTCTATCCATGGGAATGGGACTGAATATCCTGAGCAATATTGGTTTTGTTGCAAAGTAGTATGGACTATAAAGCAAGTCCAAGACTAAGACATTAAGAAGGGAAAGCTTGCGACAAATTTTTAAGATCGAACAGTAGATTGGTACATGAATTTTGTATAGGTGTCGACAGGGCATCCGTAGAAGACACTAGCGCAAATTAGGACTGGGTTAATTAAGGAATTCAAGAAACCCAAATCTGAGTCGCAATACATTACTGAGTTGAAGGAAATCAAGCAATATCTGAATGAGTCGGTATGGGATTTCGATCAACAATTCAAGACACTAATGGCTGAGGTTAGCTTTGGAATGAGTGATGTGCAACAGAAAGATTGGTTCATCACAGCATTGGTGCCTCACATCCGAGTGCCACCAATGCAGTAAAATATTGCAACACAAACTAAGGATTTAGAAATTGCGATGAAGCTAGAGGCTTCACCAATTGGGGAAATAGGGGTTGGGATGAATCATATCCAATCGCAATTATGAATCTGATGATTCAGTTGCAGGATATCAAGAAGGGAAAGGACATCTACTAAGAATTATGGTGTACTCGATGTCACATGAAAGGACATCATAAGGATCAATGTTCAAACTTCCACGATCACCTACGAGTTGGAGCCCCTAATCCATTGATTCAAGGCTTCTTACCTTGGTCTCGGATCTTTCAAACTAGAGGACATCGACATGAAGAATGCATATACCTCCAAAAGGTTTTGTCGAAACCGGTGAATCTATTTTGCAATTTTTGTCGATCAGTTGGTCATGAAGAGAAGGATTGTAGAGCCTATGACTTGCTCCAAGAAAGAACAATAGATACGTATTTCATGAAAGGAGAAGAACACCGACCGACAAAGAGGCCACAACTACAGTTTTCAAAACAACAACTACAATTTGTTCCACCATAGCCGCAGTACAATCAGATGCAATATCATCAGCAGCAGTGATAGTATACTCATTCGTAGTATACTTAGCCTTAGTATGCTCCACCATTTCGTAATCAGCAACAACAATAGTTTA
Source organism: Pseudotsuga menziesii (assembly GCA_001517045.1). NCBI lineage: Eukaryota > Viridiplantae > Streptophyta > Pinopsida > Pinales > Pinaceae > Pseudotsuga > Pseudotsuga menziesii. The sequence goes on from LPNX010840173.1 coordinate 628,979, forward strand.
TTCAACCATAGTACCAGCCACAAGGAGGATTCTGCAGACGATTCAAAATAGGTCAAAATGGAGGCTTTGGTCGATGAGGAGGTATGGGACGAGGTCATGAACCTGTGCAATGATAGAATTACAGATTATTGGGACATTATCAGCGAGATTTCTCAAACCTTCAGTCGCAATGTACTTATTGTATCGTCGCATATCATACCATTGAATATTGTCCATAGTTGATTTCAAAGTGGCAAGTTAAGAACCAACTGCAGCCACAGCCACAACAGACCCAGAATGCGAACCAAAAACGTGAACCGGTATCAAAATCAAGGACCAACTGTTGAAAAGATATCGACTGAACCTAGCACTCAACCCGTAGATGTTGGATTTATCACCAAAGGAGGAGTGACAATGGGAGACGATTGGCCTCTACCAAACATTCGACTGGCAGCTTGAAAGAAGGTACAATTCGACGTTGAGAAAGAGAAGGAAACCTTATTCGACACAAGAGACATCCTGAACAAGAATATGGGTAAGTTACCTATCTATGAAATGACACCTTCTTTTAATTCAACAAATGGATCAAGACCATCACAAAAGGTTGGAACATTGCAAAATTTCCTAGAAAGTTGTCTGTCGCTAGCAAAAGATCTAAATGCATTAGCCGAAATCGCAAGGTTGTGAACCAACAGGAGAAGGGGCAACAAGACCATAATGTTAATTCTTTGCGCAAGAAGTAAACAAGAAGGGAAATGAGATGTTTGAGGGAGGGCTGTAGGAACCAAGTTTCTGCAGTAAAGAAGAGGATTTCTATACTTAATATCTCTGTCGCAATACAAATTCGAGATCCAGGAGATATCACACATGAACTATTCATTCATCATTCGCAGTAGAGTTTACTATCGCAATGATCCATGACTCATATTAACTTAAGAAAGATGTCGACATGTAAAAACCCATAAATCACACAAAGACTTCGCATCATGAGATATAAAACAAAATCATAACTTCAGACATAGATAGATCATATACTTCATAGGTCGCATCATTCAATAACACACAACATCTGATAGATCACATTTTCCATCAACAAAATGACAGAGTTTTCCACAATGCACTTCTCATATTAATCTCCGAAGGTCAAAATACATCTCGCTGGTCGAAATCCTCAGACCAAGCCCATTCATCCATAGATTACAAAACAGATTTCCAACAAGATAGATCAAAAGATGGTTTTAAGATGTCCCCTATCGAATACCTTTCTAATGTTATTTATAGGCTTGCGCATTTACAAAAAGGTCCACATAATCTTATTTTATAACTAACTTGGACCAAAACTCTAACTACTTGCGACCATGCCGACCATACTTGTCGACACCTTCTTCTTACACACTTTGTCTTGACACTTGTCGACATCTCCTTGGTGACACCTTGCACACTTGATCTGCCTGCCAACAACACACACACACACACACACACACACACACACATGCACATGCACACACACACACATCATATCTTAGTGAGAAAGAGATTCAAAGGAGATGTAATCAAACAAAATCAAAGCATGGGTAAGGATAGAGATAACGATGTGGCTTTATAGTCAAAGGAGCTACTCCCAACTTAATTGTTACATAAATCTCCAACTTCGAATTTATTTTTTTTCCAAATAAGGCACATTGAATAAAAAGTTCCATAGAGTGTGCATGAAGGGAATGTTGGTTGTTAGCGATCAATACTATTGTTGAGATGAGAGAGAGAATTAAATTAAGTATCAAAGAGAAACATCAACTCTAAATTGATCAATTATTTCTAGAACGATTGGAAAATGTGTACTTGTGCAACTTGTCAAATCAAATCTTCTATGAACATTAACAAAATAATTAAGCACACGCTTCTACAATGATTGGAAAACTCATATATGTTTAACTTCTCAACTCAAAACTCATGTGAACATCGACAAAGGAATTGTGTTTGAATAATCCATGTTCAACTCTACTTCTCGTGTTAGTAAAAATAATGTTGAAGGAGATATGCATACTTAACCGTTATAGGCACTTCACCACCCTTTAAAACCTTGCAATTGTTATCTTTAACATAGCACTTATATGACATTCACTATATCAATATATTGTTGTAAATAGTTCAATATGTATAACACATTATTATCCAACACATTTTATATGGTTATGTACTTATTATTAACTATTATATATATAAATTATGTAGTTCTTTTTTTATTTCACTCCTTCCATATAACATAACCATGATGACATAACCATAATGTAATAGTCTCATATCGCTTTGTTAATTTGTAAATGTGATACTTCTTACCCCACTTACATGGAAAGTGTTGCTTCTTTTTCTTATCTAATTTGCATTGTATTTCATTTAAAACACCCAATCTCTGACTCCTCTCTAGAGCTCAATCAAAGTCATAGTATTCCATATTTGTCATGTACCAATATATTTTAGAATTATTTTTACAAGCATTCCACATTGATTGAAATTATTTTTACAAACATTCTACATTGATGAAGAGGATGAATTAATTATAACTTATAATGGGTCATACAGAATGCTCCATCTATCACTATACCAATTAAAAAAAACGTATAAAAACTAAGATGGTATTTAATAATAAAAAAAATGGCTAAATATCTTATACTTCACTAGTATATCTAAACAATCTATGCTACTATACTATGCTTATGAAGTTATGCAGTTATACTGTGCATTTGAGTTTCTAACCATTTGAAATTTTCATAACTTGAAAGGGTCAAAGACATTGCGTTCCAAGCCAAGTGTACTGTATTAGGGGTTACAGAGTGTGGATTATCACACAATTAGCCCTTTTGCAATGGCTTTATTGGTCTCCAAATGAGTAGTCCCATATACAGGAAGCTCTTTCTGATACACGTTGTTCAGGTCTACTCCTGCCAGATTCTCTAACTCAAACAGGTCCGAACTTGAACAACTAGCATCATCATCGTTTTCATCTTCCTCTTCATCTTGTTTCTCAAGAGCCCTTACAACAGCTTCCATAATGCTGTGATCATTCTGATACTTGCCAATTATTTTCTTCGCAGCTGCTGCTGCTGCATGTCTGTCCTCCTCAAGAACCCGAAGTTCCAAATCTTTGATGAGAGCTGGAAGGTTGCAGGTATCTGTAGATTGATTTGCATCTGGATAACAAGGGGCATTTGGATTTTTCATTTTGTGGAGGCATTTCTTCCCACACATGCAAGAGTTCTCATGCACAATTACACTTCTTGGGTAGAATTCCACAGACTTTTGACTCATCTCACTACTCTTGTTCGACCCTCTCGATATTTTACTTAAACGTTGCCTAGATTGGACTGAAGAAGAATATGATAAAATGGAGGCGGCTTTTTTTTCAGAAGAATCATATGAATTGCAATCACTTACAGAAGAAGAAGATGAAAGCTTTGTCTTCTTGGTACCACCAGCCATGAACAGCGAATTCAGAAAACTTGCGAGCTTCCTGCCAGGAGAGTTTGGCTGCTTGGGCTTTTTAGAATCCTTCCAGGTTTTGGACCTTGACTTAATCTCAGAATGATGATCTGCAGGGTTGAAAGGCTTCTCTGTAGCTCGAAAATTCCCATCTCTAACCGTTGATTTTCCATGTAAATCTCGAGACCATTCTCCACCAACAGCCGATTTGCATACTTTGTTTTCACAATCCCCATTATGAGAATTCTTAGCAGGAGGATTATAAGTCGAAGCATTTCTGACATAGAGGGACTCCGAATCTGAAGATAAATATGGGCATGAGACGGAGGAGGTTTCACTCGTATAATAATCAGAACTTAGAGAAGAACCTGATGTTGTAGATGGCACATTAGACTGAAATGAGCGCTGAACATCTCTGCGTTTATTAAATGTTCCCTCGGCCTGATATTTTTCAGCATTGAAAACACCGAGCATGGCAGATCTCCCCCGCATAGGTTTCTCATTATTGAGCCATGGATCCTCCTCCCATTGTCTTTCGATTCCGGAATTCCCCAACAGTACTCTATTGTTCTCTGCCACGACATTTCTTGTACTCTTCTTGTTCGCCATGATTCCTCCGTCGTCTTTGGTCGACTTACAAATTACATCGAGCAGAGCAGAGGAGATTGACTGATTTCTCGAGTGATGTCGATCATGGCGATGGGGATGCCGCCCATTCTGCAAATCATAGTCCGAGTTCTCCATGAATTCCAGGCTCAGCTGAATCTACAGGAAAAAGGAAATTAATTAGATTGAAACATCTAGATCTAGCTAGGTAGGCTTTGACGAATGCCTGTAATCACTTACCAACACACGCGATCTCTATCTGGAGATATAGATAGATCTGTGGAATCGATCAGACATTGGAACAACTCTTTTCTGCTAGTAACAATATTCCACAGAGAAATCACTGTGGAAACGGCAATCCATGCATGTTTGGATATTTCTTTTTAGGTTTTGTAACTTGTAATCATTACTGATGCAACTGATTAGATCGGGGCCACGTGAATGAAAACGCTTTTGCCGTGGTTGTACAACGTTCAGATTTATATTGGTTGAGAATTACGGAGGCAGAGAAGCAAGTGGTGGAACAAATGTCACCTCAGTCCTGCTTTGATTTTTGGGTGACGGTTTTAGATAGAAAGTTATAGAGAGGGATATTTATGTTAGAAGTTGTATGGATTTTAAGGGTTTCTTTTTTCCAAGGAAAATAGCTTGTAATTTCATATTAAATACGAAGCCACATTTTGCGAAGCTATGATGGCTTTACATAAACGAACTCAAAGGTTTTTAAGTTAGTTGTCTAAAGTCTAAACAGGGCATTTTTTTTTGTTTTTGGTTATAAATATTTACTGAATTTTCAAAACCCCTAAAAGTATTGTTAGATTTTACACACTGTGGATGTTGGGGGTTTTAGTGTCATGTGATTTCATTTCTGTTCTTAAAATTGCCCAACAAACAACATAAATTACAGATTTTGTGGGTTAAATTCACAGATTTTTAAGTGCATTAAACACAAATTTGATGCTCATAAAGCAAAATACATAGACATAAAGGCCTTCAATCTATGTAAGTCAGCAAGCTAGGAAGATAAACTACAACTAAAAAGTTTCACTTTTGGAAAACAGTTAAAATTATTTACTGAAATTGCTATTTCAATAATTTTGTAATTTTTGCATTAGTAATTGTTTCTTCTATATTAAATGGCTGATTTTAAAACGACTCAGATTGCCTAAATTAAGATCTAAACACTTCAAATCTTGATTTCACTTAACATTGATTTATCTAATTTAGGCAAATTGGAAGCATTTTGGTTAGCTCTTATACAAATGTAGTGCTACTCTTCAAGCAAATTACATAGACCTAAAGTCCTTCGATCCATGTAAGTAAACACATATCTACATCAAAGCTCATAAAAGCCAAATAGCTATAAAATCAGCAAGAAAACACCATGGTATTGGACTTCAAAGACCACTTTATACAAACCGTTCAAAGAGATTAAAAAAAAAATCCAACTAGCAACAAGTGGAATTTTGCAGATTTCAAATTTTATTAATTCAATCAATAAGGAATTTGTTTCACTGGTTTTGCATCTAGATTTAGAGAAATTCTCATCTCTCCTAAGTCACCTAAAATCCCTTTCATCGTAGCAAAATTTGTTGGAAACAAATCCTATAATTCTTGCAGTAGATGAGTAATCTTCTCCATAGTTTCCTCATCCCAGTAATCTTCGACATTGGAGAATTTCAGGTATTCAGTCATCCCAATATTGACCTTCCTCATCTTATGAGATTGTTGGACTTTATCTGTCAGTTTGTTTGTGCTACAATATCCCAACTACCTTCGATGTTAATATTGTGGGGATCATCTCCATCATCTGGCTGGGCCTGTCACGTTATAGCATTTCGTCATTAAGTGTGTTGTTGGCATATCATGTGATCCCATCAGAAATATTATTGGAATGACTTCCAACACAATTTTGCGAATGTGTTGTAGTGCAATATGTATAGATGGATCTGTACTTTTGAAGCTGAAGGTATGAGAAAAGTCGATTGTCAATTCCTCCTAGGTCATAAACTTCCTTCATAGCTCCGTAGAAACATACCATCGCCTTGGTATTTCATCCAATGTGTGAACAAATGCATGTACCCATTCCTCGTTGGGTTTTAATACCCATGCATTCTGACATGTGACCAAATGGTCATTGGGATTGTGCCTTCCATCATATTTCTTACCTGGACACTACTCTGCCTCTCCAAATCAAAATTCCATTAGTCTATGACATCATCGTCAGTTTCCTATCAAACTCTTATGTGTTACCCACCATCTTGTTGGAGTAGCCTTTACTGCATTATCCCATGCCAATAGTTGTTGTGGTTCAGATACTTTGTCTTCAGATTCATCAATAAACCTAGCCAAATTGGGTAGTCCTTCATATGTCGGTAGTTCTATAATTTCCAGTGCGACCAACTACAATGATTGGGTGATTCGTCCACATTTCCTTATCGATACTTCATGTAATCAATTTTTCCAGTTTTTTAATGCATCATCATAGTCCGATGATGCGGATCTAGAACTTCGACAACCTAGCTCCTCATTTGTGGTGGGATGGATGTAATATTCAAAGATGTTGTAGGAATTATCCCATCCTCCCACAACTTCGTCTTTTTCTGGTTCAACATATCTTCGTCCTTCATTCGGATCCAAAGGTATGATGACTCGCATATCTCAATTTTGGAAATTCATGACTCTCTTCTTAAAGTTGATGACCGCTAGATTGTCATTTTCCCAGCCAATCCCCAATAGTGCAGGATATGAGCTATTGTCATCAACTATCTCAATAACGTTGAAATATGCATACGTCTTCAGTCTTTCGACTTTGACAAGTAAGTGAGGTAATTGACCAATTGGTGACACCTTGGCTTGATTTTCCAACCGTAATTAGGTAGGGGACCACACCAGGTGGTGTTCCCCTTCCCATGTCTTCTTTGCCAAATTTTGACGTCGGATCCTAGATCCAAAATGACTGAGTCGACATCATAATATCCAATCTGGGCATTCATCCTCATTTCCCTTCCTATTTTCTTCTTGCGCAAAGAATTAACATTATGGTCTTGTTTCCCCTTCTCCTGTCGATTGACAACCTTGCGATTTCGGCTAATGCATCCGGATCTTTTACTAGCGACATACAATTTTCTAGGAAATTTTGTAATGTTTCAACCTTTTGTGATGGTCTTGATCCATTTGTTGAATAAGGTGTCATTTCATAGATAGGTAACTTAACCATATTCCTATTCAGGATGTCTCTTGTGTCGAATACGGTTTCCTTCTCTTTCTCGACGTTGAATTGTACCTTCTTTTGAGCTGCCAGTAGGATGTTTGGTAGAGGCCCATCGTCTCCCATCTCCTCTCCTCCTTGGGTGATAACTCCAACATTTACGGGTTGAGTCCAAGGTTTTGCCGATATCTTTACGACAGTTGGTCCTTGATTTTGATACTGGTTCATGTTTCTAGTTTGCATTCTGGGTCGGTTGTGGCTATGGTTGCAGTTGTTTCTTAACTTGCCACTTTGAAATCAACTGTGGACAGTCTTCGATGGTATGATATGCGACGATACAATAAGCGAATTGTGACTGAAGGTTTGGGAAATCTCGCTGATAATGTCCCAATACTCTGTAATTATAATGTCCCATATGTCCCCATCGACCAAAGCCTCCATTTCGACCTCCTTATAATTGTCTATGGAATCCTCCTTGTGCCTGGTATTGTGGTTGAATAGATTGTTGTTGCTGCTGATTAGAAATGGTGGAGCATACTAAGGCTGGGTATTCTACAACTGAGTATACTGTCGTTGTTGCTGATGATATTGCATATGATTGTACTGCGGCTATGGTGGATCAAATTGCGATTGTTGTTTTGCGAACTGCGGTTCATGTAGTTGTGGCCTCTTTGTCAGTCGGTGTTCTTCTCCTTTCATGAAATACGTATCCATTGTTCTTTCTTAGACCAAGTCATAGGCTCTACAATCCTTCTCTTCATGACCAACTGATTGACCAAAATTGCAAAACAGATTCGTCGGTTTCAACAAAACCTTTTGGAAGTATATGCATTCTTCATGTCGATGTCCTCTAGTTTGATAGATCTGAGACGAGGGCAAGAAGACTTTCCTCAATGGATTAGGGGTTCTATCCCATAGGTGATCGTGGAATTCTGAACATTGATCCTTATGATGGCCTTTAGTGTGACATCGAGTACACCATACTTCTTATCATATGTCCTTTCCCTTCTTGATATCCTGCAACTGAATCATCAGATTCATAATTGCGATTGGATCTGATTCATCCCAACCCCTATTTCCCCAATTGGTGAAGCCACTAGCTTCATAGCAATTTCTATAGCCTTAGTTTGTGTAGCAATATTTTATTGCATTGGTGGCATTCAGATGTGAGGCACTAATGCTGCGATGAACCATTCTTTGTGTTGCACATCACTCTTTCCAAAGCTAACCTCATCCATTAGCGTCTTGAATTGTTGATCGAAATCCCAGACGGACTCATTCAGATATTTCTTGATTTTCTTCAACTCAGTAATGTATTGCGACTCAGATTTGGGTTTCCGGGATACCTCAATTAACCTAGTCCTAATTTGAGCTAGTGTATTCTATTGATGCCCTGTCGACACCTATACAAAATTCATGTACCAATCTACTGTTTGACCTTGAAAATTTGTTGCAAGATTTCCCTTCTTAATTTCTTTGTCTTGGACTTGCTTTATAGTCCATACTACTTCACAAAGAAACCAATATTGCTCAAGATCTTCCGTCCTGTTCCCATGGAACAAGGGTATTTTTACGTCATCCCCCGCCATTCTGGGCCTTCTTCCAATATTCGTTGATCCACTACTATTAATCTTGTCGTGACACATAGGGAAGTCTTGAGATGATATGGTGTTTTTTTCTGAATGTGGCATAGTGCATAGAGGTGTAGGTACATTATTGCTTTGGGTTGGTCCTTCCTCAGTCTCGGGTGTATCTGGATCGTCTCCTTTGTCAATGTAGGATCGCTTGGTCCCTTGTGGTCTCCTTTCGTAGCTTATTATTCTAGTTGCACTAGGACTCTCCTGAGTCCTTCGCATCTTCTCTTGTTAGAACCTCACCCCACTTCGTAGAATACCACACTCTTCCTCGGCTTCCCTCACAGTCTCGTCATAACTCCCATCCATCTACCTCATATCATTCAATCCAACCCTCATCTTCGTCTTACCCGTAACCTATGCACACCACATATTTACTTGTTGGAGTTCATCTTCAATATACCCTTTTCGTAGATGAACATCTTAATCCAGCTGTAACGACAATAGGAACCTTCCTTTGGTTCCCTAGAAGAATTCTCTCTCTGTGTCACTATAGGATTTGACCATGTCGACAACAAACTCAGTAATATATCCTTCCAAGATGTTGTCTATCCACACTTCGACAGAGTCTTGAATCCTTGTTGTTGACCCTTTTCAAGTGCTGAATTAGTTCACAGGTCCAGTAAGTAGGTTCACTGCCTTGGAAGTTCTTTTTCTAGAAGGTCACATTAGAGGAAATTTCAACTCAAAATGGGACTCTTAAGGAAAATAATAAAATAATAGTTAAAATAATAAAATAATATTTATTAATTTTGGAGAAAGAAAAGAAAAAAACTACTTTTTTTGTTCATATTTTCTCAAGATCTTCAGTCCGTTCCCATGGAACAAGGGTAGTTTTACATCATGCCCCGCCATTCTGGGCCTTCTTTCGATATCCGTTGATCCGCTACTATTACTCTTGTGGTGACACATAGGGAATTCTTGAGATGATATGGTGTTTTTTTCTAAATGTGGTGCAGTGCACAGAGGTGTAGGTACGTTGTTGCTTTGGGTTGGTCCTTCCTTAGTCTCAGGTGTATCCTATTCATCTCCTTCGTCAATGTAGGATCGCTTGGTCCCTTGTGGTCTCCTTTCATAACTTATTATTCCAGTCGCACCAGGACTCTCCTCAATCCTTCGCATCTTCTCTTGCTGGAACCTCACCCCAATTCGTATAAGACCACACTCTTCCTCAGATTCCCTCATAGTCTCGTCATAACTCCCATCCATATACCTCGTATCATTCCATCTAGCCCTCGTCTTCGTAGTGCCCGTAACCTTTGCACACCACGTACTCGTTGGATTTCATCTTCAATATACCCTTTTCACAGATCAACATCTTAATCCATAGCTGTAACGACAATAGGAACCTTCCTCTGATTCCCTGGAAGAATTCTCTCTCCGCGTCACTATAGGATTTGACCGTGTCAACAACAAACTCGGTAATATATCCTTCCAAGATGTTTTTGATCCACACTTTGACGTCTCTTGAATCCTTGTTGTTGACCCTTTTCAAGCGCTGAATTAGTTCACGGGTCCAGTAAGTAGGTTCACCGCCTTGGAAGCTCTTTTTCTAAAAGGTCACATTAGAGGAAATTTCAACTCAAAATGGGCCTCCTAAGGAAAATAATAAAATAGTAGTTAAAATAATAAAATAATATTTATTAATTTTGGAGGAAGAAAAGAAAAAAAATACTTTTTCTGTTCATATTTTCGACATATCTCCCTATGTTTTTACTCAAATTTCAATCAAGAGAGCTCGTTGGATGCGAAATTTAATTCCGCATCCAACGGGTAACCACTTGACATTCTGTCAGAAGAATACTGAGTGGGTACCCATTGGATGCGGAATTTAATTCCGCATCCAACGAGCTCTCCCGATCGAAATTTGAGTAAAAACAAAGGGAGATATGTTGAAAATACGAACAAAAAAAGTAGTTTTTTTCTTTTCTTCCTCCAAAATTAATAAATATTATTTTATTATTTTAACTATTATTTTATTATTTTCCTTAGGAGGCCCATTTTGAGTTGAAATTTCCTCTAATGTGGCCTTCCAAAAAAAGAACTTCCAAGGCGGTGAACCTACTTACTAGACCTGTGAACTAATTCAGCGCTTGAAAAGGGTCAACAACAAGGATTCAAGAGATTTCAAAGTGTGGATCGACAACATCTTGGAAGGATATATTATTGAGTTTGTTGTCGACACGGTCAAATCCTATAGTGACACAAAGAGAGAATTCTTCCAGGGAACCAGAGGAAGGTTCCTATTGTTGTTACAACTATGGATTAAGATGTTCATCTGTAAAAAGGGTATATCGAAGATGAACTCCGACGAGTAAAGTTGTGGTGTACAGAGGTTACGGGTACTACGGAGACGAGGGTTAGATGGATTGATACGAGGTAGATGGATGGGAGTTATGATGAGACTGTGAGGGAAGTCGAGGAAGAGTGTGGTCTTCTACAAATTAGGGTGAGGTTCCAGAAAGAGAAGATGTGAAGGACTGAGGAGAGTCCTGGTTGGACTGGATCCAAAAGCTACGGAAGGAGGCCACAAGGGACCAAGCAATCCTACATTGATGAAGGAGATGAACAGGCTACACTCGAGACTGAGGAAGGACCAACACAAAGAAACAACGTACCTACACCTCTGTGCACTGTGCCACATTTAGAAAAAAACACCATATCATCTCAAGACTTCCCTATGTGTCACCACAAGAGTAATAGTAGTGGATCAGCAAATATCGGTAGAAGGCCCAGAATGGTGGGGGATGACGTAAAACTACCTCTATCCATGGGAATGGGACTGAATATCCTGAGCAATATTGGTTTCGTTGCAAAGTAGTATGGACTATAAAGCAAGTCCAAGACAAAGACATTAAGAAGGGAAAGCTTGCAACACATTTTTAAGATCGAATAGTAGATTGGTACATGAATTTTGTATAGGTGTCAACAGGGCATCAGTAGAAGACACTAGCGCAAATTAGGATTGGGTTAATTGAGGAATTCCAAAAACCCAAATCTGAGTCGCAATACATTACTGAGTTGAAAGAAATCAAGCAATATCTGAATGAGTCGGTATGGGATTTCGATCAACAATTCAAGACGCTAATGGCTGAGGTTAGCTTTGGAATGAGCGATGTGCAACAGAAATATTGGTTCATTGCAGCATTGGTGCCTCACATCCGAATGCCACCAATGCAGTAAAATATTGCGACACAAACTAAGGCTTTAGAAATTGCGATGAAGCTAGAGGCTTCACCAATTGGGGAAATAGGGGTTGGGATGAATCATATCCAATCGCAATTATGAATCTGATGATTCAGTTGCAGGATATCAAGAAGGGAAAGGACATCTGATAAGAATTATGGTGTATTCGATGTCACACGAAAGGACATCATAAGGATCAATGTTTAGACTTCGGTGATCACCTACGACCTGGAGCCCATAATCCATTGATTCAAGGCTTCTTGCCTTGGTCTCGGATCTTTCAAACTAGAGGACATCGACATGAAGAATGCATATACCTCCAAAAGGTTTTGTCGAAACCGGCGAATCTATTTTGCAATTTTTGTCGATAAGTTGGTCATGAAGAGAAGGATTGTAGAGCCTATGAATTGCTCCAAGAAAGAACAATGGATACGTATTTCATGAAAGGAGAAGAAAACTGACCGACAAATAGGCCACAACTACAGTTTGCAAAACAACAACCGCAATTTGTTCCACCATAGCCGCATTACAATCAGATGCAATATCATCAGCAGCAGTGACAGTATACTCATTCGTAGTATACTCAGCCTCAGTATGCTCCACCATTTCCTAATCAGCAACAACAATAGTTTATTCAACCATAGTACCAGCCACAAGGAGGATTCCGCAGATGATTCCGAAGAGGTCAAAATGGAGGCTTTGGTCGATGAGGAGGTATGGGACAAGGTCGTGAACCTGTGCAATGATATAATTGCATATTATTGGGACATTATCAATGAGATTTCCCAAACCTTCAATCACAATGTACTTATTGTATTGTCGCATATCATACCATTGAAGACTATCCATAGTTGATTTCAAAGTGGCAAGTTAAGAACCAACTGTAGCCACAGCCACAACAGACCCAGAATGCGAACCAAAAACGTGAACCAGTATCAAAATCAAGGACCAACTGTTGAAAATATATCGACTGAACCTAGCACTCAACCCGTAGATGTTGGATTTATCACCCAAGGAGGAGTGACGACGGGAGAAGATGGGCCTCTACCAAACATTCGACTGGCAGCTTGAAAGAAGGTACAATTCGACGTCGAGAAAGAGAAGGAAACCTTATTCGACACAAGAGACATCCTGAACAAGAATATGGGTAAGTTACCTATCTATGAAATGACACCTTCTTTTGATTCAACAAATGGATCAGGACCATCACAAAAGGTTGGAACATTGAAAAATTTCCAAGAAAGTTGTCTGTCGCTAGCAAAAGATCTGGATGCATTAGCCGAAATTGCAAGGTTGTGAACCAATAGGAGAAGGGGCAACAAGACCATAATGTTAATTCTTTGCGCAAGAAGAAAACATGAAGGGCAATGAGATGTTTGAGGGAGGGCTGTAGGAACCAAGTTTCTGCAGTAAAGAAGAGGATTTGTATACTTAATATCTCTGTCGCAATACAAATTCGAGATCCAGGAGATATCACACATGAACTATTCATTCATCATTCGTAGTAGAGTTTACTATCGCAACGATCCATGAATCATATTAACTTAAGAAAGATGTCGACATGTAAAAACCCATAAATCACACAAAGACTTCGCATCATGAGATATAAAACGAAATCATAACTTCAGACATAGATAGATCATATACTTCATAGGTCGCATCATTCAATAACACACAACATCTGATAGATCACATTTTCCATCAACAAAAAGACAGAGTTTTCCATAATGCACTTCTCATATTAATCTCCGAAGGTCAAAATACATCTCGCTGGTCGAAATCCTCAGACCAAGCCCATTCATCCATAGATTACAAAACAGATTTCCAACAAGATAGATCAAAAGATGGTTTTAAGATGTCCCCTATCGAATACCTTTCTAATCTTATTTATAGGCTTGTGCATTTACAAAAAGGTCCACATAAGATTATTTATAACTAACTTGGACCAAAACTCTAACTACTTGCGACCATGCCGACCATACTTGTTGACACCTTCTTCTTACGCACTTTGTCTTGACACTTGTCGACATCTCCTTGGTGACACCTTGCACACTTGATATGCCTCCCAACAACACACACACACACACACACATGCACATGCACACACACACATCATATCTTAGTGAGAAAGAGATTCAAAGGAGATGTAATCAAACAAAATCAAAGCATGGGTAAGGATAGAGATAACGATGTGACTTTATAGTCAAAGGAGCTACTCCCAACTTAATTGTTACATAAATCTCCAACTTCAAATTTATTTATTTTTCCAAATAAGGCACATTAAATACAAAGTTCCATAGAGTGTGCATGAAGGGAATGTTGGTTGTTAGCGATCAATACTATTGTTGAGATGAGAGAGAGAATAAAATTAAGTATCAAAGAGAAACATCAACTCTAAATTGATCAATTATTTCTAGAACGATTGGAAAATGTGTACTTGTGCAACTTGTCAAATCAAATCTTCTATGAACACTAACAAAATAATTAAGCACACGCTTCTACAATGATTGGAAAACTCATATCTGTTTAACTTCTCAACTCAAAACTCATGTGAACATCGACAAAGGAATTGTGTTTGAATAATCCATGTTCAACTCTACTTCTTGTGTTAGTAAAAATAATGTTGAAGGAGATATGCATACTTAACCGTTATAGGCACTTCACCACCCTTTAAAACCTTGCAATTGTTATCTTTAACATAGCACTTATATGACATTCACTATATCAATATATTGTTGTAAATAGTTCAATATGTATAACACATTATTATCAAACACATTTTATATGGTTATGTACTTATTATTAACTATTTTATATATAAATTATGTAGTTTTTTATTTATTTCACTCCTTCCATATAACATAACCATGATGTAATAGTCTCATATCGCTTTGTTAATTTGTAAATGTGATACTTCTTACCCCACTTACATGGAAAGTGGAAAGTGTTGCTTCTTTTTCTTATCTAATTTGAATTGTATTTCATTTAAAACACCCAATCTCTGACTCCTCTCTAGAGCTCAATCAAAGTCATAGTATTCCATATTTGTCCTTTACCAATATATTTTAGAATTATTTTTAGAAACATTCCACATTGATTGAAATTATTTTTACAAACATTCTACATTGATGAAGAGGATGAATTAATTATAACTTATAATGGGTCATACAGAATGCTCCATGTATCACTATACCAATTAAAAAAACGTATAAAAACTAAGATGGTAATAAAAATACCTTTAATAATAATAAAAATGGCTAAATATCTTATACTTCACAAGTATATCTAAACAATTTATGCTACTATTCTATGCTTATGAAATTAGGCAGTTATACTGTGCATTTGAGTTTCTAACCATTTGAAATTTTCAGAACTTGAAATGGTCAAAGACATTGCGTTCCAAGCCAAGTGTACTGTATTAGGGGTTACAGAGTGTGGATTATCACACAATTAGCCCTTTTGCAATGGCTTTATTGGTCTCCAAATGAGTAGTCCCATATACAGGAAGCTCTTTCTGATACACGTTGTTCAGGTCTATTCCTGCCAGATTCTCTAACTCAAACAGGTCCGAACTTGAACAACTAGCATCATCATCGTCTTCATCTTCCTCTTCATCTTGTTTCTCAAGAGCCCTTACAACAGCTTCCATAATGCTGTGATCATTCTGATACTTGCCAATTATTTTCTTAGCAGCTGCTGCTGCTGCATGTCTGTCCTCCTCAAGAACCCGAAGTTCCAATTCTTTGATGAGAGCTGGAAGGTTGCAGGTATCTGTAGATTGATTTGCATCGGGATAACAAGGGGCATTTGGATTTTTGATTTTGTGGAGACATTTCTTCCCACACTGGCAAGAGTTCTCATGCACAATTACACTTCTTGGGTAGAATTCCACAGACTTTTGACTCATCTCACTACTCTTGTTCGACCCTCTCGATATTTTACTTAAACGTTGCCTAGATTGGACTGAAGAAGAATATGATAAAATGGAGGCGGTTTTTTTCTCAGAAGAATCATATGAATTGCAATCACTTACAGAAGAAGAAGATGAAAGCTTTGTCTTCTTTGTACCACCAGCCATGAACAGCGAATTCAGAAAACTTGCGAGCTTCCTGCCAGGAGAGTTTGGCTGCTTGGGCTTTTTAGAATCCTTCCAGGTTTTGGACCTTGACTTAATCTCAGAATGATGATCTGCAGGGTTGAAAGGCTTCTCGGTAGCTCGAAAATTCCCATCTCTAACCGTTGATTTTCCATGTAAATCTCGAGACCATTCTCCACCAACAGCCGATTTGCACGCTTTGTTTTCACAATCCCCATTATGAGAATTCTTAGCAGGAGGATTAGAAGTCGAAGCATTTCTGACATAGAGGGACTCTGAATCTGAAGATAAATATGGGCATGAGACGGAGGAGGTTTCACTCGTATAATAATCAGAACTTAGAGAAGAACCTGATGTTGTAGATGGCACATTAGACTGAAATGAGCGCTGAACATCTCTTCGTTTATTATATGTTCCCTCGGCTTGATATTTTTCAGCATTGAAAACACCGAGCATGGCAGATCTCCCCCGCATAGGTTTCTCATTATTGAGCCATGGATCCTCCTCCCATTGTCTTTCGATTCTGGAATTCCCCAACAGTACTCTATTGTTCTCTGCCACGACATTTCTTGTACTCTTCTTGTTCACCATGATTCCTCCGTCGTCTTTGGTCGACTTACAAATTACATCGAGCAGAGCAGAGGAGAATGACTGATTTCTCGAGTGATGTCGATCATGGCGATGGGGATGCCGGCCATTCTGCAAATCATAGTCCGAGTTCTCCATGAATTCCAGGCTCAGCTGAATCTACAGGAAAAAGGAAATTAATTAGATTTAACTCTGTGAAACATCTAGATCTAGCTAGGTAGGTTTTGACGAGTGCCTGTAATCACTTACCAACACACGCGATCTCTATCTGGAGATATAGATAGATCTGTGGAATCGATCAGACATTGGAACAACTCTTTTCTGCTAGTAACAATATTCCACAGAGAAATCACTGTGGAAACGGCAATCCATGCATGTTTGGATGTTTCTTTTTAGGTTTTGTAACTTGTAATCATTACTGATGCAACTGATTAGATTGGGGCCACGTGAACGAAAACGCTTTTGCCGTGGTTGTACAACGTTCAGATTTATATTGGTTGAGAATTACGGAGGCAGAGAAGCAAGTGGTGGAACAAATGTCACCTCAGTCCTGCTTTGATTTTTGGGCGACGGTTTTAGATAGAAAGTTATAGAGAGGGCTATTTATGTTAGAAGTTGTATGGATTCTAAGGGTTTCTTTTTTCCAAGGAAAATAGCTTGTAATTTCATATTAAATACGAAGCCACATTTTGCAAAGCTACGATGGCTTTACATAAACGAACTCAAAGGTTTTTAAGCTAGTTGTCTAAAGTCTAAACAGGGCATTATCTTTTTTTTGTTTTTGGTTATAAATATTTACTGAATTTTCAAAACTCCTAAAAGTATTATTAGATTTTACACACTATAGATGTTGGGGTTTTAGTGTCATGTGAATTTATTTCTGTTTGTAAAATAGCCCAACAAACAACATAAATTATAGATTTTGTGGGTTAAATTCACAAATTTTTAAGTGCATTAAACACAAATTTGATGCTTATAAAGCAAAGTACATAGACATAAAGGCCTTCAATCTATGTAAGTCGGCAAGCTAGTAAGATGAACTACAACTAAAAAGTTTCACTTTTGGAAAACAGTTAAAATTATTTAGTGAAATTGCTATTTCAATAATTTTGTAATTTTTGCATTAGTAATTGTTTCTTCTTTATTAAATCGCTGATTTTAAAACGACTCAGATTACCTAAATTAAGATCTAAACACTTCAAATCTTGATTTCACTTAACATTGATTCATTGATTTATCTAATTTAGGCAAATTGAAAGCATTTTGGTTAGCCCTTATACAAATATAGTGCTGCTCTTCAAGCAAATTACATAGACGTAAATCCATGTAAGTAAACACATATCTACATCAAAGCTTATAAAAGCCAAATAATCAGCAAGAAAACACCATGGTATTGGACTTCAAAGACCACTTTATACAAACCGTTCAAAGAGATTACAAAAAAGATCCAGCTAGCAACAAGTGGAATTTTGCAGATTTCAAGTTTTATTAATTTTAAAGGTAATTTTTTTTAATAAAACATGTGAAAAGAAAATTATGAAAACATTATTTAAAAAAAATACTTTATCATTATATTTATACATAACAACTAATTGACTAAATATCAAGAGACACCACTCCTCTTGACAATTAAGAATCATAATATATCGAATTCTAAAAACAAACACCACCCCCTCTTGAAATTACAATGACATAAAAATAATAATATATCTCGTATAAACATTAAAAATACTTTACATTTGATTTGATTAGATTGAATAATGTATGTTTAATTTGATAATTAAACACAAGCCTGCCCTACAAAGGAAACAAGAAATGGGAATGGCCCCACAAAACATCATGTCATAGATGTTATTACTTAGCAATCCTATTTTATCATCATCATGTTTATCCACACAAGATTTGAGATGCGACTATTTTTCACTTTTAAACAGAAATACTACCTTCGTTCACACTCAAAGTATATCATTGTCAAGTGGAATAAATGAAACCTTTGCCTCATGGCCACAAATTTGTACACGTGGATAACGTAGTGGAATTGAAGTGGTTGGAGTAGGTGAATGCCCAAAAGTGAGATCAAACAATCATTCCACATAGGAATTATCTCATGGACCCATGGGACTTTAATGACTTTGGTAGAGATGTGAATGCTCCTTTTCTTCTTTTGCCCACATGAAAAAGATAATTCTCCCTTGATGAACATGTATATGAAGAAATAATTTTGAAGGATTACCTTCTCATTATCATGACTTGTAATCATAAATATGAGTGGCAAAAATTTTGATAGTTGTGTATGGATTTTATTATGATTAACATATTAAATAATTTTCCATATTGGTAGTTTTGTATTTGTATTTTTATTTAATGATATAAGTTTTTATATTTTTGTATTTGTATTTAATGATATAAGTTTTTTATATTTTTATTTAATGATATAAGTTTTCTATATTAATGTTATTTTAGTTTAATAATTTTAAGCATTAGAAATCTATAAGGTTTTTTTTAATATTTATGACTATTGTGGCTTGATTTGTAGATTTAGAGATAGACATTTATTCTTTCTAAGTGGATTAAATTTATAGAATTATATCTTAATGGCCTCATAATGATTGTGGAAGAGGGCATGTGGGTTGTGGACCAAGTTTATCTTTTTATCAAACCTTGTTTTTGAAGTTCAACTCATTTACTATTTTTATTACCACCGTCATTGTGTCCTTGCACATGTTGAATCTACCCTTATTTTTGTGAGTTCCATGAGTGCTAGAACTAATTAGTAGAAACGTTTTGGGGAATTTTTTTAAGGATAACATCAATGAGGTTTAAAAAGATATCAATTCTTATGGTTTTAGCTACGTAGAATTGACCTTGATTCAAGACCTACAAAATAAAATTGTCCTAATTAAGTGCTGTGAGTTTAATTGGGCATAGGAAATGGCTTACAGTAATACACACTGATCTGTAAACTATAGTGGATATTCCCCTATAACAGTTCGTCACAGTGAATCTTACAACCTAGTTCTTTTTATTAGCTTATTTCCACTAAATGTTAAATAACCAAAACTAAAAGAAAAAAATAAATAAAAGATTCCACACCATTAACATAAGATTTACCCTAGGAAATCCCACTACGGGGAAAACCACGACCATAAATGAGGACTATGCCTTGCTCTTTTATATAGAATGCAAATACAAAGAAAGTGGTACTCTCTATGGAGTATCTATGACTATGCAACTAGAATGACTACTACATGATCTCCTTCTTTATTTGTTCTACTCTAATATCCACTCTTGTACTAGTACTCAACTATGGAACAATACAATAAGATCATAAGAATGGAACCCCTTCTCCTAATGGATCAGTATTTAACATAGTCTCATAGACATATAGGGTTGATTTAGGGTTTTTGCATTTCTTGATTCTTGATTAGGGTTAGGGTTTTGGACCTTCTAAAATGTTCTTGAAAGTACATAGGTGACTAGATCCACATGTGTGAGAAATGAGAGCTGACATGGAATCCACTTGGTGTCATGGTGGTCAACTAGATAGGTCAACTTGCCTCCTCTTCATATGGACTCTGATTGAGGCAATTCTTGCATCAGTGGAAAGGTATTAGAGTGTATAATGTTAAGGGGCATGCATTAGCGATTAAATTTTTACCCCAAAAAATGTACTTTAAGCCCTCAAATAGCCCCTGGAAGGTTATAGCCCCAAATCTGCAAAGTAAGACCTTCCCCTAAAATGGGACCCACAAGCCAATTCATCCAATCTTTCCATCCAGAAAGCACCAAAATAAATGAAATTATATATATTGATCCATTTAAGATCACACATCCCCATTTTAGGGGGGACTTTGGTCCCGAAAAGATTTTAATGAATGAGGTGATGAAATTTTTCCCCTACCTTCTCCTTCGAGTACCATTTATCATTGCTTAGAATTTGTCCTTTCAACCCCACCTTCCAAATTTCATATTGTCCTCGCCTAGTTGTTCTAGACATATTCTAAAAAAATGTGATTTCTACTAACTCATCTTGAGACTCAGGTGTTAATTCCACTACATAAGGTGATAACTACTTATGCTCATAGTCCAACATGGAAGGTTCATAGAGTTTCTAATTTTCCACATTTACCACTAAGTAAATGCACATATATGGGGGTAGAACGAGTATGCAGACATTACCTCCTACCTTTTCCAAGACTTCTAAAGGGCCATACCGTAATGCCTTGATCTTCTTACCATGACCTTGCAGTCTTTCCTTATTCGAGTGCAATCAAAATTTGTCTCCTACCTTGAATGTTTTCTCAACCTTATGTTGGTCACGTCTTGATTTGTACTTTTTATGTGACTTCTTCAATGCCTCATAAAATTTATAAATGGATTTTCCTGATCTTATCAATGAATTTTTTGGGTCTTAAATTCTTCACTTGTGGTGTCTTCTCTCACCCCCCCTTTTTTGTCCATAAACACCGTCCAGAGGTGAAGGTGGCAGATACCCAAAACAAGTTTCAAAAGTGGACCTTTCAATGGTAGTGTAGATTAATCTGTTATAAGAGTGTTGGATGTAGATCATATTTTCTTCCCAAGTATTCAAATTCATTTTAATGTAACCCCTCAAAATATACACCAAAGTCTTGTAGACTACTTTTCTTTGCCCATTTGTTTATGGATGGAATGTTGTAGATCTCTTCAACTTAGTTTCCATATTTTCCCAAAGTGTAGTGTAAAAAGTATTGAGAAATCTAGTATTCCTATCCTGGATGATGCTCCATGGTATCCCATGTGAACCTAGACTTGCTCAAAGAACATATTTGTTTTTTCTTGACCTTTTATGGTATTTTTACAAGGAATAAGAATGCACATCTTATTGAATATGTCAACTACCACAAATAAATAGTCATGTCCCTTCCTAGTGGTTTGAATACCACCCACAAAATCCATGGATATTATCTCCCATGGTCTCATAGGAACAAGGGGTGATATAAACCTTGCCTCTTATTACTAGGATTGCTTATACAAAAAAATAAGAATCCTCTAATACATAAAGCTACATATTCTTGCATTATAATCCAATAAACATACCTTTGTAAGTTTCCAACTATCTTCCCAAAACTAAAATTCCCTACAACTTTGGAGGTGCAAGCCTCTCTCATGAGTTGCAATCCATCACCTTTAGGGACATAGATCTTGTATAAATTGTAGACTCAACCATATTGGAGATGATAGCCATCCTTTCTATCACATTATTTGGTCCGTATGGATATAGGTGGACACTCACCTCTTCCACTTGCTCAAAACAATTTATCATTTTGGCATTTTTCTTGTAATTTTCTATGTATTTTTAGGTCCTAAATTTCTGGGGTTGTTTTCAGGCCTTAAACAATGTTTTTTGGAGATTTGTGGGGCCCTTTTGTTATTTACACCATGCACTTCCCCCCAATCGAAATTTTTAGATCTCGTATAAACCTTTCCAACAAGCTATCAAGCGCCCACAACAAAGATCGTATACAAATGTTATGACCCTTGGAAGTTGACTATTAAACTGACCACCTTGGGGCCACAAAATTTGTGATGGTTCATCTCCTAGGGTTAGGTTTAGGGTTTCTACCTTTCCAAGGATTTATGATAAAAGACCCTTCAACGCTCTTTTGTATTCAATTGTTATGAATGAGCGTAGTCACCACATCTATGCTTAGAGATATATCTACCACTATTCTAGTTGTTTTTGTTTTACAATTTATTATGTTTCATTAATTTAATAGAATCTAAGTTTATTGTATCATTTTGTTTATTGCCATGTATATGTATGTGAATATATATGCTCTTTCATTTTGTTCTCACATAGACCTGGATCAATGGTATCATAGCCTTCTGCTCTTGTGGTTTCTCAATGGATGTCTCTGACGAGATCTGAATATTGAGAGTTGGGTTTCAAACTGGTCGCTTGGGGAAAATACCTCTTGTTGGCCCAAGCAACCTCACATGGCGGGAGAATACAAGAGAGATGAAGGAGTAGGAGATCCTATTAAATTGTTGCTTGAAATGCTTTGAATAATGTCGACAATGCTAGATGCACCTTCAACGAGAAGTCATTTTGTGGGTGTGACTCCCTTCAAGGTACAAGTTAACTTCGACATTACCTTATTTGAAGGAAAGATAGATGCAGATGCTTTGGAAAAATGGTTAAGTATGTTAGAGGGTTACTTCTTTGTTCAAAAAAATTTCAACAATGAAAAGATCACCTTCACTTTCCTTAAGTCCCTCCCCCATATCAAATATTGGTTGGATGGGTACTATGAGAGGCATGCGAGGGATGAATCTGAAATATTCAAGAAAAAAACCACTGGGGCATTTTTGTTGATGTTTTCAAAGAGGAATTACCTTGTTGGAAATTATGATGAACAATACACCTAGTGGAAGACATTGATCTAGGAAACAGACTAAACGGTGTTGGATTATACCAATATATTCCATACCTTACGCTCAAATATGGGTATTAGAGACTATGAATGAAACTCGATTATAAAGTACTGCAGTGTCCTACACAGGTACATTTAGTCGAAGACAAATTTCCTATACATATCCTCACTAGGATAATATTACCAATATGTTTTCCATATCGAGAAAATTTTTAAGAGAAATAATAAGCAGGTTTTTGGGTCTGCAAATTAGCAGCAGAAGCTTGGAAAAAGTGGCCCTATTTCACAAACCAAAGGATAAAACAAGGACATCCAAAATCATGACAACCATTCAAAGCTGCAGGAAAAGAAGGGTAATGGGAAATCGAAAAAGGACATTAGAAATTGGCATGAGTTCCACAAAAGATCCTAACATAACATTGATGAATGCCACTCAAAACAATCATTGTTGGTTGAGACAAAATGCTCAGATCTAGACTCTGAATCAAAAATTGAAGAAAATAAAGGAAAGAGAAACTAGATCATTGACCCGGAACCTAGTGCCACCATCACAACCACAAAGATCCAACCATAAGAGTCAGAGGAGCCAGAGGAAGGGGAGTTCCTGAGTCCATTCGCAATTATGGGTGTAGGGGACTCTGTCACATTTCATTATTGATAGTGGTATTGTAGTGGGTATTTATCTCCTACTACGTGTAAAAGAATCTACCCTAGATCAGTCATATCAAAGGGTAGAGTTCATGGTCCGAGGGATTTCTTAACCTTGACTAACAATAAGCAATTAACAACAAATTAATATTTCTAACTATCTAATGCAATAAATAACAAAAAATACCTTTAACATGGGCCACTGTAGATGTCTGAGGAAATGATCCATAGGCTCCCATGAGCCTGGTCTTCCTTTGTCTCCAACAAGGGGTTGTCATCCGAAAATGGATTAAGGGTTACATGGAGTGAACTCAATGTTCAACGTGGGATAATGTGGTGAAAGGTGTAGGAAGTGAGAAACTATGGAATGAACAGAAGTTTCAGAAATTAAGGAATTGGAAAAATGTTCAAAAAGTTTTTTTGGGGAGACCTTCACAATATATTTATAGGATGATCCAATACTTTCTGACCCATGGTATTTTATTGTGCATGGTATTTGTCCATGGTTTTTGACCCTTCTCATTTTAGGTTTTTTGTTCCTTTTTGGAGAGAATGGGGTTATGTTGCAACAAATGCTCAACTTCCCTGTATTTATGGGGGAAGGAATAATAATCGTTTGGACCAATTTTGATGGAATTTAATTGTGAAGGTCAAAATGAAGGGAATAATGGTGGGATTGTGATGTATAATTATGGTTTGGACCATAGAGAGCTAGGTCAATGATTTTTGGTGTTAACATATTGCCTCCTGATGTGTGAGGGAGAGAGCTCATCATATGGCCATCATAGGATCAAGGGAGAAATGGTGACAACAGTGGAGAAACCGAAGGAAACTGTGGAGTCAAAGTTTCCTCATTTGAACTGTAGTGGCTTTTGGTTTGTATTTATTCTAAAAAATGGATGAGGGACATATAATCTCATACATATATATGGATGAGCTGGGCATACCCATGCTTGTATCAATGTATCAATATATAAATGGGGATCAAGGCTCAAACAATGGGATCCGACCAATACATATATACAATTGGAAGTACATAATGGTGGCCTCAATGGGAGGCTGAATACAAATAGTGATATGAAGAATTGGTACATAGGAAAAATGGCATTCTCTTGGAATGCAATAACACAACAACTAATTTTCTATTGAATTTGAAGGTGTACACAACTGTATGGACTCAATGATGGGGAGTCAGAATCTCTGAGCTACAAGAAACATTACAAAATACTATAGATACATGGAAGCATGACATTGAGGGGATTTTGAACATTGTTGCCAACGCATCCTAGAGATCACATGGGACATGAAACTATATGGGTCCCAAAATATACTCACCAATGTGCTAGAGTCGAGTGACAACCGGGGTCTTCAACCAAATAATGAAGGAACCAATACCCTGTATGAATATCAATGGTGCGATGATGTAGCTGAAGTTGAGCACGTGAGACACAACCAACCCAAAAGGCACCAAGGACTCCGTTCAAGTGGTCCAAGGAACTCATCAATGAGGTGGCTGAAACCAAGATATAGGGACCTCTGGGTCTAGCCTATGGAGTAGATGTGTTGACGTCGATAGAGGGAGAGCTGCAACTATAAATGCAATGAGGTTTCCTTGATAGAAGCATGAGGGGGACAACCTGAGATATGGAACAATAATGGGATTGATACAATGAATGGGGAACATGGGAAGGGGAGTATGGGGGACTCAAAATTCCTTTGTTTAGAGTATGACGACATGGATGACCTAGCATCAAATTATATTGACTCATGGGTAGGAAATCATAGCTAGGAAACCGAGGAGATGACTACAATGAGAAATAATTGGGGGAGGTACTGGATGTGTGATATCCATGGGATCAAAGGGAGACTCATCGCAGAGTACTATGAACAAGGGAGACCCAATGGGGGAATGCTGCCATAATGTGAGACCATCTGAAATATGTGAGGGCACCTAAAGGCACCATTTCAAACTTCTTCATAGTTTAAGGAGCAAGAATAAGGGATAGAAGTATGCTCAATATGATACCATTAGAGGAAATTTCAACTCAAAATGGGCCTTTTAACTTTAACTCAAATTCCATGTCATCATGTGTTAGCCAATGAAATTGATTTAAATTTGAAATACCGTATAGGTCTTAAACACTTTTTTAATATAAATTTAGGGATAGGTATCATAAAAAAAACTACTTTTTTGTTTGTATTTTCGACATATCTCCCCGTGTTTTTACTGAAATTTTGATCGAGAGAGTTTGTTGGATGCGGAATTTAATTCCCCATCCAACGAGTACCCACTCAGAATACTTTTGATGGACCCCACTCCCCCAAAAACAAGAAATACCTGAAAAATGTGATGATGACATCATCATCACGTTTTTTCAGGTATTTCTTATTTTTGTGGTAGCGGGGTCCGTCAAAAGTATGTCGAGTGGGTACTCATTGGATGCAAAATTTAATTCCATATCCAACGAGCTCTCTCAATCGAAATTTGAGTAAAAACATGGGGAGATATGTCGAAATACAAACAAAAAAGTAGTTTTTTTCTTTTCTTCCTCCAAAATTAATAAATATTATTTTATTGTTTTAACTATTATTTTATTAATTTTTTTTAGGAGGCCCATTTTGAGTTGAAATTTCCTCTAATGCTATATTGTGATATTTTGTCGATACCAAGACGGTAAATGCTCGAGGCTGTTTTCATGTTTAGAGAGTCTGAAAACATGAAGAAGACTCCAATGGTGTCTCTTTTTCATAGAGTAGTACCCTAAGTCCTAAAAAGGATAAAAGTGTACAAAGGACAGATCTCCCATCCTAAAGGGGAAAAGATACTTATTTTCCATAGGTAGTCCAACCAGGCCAAAAAAGGTTAAACCTATACTGATTGGACATACTTTTACGAGCATGAATGAAACTAAGTTTGCTCGGTGATATTTTCTTTATAAAAGGGATGGAAAAGAGTTTAAATACAACCCACAAGTGATCTTTTTGGTAAATTATGGTCCCAATATCCAAAAAAATCATAAAAGGATTCAAAGGGAACCATTCCTAGTGTTAGAATATAATCCGTTAGGGTTATATAATGTAAATAAATAGTAGGAAGCCAAACAGGCTGAGCGGAAGGTGAAACCCAACCACCATGTGATTTGTATAAATATAGGCATTTGCATTGGAATAATAATCAATCAGGAGTTATTACCAACAAGTGGTATCAGAACTTGGCTGCCTGCGTGCCATAACTCCTACCTATTGCCAGTCTGCCCATTCCTGGCATTCTGCTTGCTAGTCCATTGCCAAACTGCTCCATTAGTCTGCCAGTCGAGTCGCATGCAGTATATGCGTTACTCCTCCTGCTGCCTGCGTTTATTCTCTGCTAAAATTTTTGAATTACCTAACCCTAATTTCTTAGCTGAAATGTGAAATGAGGGTAATTTTTTGTGTTGTGAGAGCCGTAGTTGAGAGCCGTAGTTGTGAGAGCTTGAGAATCCTGGAGCTACTGCCTCCACCATATGTGAGATGTGACCTGCGTGAAGAGTGCTATCTCCTCACTGTGTGAATAGATTCCAGAGTTGTGACTCGTTGAGATTACTACGATCTCCTCCTCATAAATCAAGAAAACGTGCTTGCCTTCTCTACCTGTAAATTTCTGGATAATTCTTTTTCTCAAACCCTTCAGCTGCTGCGTTATAAGAATCCCAGGATACAGCCTACACTACTCCAATCCCTGCGCTTTAATGAAGCTCTCAGCAATGCGATTCAACAGTGGATGACCAAAATAAAATAAAAGAATGCCCATCCAATTTCTTGAGCTCGTCCAGAAAAGATCTGCCCTCCGCACAAGTACTCATTTTCGCTTCATTTTCTGTGTTGGCAAATGAGGTCATACTATTAACTTCTTACAAACCAGAGCGTAGAGCCAGCGTTGAATACCAGCCTCGGTAATATTGTTTTTATCAGCCATCACGGACTACCATTGCAGCCATCGTAGACTACCATTTACTGGATGTGAAGAGGGGCTGGCTAGGTGTGAAGAGTCCTCATCATGGAGAGGAGCCTTGTCTGAAAGTGGCGTAAAAGTAGTCTAAGAGCCCTCGCCATGGAGAGAACGCCTGCTGGAGAACTGCGCGTTGGCTTCCTGAAAATCGTGAGGTATTGTGGCTGCTCTTGGATGTGAAGCTTGCTATCTACGTGAAGGCCCATTGAATGATATATGCTGGAGAAGATTATTGCTGCGACTGATCGTTAGAGACTGCATATATCTCTCTTCATCGTAGAATAAGGCGGTGATGTCTTCAAGTGCTTCTTCTACAGTACTTCTGATTGTAGAGGCTTTTGGACAATTTTGAGGACTAATCTGAACATTTGGATCATTGGCACGAATCTTGGCCAAGCACTTTCCAGTTAATATGTTGCTTATATTTATAGAACCAACATATTAACTTGCAGGAGGAATTTGACACTTATGAACCCAAGGCACATTGATTTTTGATGCTGCAGTTCCTTAAGAAGAGGTCGAAAATCATAGAAATTGTTGCAGCACATGATATTGTTTTTGCTTTGACCCAATCTGCTATTTGTGCAGCTTTTAGTATGGAGGCCAACAAGAAAATATGCTACCCAAATATAAGCCCAGATGAAGATGAAGTGATACGCAGCCTCTTTTACAATAAGAATAATGATTCTCTTATCACAATGTCAGTATATGCATCTTGTATGAGTTCATGCTTTGTCATTGTTGAGGTCTCACTGTTGCTGAAGACTGCGTTGTATGCTGAAGACTGCGTTGAAGACTGTGTTTTATGCTGAAGAATATCATCTATTTCTAGTAACTGATATATATTTTGATATATTTTGTATTGACTGTATTGTAAAAAGTGTAGAGACTCAGACCTGCATTGTGTAGAATAGTGCACAAAATTTATATATTGAAATTAAATATAGAGAAGCTGCAAGATTGTTTTGATAGGACTGTAGAATTATTTGCAGAATCATATTGTAATCTGTAAAGGAGCAGGAATCTAAACCTGCATCCCATATATTTTTTCTAAAGCATTCTGCAAGTTATAGTTTCCAGATTAGAGATGCACTCTTTGGCATCTAGTATTGGTGCTGCCCTAGTTGGCAAAGACCAATCCAAAGACCCTTCTAAGGGAGATTGCAGCAAGAGAGGACGAGGAAGAAGAAATTTCAAAGGCAGAGGGGGTAGAAGCAAAAGATCAGATTTGCAGTGCAAACGTTGTGGAAAGACTAGGCACACATCAGATCAGTGTTGGGCTTCATGGGACTCCATCAAAGACAAGCATAACCAGAAGAAAGATGACCAAGATGCTAGTAAATCTTCTGATTCTTGTATTATTGCACATTGTAATCTTGGATTTAATGAAATGACTTCTATTTCATCTTATAAAGATTGTTGGATGCTTGATACTGGTGCAACATCACACATGACATTTAGAAAAGACTGTTTTGAAGAACTTAATGAAACAATAGATGGCATAGTGTACTTTGCAGATAAGTCAAGTATTAAACCAAAGGGAATGGGCACCATTCGACTGAAGATGCCTGGATTCCCTGATTTCTTGTTGAAGAACATTCTCTATCTTCCAGAGTTGCAGAGAAGCCTGCTGTCCTTGGTGGAGATTCGACAGCAAGGCCATTCCATCCACATGTTTGATGGAATCATTGAAATAAGAAAGTCCTCTGATAACCAAGTCATCATGACTAGATATGAAGATGGGAAGCTGCTGAAGCTCAAGGGTTCATCTGCAAGATTTCAGAACTATGCCTACCTCTCTCAGCATGGAG